>MU249612.1:9914155-10441655 GCA_018977245.1 Lethenteron camtschaticum | reverse complement strand
GGTGTCAGTTTTGTTGCCAGAAAAANGGGGAAAAACCCTATTAGTAGAGTCAAACCCAGGGTTGCGATTTCCGCATGGAAAATGCGGAAGGAGGGTTCAAATTTTCCCGCATTTTTGCTAAAGTCAACCGCAAACGGTGGAAAGACAACTCCTATGACCGCGCGCTTTTAACAACACGTTAATGCGTTCTATTGGAAAGGATACATGCAAGGCCCAGCATCACGTAGGGCTTTGAGTTACTGATTGGAATGAATATATGATTTCCGCATTTCCGCACAAGAACCACATACTTTATTCAAATGCGGAGCCGTGATTACGAGCACATGTACATGATGTATCCTTTCCAATAGAACGCATTAACGTGTTGTTAAAAGCGCGCGGTCATAGGAGTTGTCTTTCCACCGTTTGCGGTTGACTTTAGCAAAAATGCGGGAAAATTTGAACCCTCCTTCCGCATTTTCCATGCGGAAATCGCAACCCTGGTCAAACCTATCCTTATTGTCCATAAATAACGATGAACGTGTATTGTCAACGTAACGAGTCAATGGGGGAATGATATGACACCGATCTACAGGAATCCCTCCAATTGGGGCTCACCCGAGTTCCACGTGGGCCGAGGTGTCCACGTGGAGCTGATGCTGCCCTGGCAGCGACGAT
Source organism: Lethenteron camtschaticum (assembly GCA_018977245.1). Lineage (NCBI taxonomy): Eukaryota > Metazoa > Chordata > Hyperoartia > Petromyzontiformes > Petromyzontidae > Lethenteron > Lethenteron camtschaticum. The sequence goes on along the minus strand of MU249612.1, from coordinate 10,440,998 downwards.
TGGCGGTGCGTGGGTCGCGATGGGTCAGTGACCTCTACCGCGACCTCCATCGTGAACGATCGCTCCCGGGGGCAGAGCTGCGGTCTTGGGTGTAAAGATGGCACAAGTGAAACAAGGAGAGCATAGCGCAGTGGAACGGGTTTGTACTAACAGTTAGGGCTACTGTAGTCAGAGTTTTATACAGATCTGAATGGAAGGGATTAACCTTTAACCCTCGATGGTTAGTTGTTGTGCCACTTTTAGCGTGACGTTTTAACGGTGACAATTTATGGTGGCAATGTTTACCTGTGCCATCGTTGCGATGCAAATTTTACCTGTGCCATTTTTAGCAGTGCTGATTTTATTTGTCCCATTTTTACCAATTTTTACCTGTGACATTTTTATCGTGCTATTTTTACCGGTGCCATTTTTACTTTGCCCATTTTTACTGTGCCATTGTTATGTGCCAATTTTTCCTGTGACATTTTTACCAGCGCTAATTTTATTTGTGCCATTTTTACCTGTGCCTATTTCCTGTGGCATTTTTACCGTGCCAATTTTACCTGACATTTTACCGTGCCATTTACCTGTGCCATTTTACCAGTAACATTTTTTCCAGTGTCATTTTACCTGTGCCATTTTTAGCATACCAATTTTCCTGTGACATTTTTACCGTAACAATTTTTACCTGGGCGATCTTTACCTGTGTCCATTTTTACCGGTACCATTTTTAACCAATGCCTTTTACCGGCCACTCATGGAGCTGCTTATCAGCATACACCAGGCTCATTTTTACGTTCAATAAAGATGCTTATTGCTGGAGTTTTTAGGAGGCTTTTTCTAAGCAATTTTTTCTTTCGTATATCGGTAACCACATTGGAAAAACACTTATGATGGAGAATCAACGTGATTGTACACCCCTGTGTGTGTGTGTTCGATGGTTCGTGGCGAGCAGAAGTGAAGCGGTTAGCGTGCTGCGCTACGAACCCGGTGACCCGAGTTCGATTATTTGAGTGTTAATGCACCATATTCACTCTGGCCCTATCGCCTAACCCTGCCCAACCAACCTGCTCCTGTTCCTGCAGAACGCGGCCTTGCGCCAAGCCTAACAGCTATCCCCACCTCGAACTCCACTGCCATAAGATCAGTACTGCTGTGTTGGAAAGTCGAATGTATGTATGTATGTTGAACCTTCTTTCGCACCGTACGTAGCCAATCGCACTATGTAGGCTCTCACACCCCGCCATAGGAATGTGGAGTGTCCACCACTGGCGCCACGGGGCTGTAAACAGATGGGATGGGCACCAAGTGCCTCGATTCTCATCTGAAAGTCACCGGCTCGACGTTGACCGACCGCCGTCTGGCACCTCAGCAGAGCGGCGTGTCTCTGCGTGGCGTGCACTCACATATCGATCACACACTGATCACGCACCTGTCACACATTGATCACACACTGATCACACAACTGTCACACATTGATCACACACTGATCACGCACCTGTCACACATTGATCACACACTGATCACACAACTGTCACACATTGATCACACATTGATCACACACCTGTCACACATTGATCACACACTGATCACACATTGATCACACAATGTCACACATTGATCACACACTGATCACACATTGATCACACACTGTCACACATTGATCACACACTGATCACACATTGATCACACACCATGTCACACACTACTCCACATTGACCACATATTGACCACACATTGACCACACACTGACCACACATTGATCACACACTGATCACACATTGATCACACACCTGTCACACACTGCTCACACATTGACCACATATTGACCACATATTGATCACACATTGATCACACATGTCACACATTGACCACACATTGATCACACATTTATCACACCCACCACCACCACCACGTGTCCCGCTGCGAGTATTTGACCGCGCTGCGTCACCACAACAAGACGAGGGAGGGGGGGGGGGGGGCTGGCGGGCGCACCGCCCCCGCGATCAGCATCACAATCACGTCCCCTCCCCTCGTGAACGACCCACTACGACACCGACAACGAACAAACCTCGAATGACCACGTGCCACCTCGTACATTCATCAGCACGCTCGGCTCCCAGAGCGTGGCGGGCCCCGGTGGGAAGAATTGTCACGGGTTCCGTCTCATCTTCTTGGTTCTTTCGGTAAAGTCACGTAGAAGGGAAGTAATAAAATAATAAAAATAAAACATAATACAATAATTACATTTCGATTCAAAGCTTTCGTGACTGCAGGGATTCATCTTCTTGGTTCTTTCGGTAAAGTCACGTAGAAGGGAAATAATAAAATAATAAAAATAAAACATAATACAATAATTACATTTCGATTCAAAGCTTTCGTGACTGCAGGGATTCATCTTCTTGGTTCTTTCGGTAAAGTCACGTAGAAGGGAAGTGATACAATAATAAAAATAAAACATAATAAAATAATTCTCACGACGTTTCGGCCACAACGCAAGCAGCCGTCCTCAGGTGGAGAGCAGGTCTGTCGAGTAGACAGACTGTCTACTCGACAGACCTGCTCTCTTTAATATTTCCCTTCTACGTGACTTTACCGAAAGAACCAAGAAGATGAATCCCTGCAGTCACGAAAGAAGCTTTAAATCGAATGGTTCCGTTTCCTCGCCGAATTTCCGGCTGAAAGCGAGAAATGGTCGCAGGGAGGCAGCCGTCGGAACCGGAACGACAATTTTCGTGCAAGGGGCCGCCCATAAATGACGTCACGCGATTTTGGACGATTTTTGACCCCCCTACACCTTCGTCACACGACGTCACAAAAAGTCAGACCCCCACCCTCTCTCTCAAATATGACGTCACAAAGCTCTGCCCCCCCCCCCCCCCAAAAAAAATGCTTCAAATCGCTGTAAACTGTCATTGTAGTGCGTATTTAATGTGGCGCTGCATTCTGATGTTGTAAGAGAAAACATTTATTAAAACGTCCATTTAATTAAGTAGAACGTGTTGTCTATTTATTTAAAGTTGCGCATTTTGATGTGACGTCACATTTCTCAACGCCCCCCCCCCGCCTCGTCACACATCGTCACAAATGTCTGACCCCCCCCCCAGCTGCGTGACGTCATTTATGGACGGCCCTTACTGTTTACTAAACTCTTTGTTTAATTTTACTAAGCTGTTTTTATTTTACTTTATTAATTTAAAAATTTAACCTACGTGACTTTACCGAAAAAACCTAAGAATATATAAGCTATACTATATTATTTTTTATTTTCAAAAGCGACCGACCTGGCTTTTACAAACGATCGTTCAACGAAGCGAGCTCACCATCATCACGTGGACATTTATAGCAGCAGCAGCAGCAAATGCTCTGAATGCGTGTCTGTCGATTCTGAATGCGAAGGCGTAAAAAAAAACAGAGGACCCGGAGACAAATCCACGCGGCCACGGGGAGAGAGAGACACGCAAACTCCAAACATACAGCAGCAGGCGTCAGGGTCGCGATCGAACCCACGACCTCCTGTGTACCAGGCGAGGCAATCAACATCTCAGCCACCGTGATGATGAGAGAGAGACACAAACTCCAAATATACAGCAGCAGCAGGCATCGTCAGGGTCGCGATGACAGAGTGAACAAAAACATCCGCAGCGCATCTGACAGCAAAGAGAAACATCTCGACGGAGGAGGGCAGCGTGGGGTGAGGTGACCTCCACTAACCCCTGACGGGGGAAAAAACACCACGCCTACTCGTTCCCATATGTAGTCAGATTCACGCCCCTATAGGCAACACCACGCCCAAAATTCTCCCATATAGGCAGATACACGCGCCTGCATGCAACACCACGCCAGTTTATTCCCATATATGGCCGGGAGAGACGCCCCTACAAGCATCACCACTCCCAACTTTCTCCCATATATGGGCAGAGACACGACCCTATAGGCATCATCACGCCCAACATTCTCCCATATATGGAAGATGCACGCCCCTATAGGCAATACCACGCCCACTTTCTCCCATATATGGGCAGATTCACGCCCCTATAGGCAATACCACGCCCAACATTCTCCCATATATGGGCAGATGCACGCCCCTATAGGCAATACCACGCCCAACATTCTCCCATATATGGGCAGATAAACGCCCCTATAGGCAAAGCCACGCCCAACATTCTCCCATATATGGGAAGATGCACGCCCCTATAGACAATACCACACCCAACTTTCTCCCATATATGGGCAGATTCACGCCCCTATAGGAAATACCACACCCAACTTTCTCCCATATATGGGCAGACGCACGCCCCTATAGGCAATACCACGCCCAACTTTCTCCCATATATGGGCAGATAAACGCCCCTATAGACAATACCACGCCCAACTTTCTCCCATATATGGGCAGATAAACGCCCCTATAGGCAATGCCACGCCCAACTTTCTCCCATATATGGGCAGACGCACGCCCCTATAAGTAATACCACGCCCAAGATTCTCCCATATATGGGCAGACGCACGCCCCTATAGGCACCGCCACGCCCATGGGCTGGCTGGGCTGTTGGGGCGAGGTGCGACACCGCGTGTGTCACTTCGCGAGCAGATCGACAACAATCTCCCCCCCCCCCCTCCGTGCAGCACGTGGCATGAGACTTGGTGGTGTTGGTGGTGGTGTTGGTGGTGGTGTTGGTGGTGGTGTGGTGGTGTTGGTGGTGGTGGCGGTGGTGGTGGTGGTGTGTTGGTGGTGGTGGTGTTGGCGGTGGTGGCGGTGGTGGTGTTGGCGGTGTTGGTGGTGTTGGTGGCGGTGGTGGCGTGGTGGTGTGGTGGCGGTGGCGATGGTGGTGGCGGTGGTGGTGGCGGTGGCGGCGGTGGCGGCGTGGCGGTGGTGGCGGTGTGGCGGTGGTGGTGTTGGTGGTGGCGGTGGTGTTGGTGGTGTGGTGGCGGTGGTGGTGGTGTGGGGCGTTGGTGGCGGTGGTGGTGGTGGTGGTAGCGTGGTGGCGGTGTTGGTGGTGGTGGTGTTGGTGGCGGTGGTGGTGTTGGTGGTGGTGGCGTGGTGTTGGTGGTGGTGTTGGTGGTGGTGGTGGTGTTGGTGGTGGTGTTGGTGGTGTTGGTGTTGGTGGTGTTGGTGGTGGTGTTGGTGGTGTTGGTGGTGGTGGTGGTGGTGGTGGTGTTGGTGGTGGTGGCGGGGTGGTGGTGGTGGTGGCGGTGGTGGTGTTGGTGGTGGTGTTGGTGGTGGTGTTGGTGGTGGTGTTGGTGGTGGTGTTGGTGGTGGTGGCGGTGGTGGTGGTGGTGGTGTTGGTGGTGGTGGTGTTGGTGGCGGTGGTGGCGGTGGTGGTGTTGGCGGTGTGGTGGTGTGGTGGCGGTGGTGGCGGTGGTGGTGTTGGTGGCGGTGGCGATGGTGGTGGCGGTGGTGGTGGCGGTGGTGGCGGTGGCGGTGGTGGCGGTGGTGGCGGTGGTGGCGGGTGGCGGTGGTGGTGTTGGTGGTGGCGGTGGTGTTGGTGGTGTTGGTGGTGGTGTTGTGGTGTTGGTGGCGGTGGTGGTGGTGTTGGTGGTGGTGGTAGCGGTGGTGGCGGTGTGGTGGTGGTGGTGTGGTGGTGGTGGCGGTGGTGGTGTGGTGGTGGTGGCGGTGGTGTGGTGGTGGTGTGGTGGTGGTGTGGTGTTGGTGTGGTGTTGGTGGTGTTGGTGGTGGTGGTGGTGTTGGTGGTGGTGTTGGTGGTGGTGGTGGCGTGGTGGCGGCGTTGGTGTTGGTGGTGGTGCGGTGGTGTTGGTGGTGGTGTTGGTGGTGTTGGTGGTGGTGGTGGTGGCGGTGGTGGTGTTGGTGGTGGTGGTGGTGGTGGTGGCGGTGTTGGTGGTGGTGGTGTTGGTGGTGGCGGTGTTGGTGGTGGCGGTGGTGGTGTTGGTGGTGGTGGCGGTGGTGGCGGTGGTGTTGGTGGTGGTGGTGTTGGTGGTGGCGGTGGTGGCGGTGGTGGTTGGTGGTGGCGTGGTGGTGATGGTGGCGGTGGTGTTGTGGTGGTGGTGTTGGTGGTGTTGGTGGTGGTTGTGGTGGTGGTGGTGGTTGTGGTGGTAGTGATGGCGGTGGTGGTGCCCACCAGACCCAGCTTGGTAGTTCTGGCCGGGTGAGCCCCCCACGGACGCTTTTGGTGGAAAATTATTTTACTTGAATATTGATTCGTGTTTGGAGGGGAAGGGGGCGCTGAAAAGCGGGGCTGGGAAAGGTCAGGGAGGGAGGAGGGGGCTAGGGAGGGGACTAGGGGAGGGGGGAGGGGGGCTAGGGGAGGGGGGAGGGGGCTAGGGAGGGGGGGAAGTGGCTGGGGAGGTCAGGAGGGGAACGGGGGGACTGGGAGGGTTTAGGAGGGGGGAAGGGCAGGGGGGCAGCGGGGAAATGGGGGGGGGGCTCAGGAGAGGGGGGCGGTTCCACGCTGGTCCCCGGCACGCCCCCTAGAGGACGTCCACGTTGAAGTCCACGTCGGCCACGGGGTCCGGGTCGGTGAGACGCCCCATGAGCAGCACCGCACCTGCACACAGACAGCAGCACACACACACACAGCACACACACACACAGCACACCCACACACAGCACACACACAGCACACACACACACAGCAGCACACACGCACACAGCACACACACACACAGCACACACACACACNGCAGCACACACGCACACAGCACACACACACACAGAGCACACACACAGCACACACACACAGCACACACAGCACACACACAGCACACACACACAGCACACACACAGTACACACAGACAGCAACAACAGTTACAGCTCCAGTCTAGCAGCCCCTCCACATACTCTCCTGCCTCTCCCCACTCATCTCACTCTACTCCCGTCCACGCACTCTCCTACCTCTCCCCTCTCATCTCACTCTACTCCCCTCCACGCACTCTCCTACCTCTCCCCTCTCATCTCACTCTACTCCCCTCCACACACTCTCCTGCCTCCCCCTCTCATCTCACTCTACTCCCTCCACGCACTCTCCTACCTCTCCCCTCTCATCTCACTCCACTCCCCTCCACGCACTCTCCTACCTCTTCCCACTCATCTCACTCTACTCCCCTCCACGCACTTTCCTACCTCTCCCCTCTCATCTCACTCCACTCCCCTCCACGCACTCTCCTACCTCTCCCCTCTCATCACACTCTACTCCCTCCACACACTCTCCTACCTCTCCCCTCTCATCTCACTCTACTCCCTCCACACACTCTCCTACCTCTCCCCTCTCATCTCACTCCACTCCCCTCCACGCACTCTCCTACCTCTCCCCTCTCATCTCATTCCACTCCCTCCACACACTCTCCTACCTCTCCCCTCTCATCTCACTCCACTCCCCTCCACACACTCTCCTACCTCTCCCCTCTCATCTCACTCCACTCCCCTCCACGCACTTCCTACCTCTCCCCTCTCATCTCACTCCACTCCCCTCCACGCACTCTCCTACCTCTCATCTCACTCCACTCCCCTCCACGCACTTTCCTACCTCTCCCCTCTCATCTCACTCCACTCCCCTCCACGCACTCTCCTACCTCTCCCCTCTCATCTCACTCTACTCCCTCCACACACTCTCCTACCTCTCCCCTCTCATCTCACTCCACTCCCCTCCACGCACTTTCCTACCTCTCCCCTCTCATCTCACTCCACTCCCCTCCACGCACTCTCCTACCTCTCCCCTCTCATCTCACTCTACTCCCNTCCACACACTCTCCTACCTCTCCCCTCTCATCACACTCTACTCCCGCACTCTCCTACCTCTCCCCTCTCATCTTACTCTGGCGATGGCGATTTTGATGATGATGGTGATGATGGCGATGGCAATGATGATGCTGATGATGGTGATGATGGCGGTGGTGATGACCATGACGATGGCTATGAAGTTGATGATGATGATGGCGGCGATGATGATGGTGATGATGGCGGTGGTGATGACGATGGTGATGACGATGGTGATGGCGATGATGGCGATGACGATGAAGTTGATGATGATGATGGCGGCGATGATGATGATGATGAAGTTGATGATGGTGGTGGCGGCGATGATGATGGTGATGATGGCGGTGGTGATGACGATGGTGATGACAATGGTGATGGCAATGACGGTGATGGCGATGACGATGATGGCGATGATGATGGTGGCGGCAATGATGATGATGACGATGACGATGATGGCGATGGCGATGACGATGAGTTGATGATGATGATGGCGGCGGCGATGATGATGATGATGGTGGTGGCGATGATGATGATGGTGGCGGCGATGATGATGATGACGATGGTGATGACGATGGTGATGGCGATGACGATGAAGTTGATGATGATGGTGGCGGCGATGATGATGACATTGATGATGGTGGTGGCGATGATGATGATGGTGGCGGCGGCGATGATGAAGATGGCAGTGGTGCGTGATGCGCCCCCGGTGGCGATCTGCGGCACCTGTGACGCGGCTCCGCAGCAGGAAGAAGAACGGGTGGTCGGCGATCACCTGCGGGTACAGGTACCCGGGGACTTGCCCATGGAATTCAGACCTGCGGCACACAGACAAAGGTCCCCCAGGCAGCCTCAACGGACTTCTGGGGCAAGTGCGCTTAGCGAGCGCCCACGAAGGCCGCCTTTGTCTCCCCGATGATGATGTTTACACAACGCGACAGGTGCTGTACTCGTTTGAGGTCGAGTCGACCTAGGGAGGCCCAGGATCGCGACTGTTATTGGTCGAGAGCGGCCACCGAACTCGGCGCGCTAACCGCTGCACCACCACTCCCCACTACATGGAAATACACACAGAAACATCAAAGACAAATAAAATGATGTATGTGTGTATGTGCATAGACATGTACACGCACGCACATGCACACGCGACAACACGAAGATCCCGTGGCACACACGCACATACAGACAAAAATACAAAGATCCCCCGTATAGCCTGGACAAACTGTTGGGGCAAGTGCTGTAAGCGGGTAGCACATATGAAGGCCGGAACGGCACACGAGAGGGTGGGTAGACAGCACCACGCCCGGCCGCCTTTGTCTCCCCAATGGGGATGTTTACACACCGCACCAGGTACTCGTTTGAGTACCGAGGGGAGACCCAGGACCGGTTCAGATAATCGTCACCGGTGTTGGCCGTGATTCGAACCCGGGTGTGAGTGTGCACGTATGTACAGACACACACACGTACGTATACACTAAGTGGCGGTGACGTCACCACGACGCTTGTGCCAGGCCATGTGCACCTTGAGGCCACCTGAAGTATCGAACGCCCGCTGGCAGGAGGTCACGGGCAGACCCAGGTGCCACGGGTCGACTGACCGAGATGACCGAGATGACTGGCTGATGCACCATCTGTGCCCCTACTGTGCCAACTTGCTGTGCTTTAGCCACCCGGCGCTCCGCTGTTTTTGTGAGCGTCGCTCCTCCACCCTCCGTTGCTGTTGGAGGGCGACTGCCTCAAACTGCCCAGCAGCGTCCTTCACGAGCCTCCTCCACAGAGGCCGATCTTGACACCGCTGGTACCAGTCATCGGCAAGTACACACACGCACACACTGGCACAGACGCGCGCCTAGGTACCGGCGGTGACAGCGCCTCAGTGCCGTCCTCCGTCACGTCCAGCACGGCGCGCTGCAGCGAGGCGGCCGCCAGCGCCGCCGCCCTCCACCGCCACCGCCAGCGCCGCCGCCGGCCGTCAGCGCGTCCTTCACGTGGCCAATCTTCACCAGCGCCTCGCCCAGCGCCGTGCGCACGTCCAGGCGGAACCTTGCGGCGCCAGAGAGCGGCGGGGTCACGGATATGGCCCCATTAGGGCTCGATGGAGGCTCCATTAGGGGCCATCAGGGCCCCATGAGAGCCCCATCAGAGCCCCATCAGGGCCCCATCAAGGCCCCATCAAGGCCCCATCAAGGCCCATCAGAGCCCCATCAGAGCCCCATCAGAGCCCCATTAGAGTCCCATCAGAGCCCCATCAGGGTCCCATCAGGGCCCCATCAGAGCCCATCAGAGCCCCATCAGAGCCCCATCAGAGCCCCATCAGGGTCCCATCAGAGCCCCATCAGAGCCCCATCAGAGCCCCATCAGGGTCCCATCAGGGTCCCATCAGAGCCCCATCAGAGCCCCATCAGAGCCCCATCAGAGCCCCATCAGGGCCCATCAGGCCCCATCAGAGCCCCATCAGAGCCCATCAGAGCCCCATCAGAGCCCCATCAGAGCCCCATCAGAGCCCCATTAGAGTCCCATCAGGGTCCCATCAGGGTCCCATCAGAGCCCCATCAGAGCCCTATCAAGGCCCCATCAGAGCCCCATGAGAGCCCCATCAGAGCCCCATCAGGGTCCCATCAGGGTCCCATCAGGGCCCATCAAGGCCCGATCAAGGCCCAATCAGGGCTCCGTCACAGCACCATCAAAGCCCCACCAAGCTGTGCGTGCGCGTGTGCCCGTGTCGAGAGCGCGCGTCCACCTGGGCAGGTAGAGCTCCACGCGCTGGCGCTTGAGCGCGTGGATCCAGTCGCTGAGCAGCCGCGGCCGCAGCGCCCGCTCCAGCGACGCCAACGGCACCTCCTGCCGGGGCAGCGCCAGCACCAGCGCCAGCTCGCCGCCCTCGCACGGCACCTCCACCAGCTGGCCCTCGCTCACCTCCGCTGCGCCCGCGGGCAGACAACAGCGGGGCGGGCACGGAGATAACGTAGGGCACCCCGGTGGCAGCTGTCCCTATGCTGTCGTTTCTTAGTAGGGGCGATGTTGCTACGTGGTCTAGCCTAGGGCACCCCGGTGGTAGCTGTCCCTATGCTGTAGTCTCTCACGAGGGCGATGTTGCTACGTGGTCTAGCCTAGGGCACCCCGGTGGCAGCTGTCCCTATGCTGTAGTCTCTCACGAGGGCGCGATGTTGCTACGTGGTTAGCCTAGGGCACCCCGAGCTGTCCCTATGCAGTGGTTTCTTAGTAGGGGGCGATGTTGCTACGTGGTCTAGCCTAGGGCACCCCCGGTGGCAGCTGTCCCTATGCTGTAGTCTCTCACTAGGGGCGATGTTGCTATGTGGTCGAGCCTAGGGCACCCCCGGTGGCAGCTGTCCCTATGCTGTAGTCTCTCACTAAGGGGCGATGTTGCTACGTGGTCGAGCCAAGGGCAGCCGCCAATCTCCCCGAGGCCACTTGGGACCTCGCTCGGTTTCGCCGATGCCCAGCGCCCCCCCACCCCCCTCCCCCCCTCCCCCCCACCGGCCCGCCCCCGCCCCCCCCTCACCGTAGGGAAGCTCGGCCTGCTGGTACATCATGGAGAGCTGCGTCTCGGCGCCGTCGTCCCGCGAGAAGTGGAAGCGCCGCGTGTTCTCGGCGGGAAGCCCTCTGCCAGCGGCCGTGGAACCAGGCGGCGCTCACCAGCGCGGCGCCGCCGCCGCCATCCGCCGCCCCCAGCGAGCGCCGCCAGGGCCGCCCACGTCCTGCTCCGTCACCAGCTCCGGCACGCCGCCTGCGGCCGTGGTGACGGCGCGTTAGTCGCCTGGCGCGCCGGAGTTCGCCACGCCGGACGGACGCTCGGCCACTCGGGAGGCGAGTTGCAGAGCTGAACTCTTGAGTTGGTCACCTTGGTAACTCGCGGAATCAAGTTCTGCTCGGCCCGTGACCCCGAGCCCGTGACCCCGAGCCCGTGATCCCGACCCCGTGACCCCAACCCTGAGCCCGTGAACCTCAACCCCGAGCCTGTGACCCAAGCCCGTTACCCCGAGTGACCTCAACCCGTGACCCCAGCCCGTGACCCCACCCCCGTGACCCGAGCCCGTGACCCAAGCCCGTGACCCCGATCCCGTGACCCCAAGCCCGTGACCCCGAACCCGTGACCCCATCCCCGTGACCCCGAGCCCGTGACTCCAGCCCTGACCCCCAATCCCCGGCGACTCCCCACGCGGGGCCTGGCGATCGCCGCGACCCCGGACCGCTCACCGGCGGTGCAGCGCTCGGCCCAGCTGTTGATGGAGTCGGCGGCGTCGTGCGCGCTCACGGCCCCAGGCGGTAGACGCCGTCACCGCCGCTGCCGTTCCCCTCCGCCGGGCCGGTGGCGTTGGCGCGCAGGAAGAGCGCGCTGGCGAGGCGGGCCTGGTCGCTCCACTCGGACACGGAGAGCGGCGGGGGGGGGGCGGCCCCCCCACCACCGCCGCCGGGGGCCCAGGTCCCGCGGTCGGCGCCTGCCGGAGCTGCCGCGTCCGCGGTGCCACTGCCTCCTGAGCGGGGGGGGGGGGGGGGAGACACCCGGTCACCGCGGCATCGCCACGAACTTCTTGTCTCGGCAGGCACCGCGCAGCCCGTCCAGGACACCTCCACTCCCCTGGGGCTCTGGAGATGAGTCTCTGTGTCTGTCTCTCTGAGTCTCTGTGTCTGTCTCTCTGAGTGTCTCTGTGTGTCTGTCTCTCTGAGTCTCTGTGTCTGTCTCTCTGAGTGTCTCTGTCCAACTCCATCTCTCTGAGTGTCTCTGTCCAACTCCATTTATCTCAGTCTCTCTGGGATGATAGGGGTAGTGGTAAGGGTAGTCATAGGGGTAGTGGTTGGGTAGTGGTAGGGGTAGTGGTAAGGGTAGGGGTAAGAGTAGTGGTAGGGTAGTGGTAGTGGTAAGGGAGTGATAGGGGTTGGGTAGTGGTAGGGTAGTGGTAGGGGTAGTGGTAAGGGAGTGATAGGGGTTGGGGTAGTGGTAGTCATAGGAGTTGGGCAGGGGAGTGGGTGGAAGGGGGGTGGCAGGGTGGCAGTAGTCGCACTGCGCCATCACCGCACCATGCATCTCGCGGCGTGCCGCTGCACGGGCACCGCCACCACCACCGCCACCACCGCCACCGCCGGAGTCGCCGGGCTCGGCCCTCTTGGCCAGGCCGAGGGTGGCGGCAGCGGCGAGCGGCGAGAAGAGGAGGTTGCGGGTGGCACCGCCGGCAGCGGCGCGCAGCGCGTGGTACAGCTCCAGGCCCAGCGCCGCCGACGGGTCGAGGTGCATGCGGGCGCGGCCCGGCGACGGCGTGGCGGCGAGCGGCGGTGCCGGCGACGACGACGACGACGAGGAGGAGGAACGTGCCGGCGGCGGCGGCGGGGAGATCGCCACGCCGGCGTGGACGGAGTAGCCGGCGGTCAGCGCCCAGAGCGCCAGGCAGGCGGAGAGCGCACGGCGCATGGCTTCGGTTCGGTGGCGCCGGGAGGGCAGCGACCTGCAGGAAGGTGATGATGACGGCGGCGGCGGCTTCGGTTAACCGCGCTACGAACCCGGCTACGAGCCGCGCACGGCTACCACCAACACCGCTGACGATTATCTGAACCCCATCTGGCTACCATGAGAGATTCGTTCATGAGGCGATCCACATATACAAACACAGAGACAATTTCAACCGAGAAGATGGATTCTGGCTCAGCAATCATTGGAAGGACGTAATAAACCACTTCGGATCTTAACTGATTGTGTTCACGTTTACGGTGACTCTCAGACCGCGTTCCACTCACTGGCATAACTATATATCTTGTATTCTCCGCAGGGAATGGATTCTTTGCTCCGCTGCAAGTCTCCTACTACCACTCTTCCATTGACATATTTCGTTGCTTCCTCTTAGTATCTTTCACTCGACGGTCAATGGTATAGTGTAGATTGTATAATAATAAATAGTATAAAATTGTAATGTTAATACAATGTATAAGGCAATATATAGTATCGTAATTGTATAGTGAATATACAGCAATGTGACATACAATACATAGTGTAATATTACACTATGTATTATTCTAAGGTATATGGTGTATAGTAATACAGTATATAATTTAATGTTGGGTTTGTCTATGGCAGCATATAGTACAGGGTAGACCCGTGTGATGTAAAAGTTTAGCTGGAAGCATATTATATTATTTGCGACGTAGAATTGTAATGTATTACTTACTGTTAGTAGCTCAGCTTTTTGGAGAGTAAATTTAGTATACTGATGATACTATATAGTTTATACTTTAGTTTTTTACGTGTTTGTTAAGTTACTGCAGCTACATACTATTCACATTCGTTCCCTTTATTAATGCTACCCCTATCCCTCCCTTTGATGCTGCTAATCCTGCATAATGCACGGTCATAATATGACTTTGAAACCCCCCGCACACCTCCTACGCTATTCACAAGTAGTACTAATCACATACCTGCATTTCCCATAAATATGCCAAATTCCTCTTGATATGCAAATTATTTTGTCAAGGCGCCCTTCCCCCCTTCCAACCCAGCTTAAATATACGCTCCAAGCGTGGTGGTGTTTCATTCAGACGCTGTCTCCCCGACAGACCTGGTCTTCACCTGAGGAAGGCTGCTTGCGTTGTGGCCGAAACGTCGTGAGAATTATTTTATTATGTTTTATTTGTATTATTTTATTATTTCCCTTCGACGTGACTTTACCGAAAGAACCAAGAAGATATATAATTGTGTCGTTAAACCCGCCAGCATCCGACAACAGCCAATTTATCAGGTTCGTCACGTAGACAAAACGTGCCAATTCGTTATCAGAACAGCACTAACCGGTTGTGTGTTGGAGAGTAAACCCACTGCAACAGTCGTGTGCCGTTCGGCCCTGAACAGAACTGTTTTGGGCTACCCGGGGGATCTTTACCTTTGTTGGAGCACGTTCACGTTCCATGCCAATAACACCGCGGCTCAACAGGTAAAGGATAGGAGACGTTTCGGGCAATGGTCCTCCTTCACAGCACGTAGGATCAGAGAGGTCACCATGGAAGGTGTGAGGATGGGCCCCGGCTATCGATTCCCGGTCGCGGTCAGTGGTAGTTGAGCTTGTCCTGGGCTCTCATAGGTCGACTCAGCCTTAATTATTAGTGGTGGCGAGTTTGCACTGTGCATTCAGTGCAATGCATCCATAATTGAGGGTTTTCTTGGGTGATGTCGCGTGTTGAATGTCGTTAAATCCACCCATAATTGAAAGTTTTCATGTAACACAAAACGTGACAATCACAATGCACGAAATACATAATTAACATACATAATAAATTACTAAAGTACATCATGTAATACATCATGTACAAATCACAAATCACGTACATACATAATAAACATACATAATAAATATACTAAACGTACATACATCACGTACATACATAATAAACATACATGATACATATACTAAATGTACATACATCATGTACATACATAATACATATACATCATGTACATACATGATGTACATACATGATGTACATACATCACGTACATACATAATGAACATACATGATGTACATACATGATGTACATACATCACGTACATACATTCTGCTGTTGCAAAATCGATTTCACTCCAAATGGCAAATGGTGCCACCCCACTGGTGACGTCACAGCCACCCCACTGGTGACGTCATATCAACCCCACTGGTGACGTCACAGCCACCCCACCCGTTCGTCACCTCCACTCAAGAGATCCTCAATATTTGGGCTATATTTGAGCTTGGCCTACTCTTCCTCGCTCATCAGAATATCTAATCCGTACCGAAGGAATCCGATGAGCCGTAAAGCTCTTTCCCACCCGCGCTTTACCCCCACCGCATGTGACCGTGCCGATCGATGGATCGATCGGTCGATCGATCCATCGAGCGTGGGTGGCGTCGTCACCCGTGGTCAGGGCGGGATGCGGGGGTCAATGAACGTGCCCACAGCCGCATCGCATCAACAGCCGCATCGCATCAACAGCAGTGGGAGATGATTTCACGACACCATGTGTGCGTGCAAGGGCGATGATGGAGATGGTGGTGATGGTGATGGTATTGATGTTGGTAATGATCATGGTGGTGATGATGCTGGTAATGGTGGTGCAATGGTGGTGCTGATGCTTGTAACCGTGATGATGATGGTGATGTGTTGGTGCTGCTTATGCTTGAAAGGATGATGATGCTGATGATGGTGGTGGTGATGATGCTGGTAATGGTGGTGCAATGGTGATGATAATGCTGGTAATGGTGCAATGGTGATGCTGATTCTTGGAACGATGATGATGATGGTGATGATGATGATGGTGGTGTGTTGGTGCTGCTTATGCTTGAAAGGGTGATGATGTTGATGATGATGGTGGTGATGATGCTGGTAATGGTGGTGCAATGGTGATGCTGATTCTTGGAACCATGATGATGATGATGGTGGTGTGTTGGTGCTGCTTATGCTTGAAAGGGTGATGATGTTGATGATGGTGGTGGTGATGATGATGCTGGTGATGATGGTGTTGGTGATCAGGGTGTTGGTGATGATGGTGTTGGTGATGATGTTGGTGATGATGTTGGTGATGATGGTGTTGGTGATGATGTTGGTGATGATGGTGTTGGTGATGGTGTTGTTGATGGTGTTGGTGATGATGATGTTGGTAATGATGATGGTGTTGTTGGTGATTGTGATGGTGTTGATGATGGTAATAACACTGGGTGCTCAACGTATTGATGATGCCGGCAGTGATGGTGGTGATGGTAACGAAGATGCCGATTGTAATTATGGTGGTGGCGACGATGGTGGTAACGATGGTGGTGGTGCTGGCACTTCGTGATGGTAGTCATGGTGATGATGGTTGCCATGGTGAGGGTAGTGACGGTGGGTGGCGATGCTGCAGTGAAAATCTCCGCTCCATTTTGTCACTGAACGCGGTTGTGGCGTGGGTGACGATCGGGGGGGTGGGACGCGTGCACGAGACGATGATGGTGGTGATGATGATAGTGGTGGTGGTGATTATGATGGTGGTGATGATGATAGTGGTGGTGGTGATTATGGTGGTGGTGATGATGATAGTGGTGCTGGTGATTATGATGGTGGTGGTGATGATAGTGGTGGTGATGATGATGGTGGTGGTGGTGGTGGTGGTGATGATAGTGGTGGTGGTGATGATGGTGGTGGTGATGATGTTGGTGGTGATGATAGTGATGATGGTGGTGGTGATGATGTATTGATGATGGTGATGATGATAGTGGTGATGATGATGGTGATGATGGTGGTGATGATGGTGGTGATGGTGGTGATGATAGTGATGATGGTGGTGGTGATGATGATGTTGATTATGATGGTGATGATAGTGGTGATGATGATGGTGATGATAGTGGTGATGATGGTGGTGATGATGGTGGTGATGATGGTGATGATGGTGGTGGTGATGATGACGGTGGTGATAGTGATGATGATGATAGTGATGATAGTGATGATGGTGGTGGTGATGATGTATTGATGATGGTGATGATGTTATAGTGGTGATGATGATGGTGATGATAGTGGTGATGATGGTGGTGATGATGGTGGTGATGATGGTGATGATGGTGGTGGTGATGATGACGGTGGTGATAGTGATGATGATGATAGTGATGGTGGTGATGATGTATTGATGATGGTGATGATGATAGTGGTGATGATGATGGTGATGATAGTGGTGATGATGGTGGTAATGATGGTGGTGATGATGGTGATGATGGTGGTGGTGATGATTGGTGATAGTGATGATGATGATGATAGTGATGATAGTGATGATGGTGGTGGTGATGATGTATTGATGATGGTGATGATGATAGTGGTGATGATGATGGTGATGATAGTGGTGATGATGGTGGTGATGATGGTGGTGATGATGGTGATGATGGTGTGGTGATGATGACGGTGGTGATAGTGATGATGATAGTGATGGTGGTGATGGTGATGATGATGGTGATGATGGTGAAACTCGTCTCACCGTTAAGATTGTACAGCAGGAGGAGCGCCTTGACGATCCGAGCGCGAGAGAGAGGAGGGAGAGAGTGGGGAGAGGGAGGAGAGTGCAGGGAGAGAGGAGTGAGGGGAGGGGGGAGAGAGTGGGGGNAGGAGGAGTGAGGGGAGGGGGAAGATGGGGGGAGGGGGGAGGGGGGGGAAAGTGGGGGAAGGAGGGAGGAGAGTGGGGGGAGGGGGGGGGGAGGAGGGGGGGGGGGAGTGGGGGNAAGGAGGAGGAGAGTGGGGGATGGAGGAGAGAGTGGGGGGAGAGAGTGGGGAGAGGGAGGATTGGGGAGAGGAGTAGGGGAGGGAGGGGAGAGTGGGGGGGAGGAGAGTGGGGGGGGGGGGAGAGTGGGGGAGAGAGTGGGGAGAGGGAGGAGAGTGGGGGGAGGAGGGAGAGTGGGGGGGGGGGAGAGAGTGGAGAGAGTGGGGGAGGAGGAGGGGGGAGGGGGGGAGAGTGGGGGGGGGGGGAGGAGTGGGAGGAGAGTGGGGAGGGGGAGAGAGTGGGGGAGGGAGGAGTGGGGGAGGGGGGGAGTGGGGGGAAGGAGGAGGAGAGTGGGGGGAGGAGAGAGTGGGGGAGGGGGAGAGTGGGGGAGGGGGGAGAGAGTGGGAGGAGAGTGGGGGGAGGAGAGAGTGGGGGGAGAGAGGAGGGGGGGAGGAGGGAGAGTGGGGAGGAGGGAGAGTGGGGGAGGGAGGAGGTGGGGGAGGGGGAGAGTGGGGGAGGGAGNAGGAGTGGGGGGAGGGAGTGGGGAGGGGGGGAGTGGGGGGAGTGGGGGGANAGGGAGGGAGTGGGGGGAGGAGGGGTGGGGGGAGAGAGGGAGGGAGTGGGGGNAGGGAGGGAGTGGGGGAGAGGGNAGGAGAGGGGGGAGGGGGGAGAGTGGGGGANGAGGGAGTGGGGGGAGGGGGAGGAGAGGGAGGGAGTGGGGGAGGGAGGGAGTGGGGGAGGGAGGAGGAGTGGGGGAGAGTGGGGGGAGGGAGGGAGTGGGGGGGAGGGAGGAGTGGGGGGAGGGGGGAGAGAGGGAGGGGAGTGGGGGAGGGAGGGAGGGGAGAGGGAGGGAGTGGGGGAGAGTGGGGGGGAGGGAGGGAGGGAGTGGGGGGGAGGGAGGGGAGAGTAGGAGGAGGGACGCGAGCGAGGGGTGAGACACGGATAGGATGGAGGGACGGTGGATTTGTGAGTTTCGCCGTCTCCCACGTGGACGCAGCGACGATGATGTCAACGATGGTGAAGATATCGAGCGCAGGGCTGCGGCATGAGCAGCGGTGTTGCCGGCTGCGTGGTTCCTCCTCCCAGCGGCTGACGCAGCAGAAGCAGCAGCTCAATTCTAGACTGGGAGATGTTAACTACCTCGCCTGGTATGCAGGAGGTCGTGGGTTCGATCCAGACCCTGACGCCTGCTGCTGTATATTTGTAGCTTGCGTGTCTCTCTCTCATCATCATCACGGTGGCTCGGAGATGTTGACTGCCTCGTCTGTGCGCAGGAGGTCGTGGGTTCGAGCCCGACCCTGACGCCTGCTGCTGCTGTATATTTGTAGTTTGCGTGTCTCTCTGGGCCGTCCATAAATGACGTCACGCATTTTGGACGATTTTTGACCCCCCCCTCGTCACACGGCTTCACCAGTCAGACGCCCCCCCCTTCAAATGACGTCACAAAGCTCTGCCCCACCCCAAAAAAATAAAACATGCTTCAAATCTCTTTAAACTATTGTCATTGTAGTGCGTATTTAATGTGGCGCTGCACTCTGATGTTGTAGGAGAAAACATCAAAAAGTGTATTTCATTAAGTAGAACGTGTTGTCTATATTCATTTAAAGTTGCGCATTTTTACGTGACGTCACATTTCTCAAACGCCCCCCCCCCCCCNATCGTCACAAATGTCTGACCCCCCCCNCCCCCCAGGTGCGTGACGTCATTTATGGACGGCCCCTCTCCCCGTGGTCGCGTGGATTTTCCTCCGGGTCCTCCGGTTTTCCTCCCTCCACGTTTGGAATCGACTTCACGCGATTATTCGGTTTCTGCTCTGCGTTTCCACGTGATGGCAATAAGCCACTTCGTTGGGCGATCATATGCGGCCAGGTTGCTTCTGAAAACGAGCCGTTAAACGTGTTATTTTATATAATAATGTTAGTAAGATATTCTTTGGTTATTTCGGTAAAGTCACGTAGGTAGAAAAATAAAATAAAACACTTTCCTGCGGAGGGAGCTGGTAGGAACGTTGGGTTGCTCGGTCAATGGCCTGCAGGGTCAACGGCGGCGTGGTGTATTCCGCAAATATGCCCGACTGTGAGGGCGGGCACAAGCCGGCGTGAGTAGGTTAAACGTTGAGTTTTATATACACTCCGCAGGCGAGATGCGTGGCCTTGTATGCTGCCAGTGCCGCGGCAAATACATTGGATACAATATCGGTGCCACGGTGGCTAGATGTTAACTACCTCGCCTGGCATGCAGGAGGTCGTGGTTTCGATGCCGACCCCGACGCCTGCTGCTGTATATTTGGAGTTTGCGTGTATCTCTCTCTCTTCATCACGTGGCTAGATGTTAACTACCTCGCCTGTATGCAGGAGGTCGTGGGTTCGATGCCGACCCCGACACCTGCTGCTGTATTTGGAGTTTCCGCGTTTCTCTCTCCCCGTGGTCGCGTGGATTTTTTCCGGGTCCTTCGGTTTTCCCCTCGACATTTAGAATCAGCGTGCGTTTAGAGTGTTTGGCTGCGATACATTTCCACGTGATAAGCCATTACGTTGAGCTATTATTTGTGGCCACATTTAGAATCGACGTCACGCGTTCAGAGTATTTGGCTGCTTACGTACTCTCACTTGATACAGCTATCGTGCTGTGACGGTTCCACCTGAAGACGGAAGCTTGTGTTGCCTCCGAAACGTCGTGATTTTTAAATCCTTTATATTAAGTTCGCTTGCTTGCGTGCTTACGACCGTGCAAATCTTTCGGTCGTTTTTAACCCACTTCCCGTGATCCAATCGAGCTGACATTTTCCACACAGACTCGTTGTGCGTGACAATTAATTTCGTGAAAATTTTTTCCAAAATTTTACACCGTTTAGGGAAAAAAATTACATATTTAATTACCAATTGCTTAATGCTGGCAATCATCTGACCCATAGTGGCAGCCATCTCAAGCCAGAGGACGAGAGGACTCTAGCCGCCACGCATATAAAGGATTTATAGTGAAAAACTGTTTTTACGGGTTATTTTTTTATTTTATTAATTTTTATTTACCTACGTGACTATTTTTTATTAATTTCATTTTTTACATGTGACTTTACCGAAAGCACTAATAGTATGAATCCTTGCAGTCACGAAAGCTTCAAATCTAGAACTACGTGACTTTACCGAAAAAACCTAAGAATATGAATCCTTGCAGTCACGAAAGCTTCAAATCTAGAACGCTTACGTACAAGTCCGCGTGATGATGATCATGACTAGCCTACTTCGCCGAGCCGTCATATGTGATAGCCGGGGTCGCTTCTGAAAGAGAGCTACGTACCAGCCTTAGCTGCTAAAATAAAAACGTCCTTTGTAGTTTGGTCGACCTCGTACCGACGAAAACTTTCGGGCAGCAACAGCAGCCGCCGCTGGCCCGTGATGAGTTTCAGCGGCTCGCCCGTGGTGGAATTCACCTCCCGTTCACCTGCCATTCACCTCCCAATCACCTCCCATTCACCTCTCATTCACCTCCCATTCACCTCTCCTCCCCCGAGTTCTTATCCCGAAACATTCACGCTCACTTCCGAGAACCACCAACCCACCCATCCGTTTGCCCCCTCGCCGCGTGCTGCTGGTTTTTTTTCCCTTTTCATTCCTCCTCCTCATTTAGGGGAGGCCTTTTCAGCCTACGCTCGGCAACCACGATACATGGGATGGCGTGGGGGAGAGAGAAGGTGGGGGTGGCCGTGGTATTCTGGATGTGGTGTGCCGGACCGTACGAAGGAGCGCCACTCGCAAACAGCCGGCGTCACCGCCGCCTCTCTCTCCTCTCGGGTTCGGGAAAGTTTATTGGGAACCGCGAGCGTGGACAACGCGAGGGTGAACACGGACTCACCAGGGTGAACACAGACTCACCAGGGTGAACACGGACTCAGCCAGGGTGAACACAGACTCACCAGGGTGAACACGGACTCACCAGGGTGAACACGGACTCACCAGGGTGAACACGAACTAAGCCAGGTGAACACAGACAGAGTGCGAGGGTGAACACGGACTCAGCCAAGGTGAACACAGACTCAGCCAGGGTGAACACAGACTCACCAGGGTGAACACAGACTCACCAGGGTGAACACAGACTCAGCCAGGGTGAACACAGACTCACCAGGGTGAACACGGACTCAGCGAGGGTGAACACAGACTCACCAGGGTGAACACAGACTCAGCCAGGGTGCACACAGACTCAGCCAGGGTGAACACGAAGGCTGCTCGCTTGGGCTCAACCCCGGCGGTACGTCAACAACAAAGCCGCGTCCGTGCGACCCACGCCAACGGATAAATGACGACGACGACGACGACCACGAGGCATTCCTATTTACACGAGCGACGGGCCCCGACCGAGGCCGCGGGACGACGGCCGCAGGGACCTGCATGCCCAGCCTGATGGGCCCAAGGCGCGGGGCTACACGGGGGTATCTGAGAAGGGGCCTCCACCCAAACCCGTTTTATTTCTTGCACCGGGGCCCACGCTAGCCGGGCGAATCCGCTCCGCGCCCCCCCCCCCCCCCCCCCACAACATACCGCCACCACCGTGTTAAACGCTCAATTTCCTTACATCACCGGAGTTGCTTCGAAGAGTTCCAGCGATTCCAGTTACGCTCGAGACGCGCGCGCGAGAGAGAGACGCCCTCCCCTCCCTTCCCTGCCTCCCCCTAGCGTGGGACAGAGGCCTCCGAACTCAAAACTCCTTCTCGTGACGACGGCAACGACGACAACGAACCCCCCCCCCCCCNGGCACCGCAATTTGAACAGAGAAGAGTGGAGGGACGGGTAGATAGCACGGCGGTTGCGGCCGCGGAGATCCGGCACACCCGAGGATTCGCCGGCACCGCCAGCCCCTCGGGAAGTGGCGGCGGCGGCGGTGACGGCAGGCCGCCCGTGCAACAATCTCAAAATTAAAATGACCGGGAATCGGCGTCGGTTCCAGCCCCCTCCCCACACTCCGAGCTGCGGACCGGCGGTCGGTGGGGCGCTGCCCAAGGCTCGGAACCACCCACATGCCTCCCGTGGCCTGGCGCGTAACCCACACACACCGCCGGCGAAGCGAATGCAGCCGGAACTCGTGACCGTTCACACGGCATCCCCGTCACCCGCCGGTCAACGGGTCTCGTTCGACCGTAACTGTGCGGGTTGGTGAGGGGTGGGTGCCCCCCACCTCACGCCCGGTTCATATAGTCGCTCGCCACCGATGCCTGCGGGTATCAACCAGTGCGGAGCGCCAACCGATGCGCCACCGGCTCTCCCCACAACTGCAAAAATGGAATATTATAATCAAGCCGTTCAAAAGCGACCGAGCGCGACGCGGTAACGACGACGACGACGACGCGTAGTAAGACATGCAAGTAAGCACGGCCCCTGCCAGCATGGCCTGCACGTGAACAGAACGGCGACCGCAATGGTGCGTCATATCAGCCGCACCGTCAAGGTCGCAGCGACCGCACCAGTAAATCACGAGCAGCGAACAGGGTAGGAATAGAACTGCTTATAAGATCCGTCTCAACCAATCAGGGCACGACTGTTGTCGTGCATTTGCACCACGGGCCAATCACACGCGGTATAATTTTGGCTTTGCTCCATTTCAACACAAAATTACAATTCCTGTTAAAATTCCCATTTTCGCATCTCCACACTCACACACGGCCGAGTAGCAAACACAACGATCGCCCCCCCTTCCCGCCCCGCCTCCCCGTGGAAGCCTGCACGGGCTGTTGGGGCAAGCGCCGTTAGCGAGCACCTACGAAGACCGGCAACGTCTCACGATGGGGTGGTGTGGCCAGCACCATGCCCAGCTGGTAAGAACCGGTTGGATAATTATACTGACGTTGGCAGTGGCTGCTGAATTGAAACTCAGGCCACCAAGTTCGTAGCGCAGAGGCAAACCCAAGCCAACGCCACTCCTTACACAGAATTACAGCGCAGACCGCACACATCAACACGCCGCAACATACATACAACACACAAGGACACACACACACAACCCCCGTGTAGCCTGTAACAGACTGTTGGGGCAAGTGCTGTTAGCGAGACCTATGAAGGCCGGTGCAGTACATGAGGGTGGCCAACACCACGCCGGCCGCCTTTGTCTCCCACCGTGCGTGTTCACACGCACCAGGTATCATCTGAGGCTGAGTCGACCTAGGGGACGCCCAGGAGCGGTTCAGATACCNTCAGCTGGTGGGCCGTGAGCGGGAATGAACCGGGATGCTGTGTTCGTAACGAGGCGCTAACCGCTGCACTACCGCTCCCCACACGGATGACTAACGATACCACCGATAGCCTTAGACTGTAGGGTCAAGTGCTATTAGCGAGCACCTATGAAGGCGGTGGCACACGAGGGAGTGGGTGGCCAGCACCACGCCCGACCGCCTTTGTCTCCCCAGTGACGATGTTTACACACNGCCAGGTACTCAGGCTGAGTCGACCTAGGGGAGGCCTTGAACCGGTTCAGATAATCGTCACTGGTGTTTGCCGTGAGGAATCGAACCCGGGCGCAGGTACGTACGCACGCGTAACGCTACACACCGCTCCCCACACACTCACACACACACAAACACACATACACACATACACACACACAACCACACACACGCAGACGCGCACACCTCACACCCCCATCACACTCTTGCTGTGCGGTCCTCTGCGCGAGGGAATGCTCGTGCACCTGACGGTGACCACGTCGCGAGCGCCCTGCGTCGCCGGAGCCCTGGTTTCTTCGCCGGCTCCCAGCAGGGACCGCCGTCGGCGTCGCCGCAGCGCCGGCGCAGCGGGAGGAACGACGCCGTCGGCGCCCGCGGCCCCCNGCCCCTCGCTCCTGTCAACTCCGACGAGNTGGACTCTCACGAAGGGTGGAGGAGGTCATGGACGACGACGACGGAGAGGCGGAGAGGACGCCCCCCCCCCGCCTCCAGGACCCGNGGGTCCTCGCGCTGGAGGGTCGGCGGGATCGGCGTGCCGTGACGACGCCGCGGTGCGCCGCCGCGGGCGCTCCCTCCTGCCGCTGAGGGGGCCGGGAGGGGCACGGGGCAGGAGAGCCGAACGGGNCGGGAGCGCAGGAGCGGGGTGCGCTCGCCTCCCGCTCTCNTCCCGCCCCGANTCGGAGGGCGCGAGGGCGACGNCGGGGACGAGTCTGCAAGCTCGACGGCTGAGCCCAGAGTCTGCCCCGCGGNGCCCANCCGGNGCCGCCGCGAGGGATCACGCGGCGCTTGCACACGGGGCACGTGCGCTTCGAGCCGGTGAGCCACGGGTCCAGCTGCTGGTACTGCTGCGGGAGGGCGCAGGGGGACGGTGTGGAGCTGGTGGTACTGCTGTGGTGATGGTGTGGTGGTGGTACTGCTGAGGGTGACGGTGTGGTGGTGGTACTGCTGTGGTGACGGTGTGGGTGNGTGGTACTGCTGTGGGTGACGGTGTGGGTGGTGGTACTGCTGTGGGTGATGGTGTGGTGGTGGTACTGCTGAGGGTGACGGTGTGGNTGGTGGTACTGCTGTGGTGACGGTGTGGGTGNGTGGTACTGCTGTGGGTGATGGTGTGGTGATGGTANGCTGCGGGGATGGGAGGTGTGGTGGTGTGGTACTGCTGCGGGTGACGGTGTGGTGGTGATGGTGGTANGCTGTAGGTGAGGGTGTGGGTGGTGGTGCTGGGTGTGGTGTGGGTGGTGGTANGCTGTGGGTGACGGTGGGGCNANTGGTACTGCTGTGNAGTTGCACGTGAGGGTGCAGACCTGGTACTGCTGTGGGTGATGGTGTGGTTGNGTGGTACTGCTGTGGGTGGTGGTTGTGGCGGGCGGGGGCGGCNGGCGGGGGGGGGGTACCGTGCGAGCAAGGCAGCACGCGCAGCTTGTCCCCTTCCAGGTACTCGTCCAGGCAGATGGCGCACACCTCGTATGCGTCACCTGCACGCGAGACAAAGGTCCCCCCTCACCGTATAGCCTCTGCGGCAAGTGCCGGCCGCTGCAATGCCCCGGCTCCTAGCGTGCCAAGCGTGACGAGGCGGCGTCGTGTGGCCGGCACGACGCCCGGGCCGCCCAGAACCGGTTCAGATATCCGTCGCCGCCGATGTTGGCCGCGAGTTGCACTAACCGCCGAGCCACCGCTCCCCCCGGTGTGTACAAAGACAAAGATCCCCGTGTAACCGCACCTGCCCCAACAAGACTTGTTGGGGCAAGTGCGGTTAGCGAGCACCTATGAAGGCCGACGGGGCACACGAGAGGGTGGGGTGGGGTCAGCACCGTGTCCGGCCGTTTTTGTCTCCCCGCTGCTGACGTTTACACACCACACCAAGTACTCAATCCTCAGGCTAAGTCGACCTAGGGGAGGGCCAGAAATGGTTCAAATAACCACGGCTCATGATGGCTGTGGCCTGGAATCGAACTCGGGTAGAAGGGCTTGTTGCGCGAACCACTGCACCACCGCTCCAATCCCCAACACGCAGACGCACACAGACACACGTACACAAGCAATCGGGACACACACGCACATAACATAACCGCCGTTCACCACCAAGTGGCGGTGACGTCACCACGGCGCTTGCGCCAGGCTAGGTGCACTTTGAGACCAGGTGAAGTGTCTAAAGCCCGCTGGCAGGAGGTCACGGAACAGACCCAGGTGCCATGGGTTGACCGACCGAGATGACTGGCCGATGCACCAACAGCGCTCCCCACTGTACCAACTCTTGTTTTATCCGCCCGGGGCTCTGCTCGTTGTTGTGACTTCCCTCCGCTGTTGCTGTGGGCGACTGCAACTGGCAGTAGCAGCTCCTTTATAAACACGCACGCACACACACAGTGGCGCGCGCACGCAAGGCACACCTTTTTTGAACTTGTGAATGGGCAGCTTCTGCAGCTGTTCCCGGGCCAGGCGGTTCCTGCGTGCCCTCCTCCGGTCCCTCATCACCTTCACCACCTGCGGCGAGACGNGCCATCGTCGTCGTCACGGCGCGTGCACAACGCGCACCGTCAACGTCGACATCGTCTCGTCGTCGACATCGTCGTCATCAACATCGTCGTCGTCATCAACGTCGTCGACGTCGTCATCAACATCGTCAACGTGACATCGTCGACATCGTCGACATCGTCATCGTCATTGACATCGTCGGCATCATTGACATCGTCGTCGTCATCGTCGTCATCACATCATCGTCGTCGTCGTCGACGTCGTCATCAACATCGTTGTCGTCATCATCGTCGTCGTCAATGTCGTCATCATCAACGTCGTCAACATCGTCGTCGTCATCGTTGTCGTCAACATCGTCGTTCATCATCAACGTCGTGTCCTCGTTCTCAGCANTCGGTGCAAAACGTCGGCGCCTTTGCCGACACCGCTCGGTACGACCGCCACCGCCCCCAACCCCCCCCCNGGAGAGGGACGACCGCCACCGGAGCCGTCCGCCGCCGCGGCTTGCGTACCAAGAACACGACGAGGAGGATGAAGCAGATGCCGACGATGACGAGGAAGGGGATGAGGTAGTACTCGAGCGGAATGGAGAAGTCCGGCGTTAGACCACGTGGCCTCTACGCAGAGGAGGGGGGGGGGGCAATCGTCAGCGAGCCGCCGGACCGCTCGCCGCTGCACACACTCTGCCGCCACACGTTCACTGCACATGCGCACAGACCGCTCACTGGACAGACCGCACACCTGCACCCTGCACACGCCACATACTGCACACCGCACATGCTGCACCCTGCACATGCCACACAAACCGCTCACTGCACGCACCGCACAGCCGCTCGCCGCACACACACTGACTGCACACGCTGCACCGCTGCACAGGCTGCACACGCTGCACAAGCAGCACACAAGCCGTGCCGCCAGCTCGTCCCCACGTGCTCACCCGACGTCGTACACAAACTCCTCGAGGAGGCGGTTGGCCGTGCTCTGCCCACAAACACCGAGGGGATGTCAATCTTCTTCCAGATGTCGGCTACGGACAGACGGACGGAGGGAGGAGAGGGAGGAAAGGGAGGGGGGAGGAGAGGGAGGGAGGAGGAGGAGAGGAGAGGAGGAGGGAGGAGGAGGGAGGGAGGAGAGGGAGGAGAAGGAGAGGGAGGGGGGAGGAGGAGAGGGAGGAAAGGGGGGGGAGGAGGGAGGGAGAGAGGAGAGAGGGAGGAGGAGAGGGAGGGACAGGAGAGGAGGAGGGGAGGAGGGAGAGGAGAGGGAGGAGGAGAGATGAGGGAGGAGAGGGAGGGAGAAGAGGAAGGGGGGGGAGGNAGGGAGGAGAGGGAGGGAGGAGGGGAGAAGAGGGAGGGGAGGAGNANGAGGTAGAGTTTAACAAGGAACTAAGACTTTGATCACAGTCACACTGGGAGAGAGATGAGTCGGCACGTGAGGATGGCAATGAGTGATTTCTCTCCTCGCTACCATCACTGGTGCCCATGCTGAGCAGCTGGTTGGAGTCGACGTTGTGCACAATCGCAGCCTTGAATCCGGCCTTTTGGGCGTTCAGAACCTGGGTGCACACACACACACAAACACACGCACGCACACGCACACGCACACCAACATCGACAACACGGTGAGGCGCGGTTCTTGTGACCCTACCCAGGCAGACAACCAATCAGGGTCGCTGCGACGGAAGAGCGAGATTTTCCCGCTCGCACGTTCGTGCCCTTGGCCGCCGCTCGGCGACCGCGTCGCGGCCGCTACGGCACGTGCCGGGTAACGGAACGCACCGGGTTTGCGGGAGGATGTTCACTCCCTCGTCTGGTATGCGGGAGGTCGTGGGTCCGACCGCGGGCTGGAGTGTTCTCCCCACGTTGGTCACGCGGATTTTCCGTCATCGGAGCGGGAAAGGGTTTCAAGCAACGTCGAACTAAATTCGTAACGGCAGCAGGGCAACTACAGCCATCTAAATTAAACCAACTGATCGTCGGCTTTAACGACGTCAACTCCAACAATCTCTTCAACCGACCCGTTTCATTAATTCATCGTAGTGCCGATCCCCATTGTACTAATTAACGAACCCTATCAACCAGTTAAGCCTTACCTAGAACCATAACACATTCGAACTGCAGCGCAATACGAAATAACGTGCCTCCATATAATTCCGGACAGCCTATTTGCAACAACGGCAAAAATAGTCACCTCACACCAATAAACCCGACCAATCACAAGCAATCGAGCGGCGGTGAACGGTAGTTGCTGACCGGTTCGTCCGCACAGCGTGTCGGGGAGCCAGATCAGGACGCTCGTTTCTTACGCCCGGGCCCTTGCCGATAACCCGACATGCTGGGCGTAACCTCCGGCGTATGAAAAATGTGGCCCGCTCTTCAACATTCAACCCTCCAAAACCCCCCCCACCAGCCCCCCGGCATCTTCGCTGACAAAATCGATTGCCGTGTTTTCCCCCCGTGACGCGACGGCTTGCTGCTTTTCATTGGCTCCGTCGCGGGGTGGTGAGAGGGTTATTATAATACCTACCCAACACCGTGACCCAAAAGCAACCGATGACGAAATCGGTCCGAGACTGGACTAAGATTCTCCAGCGCCGCCGTCGAGGCGGCCCGAGACCACGGGTGATGAGTTCCAACCCCGGTTCGGGCGACACTGGCGCCCACAAAAGGCCGGATGGAACGCCCAAAAGGCCGGATGGAAGGCTGTGACTGTGCACAAGGCCGACTCCAGCCTGCTGCTCTGCATGGGCACACACCGGTGATGGAAGCGTAGCGACGCCAACACACCTTGTGACTAAGAGCCTTCATTCAGACACAGCACTAACGATGCCCGCGGGCCTCTGGTTCTTGAGGCTTGAGCTCCGTCTCTTCTCGAACGTCCCACCCCTCCTCCTTGTGCCGTTCCCTTTCATACCTCCCAAGCCCCCCCACTCTCTGGAAGCTTCCATCACCCCACTCCCTTCGTCCTATCCTGACCCTTCCCCACCAACGACTCTCAACCGTCCTTCTGCGGTCCGCCCCTCCGCTCCCGCCCACCCTTTGCACCTTTAAAATCTTTCCTCAAATCCCTCTCAATCTTGCCTCCCGACCAATCACAGCGGGAGGCCTTGGCCTACTCCCCGATTGGTCGTCTGACCCGACGCTTGTTGTCAGGTGAGCGGGCTGTTGTCCCGCTCATGACCGTGGTAAACAGGCCTGGGTGGGCACCTCGCCCAGCACCACCACCACCACCACCACCCCGCCACTGCCAGCGCCGCCAGCGCTCACCTTCACGTCAAAGTTGCAGTCGTATCGCCTGATGAGCACGATGAAGGTGGAGGCGGCGGTGCTGTTGTGCGGCGGAGGAGCGATGGGCTGGCAGGCGTTGGCCGGCCTGGCGTAGACCAGGAAGCCCTGCGGCGGGGGAGAGAGGCGATGAGCGCCACGGCACCACCGCGCGTTGCGGCACAGCCACGGCCGAGGGGGTGGTGGGGCCGTTTCACCGGACCGCACCGGCACGCCGAGAGCTCGCGGGCAGCGGAGAGCGGCAATCAAAAAAATCCATCGTCGTACTGTACTGCTGCGCCAACGTCGATGCCCCACCGCCGCCTTCACTAACCCGCAATATCTTCTTGGTTCTTTCGGTAAAGTCCCGTAGAAGGGAAATAATAAAATAATAAAAATAAAACAGAATAAAATAATTCTCACGACGTTTCGGCCACAACGCAAGCAGCCGTCCTCAGGTGAAGACCAGGTCTGTCGGGGAGACAGCTTGCGTTGTGGCCGAAACGTCGTGAGAATTATTTTATGATGTTTTATTTTTATTATTTTATTATTCCCTTCTACGTGACTTTACCGAAAGAACCAAGAAGATGAATCCCTGCAGTCACGAAAGCTTTAAGTCGAAATTTAACCCGCAATGCCCGACGTTGTGATGCATGGGAGAAGGCCCTCCTACAGCAACGAATTGCCACAAGGGCTGCACGGGCAATGCGTGCCACGTCAGTGTTCGTCCGTGCGTGTGTGTGCGCGTGTTCGTCCGTGAGCACGAGTGCGGAGCAGTAGCGGTTAGCACGCTGCACTAGACCCAGCGATCCGAGTTCGATTGCCGCTCCCGACCAACACCAGTGACGATTATATGAACCGGTCCTGGTCCACCCCTAGGTCGACTCAGCCTCAAATGAGTACCTGGCGGTGTGCAAACATCGCCACTAGGGAGACAAAGGCGGCCAGGCATGGTGTTGGCTA
Source organism: Lethenteron camtschaticum (assembly GCA_018977245.1). Classification (NCBI taxonomy): domain Eukaryota; kingdom Metazoa; phylum Chordata; class Hyperoartia; order Petromyzontiformes; family Petromyzontidae; genus Lethenteron; species Lethenteron camtschaticum. Next base: position 10,409,989 of record MU249612.1, on the reverse strand, counting down.
CCCACCCCCTCGTGTGCCGTTCCACCCTTCATAGTTGCTCGCTAACAGCACTTGCCCTAACAGTCTGTTCAGGCTATTTGGGGGATCTTTGTCTTTGCCTCTGTGTGCGCGATCGTGCACTTGGTTGAGATGGCGATTATCGTCCTTCCGTGAGCTCCTGCCAGCAAGCCTGCAACAATTCACATGGCCTCAGAGTGCACCTAGCCTGGCACAAGCGCCGTAGTGATGTCACCGCCACTGAGCGGCGAAAGGTGGTTGTTGTGCGCGTGCGTGTCTCTGCGTGTCTCTGCGTGTGTCTCTGCGTGTGTCTCTGCGTGTGTCTCTGCGTGTGTCTCTGCGTGTGTCTCTGCGTGTGTCTCTGCGTGGATGTATCTACGCGTGTGAACGTGGAGAGTGGTGGCGCAGTGGTCGGTGCAGTGCGCTACGAACCCGGCGACCTGGGTTCAAACCCCTTTGACGACCAACAACAGTGACAGCGAATATTTGAACTGGTCCAGGTCGACTCAGCCTTAAACGAGCACCTGGTGCAGTGTCTTTAGGAGACAAAGGTAGCCGGGCAAAATGCTGGCCACGCGCCCCATCGTGTGCCACACGTTGGCCTTAGTAGGTGCTCGCCAACAGCACTTGCCACAAGTCTGTCGTGGGCTACACGGGGACCTTTGTCTGTCTGCGCGTGGCGGCAAGAAAGCAGAAGGCAGCTCTCGGACGATTGTTGGGATCCGGCCAAAGCGGTCAGTCACGGTCACGTGCCGGGCAAGCCGCGAGGGTGCTGATCTTAAAGGTGCATTGAAAAATGTTGATACTCCGACAGATGCTCCTGCTGTTGTGGAGTGACTCATGCAGCCAGCTATGGCTGCAGAGTTTGGTAGTACATGTTGTTTACGTAGTTTATTGTGAAAATTCGGTCACAGTTCCTATGACCACTGTTTCATTGCTTTGATGGCTTTATTTTAGTGATTTTCGATACATTTTTTGGTTTGGCCATGTTTGTTTGTTGTAGTACAGAGTTAGACTGATGGCCTTAATTTAAGTTGTCTTGTGGTTGTTGTTGTTTGACTTGCATCCCACTGGGATTTTTGCACATTTTGTGTACGGTGCTTTTTCTGCAATATTTTACTGTCCTTTCGTGGATTTTCTGTTTGCACTCAAGTCACATATTCACTTTAAGATGTTTTTGTTTTTTGTTTGTTGCGGTTACACCCGATTCAAGAGCCGAATGGCTCACAGGGCTTGTCCCTAATACATGAACTTGAAACTTGAAGGGGGGGCATCGTGGCACACAAACCACGTGACGCGGCACCCGGGAGGTTGCCGCCTTCTAAAAAAACACGCGCGTCTCTCGGTTCCTCTCCCACACACCGACTGCCACGTGGTCTCGCCTTCAAAACTGCTGCCAGCAGCAGCGGAAGCGCTGCAACCACGGCAAACCCCGAAGACGCTTGCAGACGCGCTGTTGCGGCCGTATGGGAACGCGCTTCCTTCCGATGTCGGGAAGACAGTGGGAGCCATGCACTTTTAAATCGTCGTCTGGATTGACAAACTCGTTTGTTGTGAACTGCTTGTTGTTGTTGTTGTTGCTTTTAGTTTGTCGTCCTTCCCCCACCCCGCACCTCCGATTAGCACGGTCAGCTACGTACGCTGCGAAATAAGTTCAACGTGCGTACGTACGGCCCTGCAGGATGAGGCTCTCCCCCCACGGAGGCTTTACGAGGTTCACACGGGGATTATTTGACCACGCGTGGCCACGTCGGGCAAATGCGGGGGTTGCTGCCGGCGGACGGCGCGTGCACGTAGGGGGCACAGAAGTACAGCACAACGTTGGATTGTTTTTGTTGGCAGCGGTGCCCTCTGCTCGCCACGCTGGTGCATGACGGACAACCACGCAAGCTCTGGCCAGGCTCAACACGACTTAGCTTCCACGCTCCGAGATTTGCTCGTTAAGGCGCTCAAAAGTGAATCCACTTAAAATTCGGAGCGTTGTGCCAGCAGTAGGCGGTTGGCGTGGCTGTTAAGCACTGCGACCAGCGGGGGTTTTGTGTACGCATCACATGACTCCCCATGTGACTGGTCAGATATGCCAAGCGCTCATCCATTCACGCGCGCACAAAAAAANCAGAGACAAAGATCCCCCGTGTAGCCTCAACGGACTGTTGGGGCAAGTGCTGTTAGCGAGGAGCACTTATGAAGGCCGGCACGGCACAAGTGGGGGTGGTTGGCCAGCATCACGCCCGACCGCCTTTGTCTCCCCAGTCGCGATGTTTACTACACCGGGTCAGATAACCATCACTGGTGTTGGTCGTGAGCGGTAATCGAAGCCGGGTCACCGGGTTTGTAGCGCAGCGCGCTAATCGCTACACCACCGCTCCCCACGCGCACACACACACACGTGACACGGTCACAAGAACGTTTAGTAACTCACCATTTCTATATGAACATTACAGTTTCTAGCCCCCTTTGTCCATTCAAACGACACAGAAAGTGGGAATGAACGAACGCTGTCCATCCGATTCTCATTCTGTCTGCATGGCGGGTAAATACGATCCAGTGTGAATGACAGAATTTTTTTATAAATCTGCCGTATTGCGACGTCACGGTACCGGAATTGTAAACGTCGTGGGTTTGCTCTCCAACACACAACCGGTGTGGCCTCACGTCGTAACCAATTGCCACGTTTTGTTTACGCGACCAACGTTGCCGATTGGCCGTGTCGAGTTGGTGGCGGGTTTAACGCATTTACATTTACGCGATCTCACCCAAAATGAAAAAGGACGATATTGGTCGCGAAAAGACCTACTGCGTGTCAAACTGTACAAAGTTGCGTTGCTATTAGGGACTCCAGAAGAAGACGGGACACATTCATCAAAGCGCCCTTGCCGGACAAACGCTTCCGTGGACAAACGCGAATTGCGGAACACGTTACAGAGTCACGCGCACAGCCCGCGATTTATTCCTGGCGGGCAGGCGCGGGGGGAGGGAGAGAGTGTTACCTTGAGCCCTTCCTTGGGCAGCTGGTAGCCAAACATCGCGGGCATGTCGTCAAACGCCATGGTGCGGTTGTCCCAGCCGACCTGCGCGCAAGGTGGGGGGCGGGGACGGGCGGTGAACCCCCGACGGCTCATGTCACACGCCTCTCTTCACGACCACAAAACCTCACGATCGCCGCCTCCCCCCCCCCTCCGACCCCACTAAGAAACGAGCGGCGTAAAAGCGTCGGTGCGAGAAACTCGGTGATTCGTAACGCCGTCCCCCCTCTCGTCGTTCATCGCCGCAGCCTCGACTTCCGTGTTTGTATTGGCGCGGGAATGCCTCCACCACTCGCCAAAGGCGTTCTTACGCCCACAAAAGCCAGCGAGCACCAACACCGCCTCAAAGGAGTGGTTGTCAACCTTGATTTGAAGCTTTCACGTGACTGCGGGAATCTATACTCTTTGGTTCTTTCGGTAGTCACGTGACTTTACCGAAAGAACCAAAGAGAATGGTTGTCAACCCTCACGTTGGCTACCTGTGTATCCGTCTTGTTTAATGTTGTTTCATCCGAGTGCTAACCCCCCCACCCCAACCCTTGCCTGACCCGACATGGTTCTGAGAAACACATTTTATGAATAATGAACATCAATATTGTAGCGGATTGTCCATTTCGTGAGGTATAACCTAACCTAGCGAAGTAACTGCAAGCGAATAAAAAATATAAATATCTACAGGCGCTCTGCACGCGTGACATAATTTGTTGGAGCTCGCTGGTTACGCTTGAAAAACCCCGCATTGTGTACGATCATTGAGTTTAAAAAGGTCTCTTATAATGTTCTAGGCTACCACGTGGATTTAAAATGCATCGTAGCAGAGGTCGCAATCAGGTACCCGATACCCGGCTACCCGTACCCAGCCGGGTACGGGTAGCGGCACGTGACTAACCCCAACCAATGAGTGAGAAGGCCGTGAGTCACTGGTGAGTCACCGTTTGTCACTCATTTCCCAACGTCTTGTCTTTTCTCATAATTCAAGTTCCTAGAATCAACTCACCCGCGCCTGCAACATGGCTTCATCCCAGAGGTCGCAATCGGGTACCCATCCCGTACCCTACACGATACCCGGCTACCCGTACACAGCCGGGTATCGGGTAGGGTACAGGTACCTCTGCATCGTAGTCATTTTACATTGGCACATTCATATGTGATTAGTCACCATTGATATAATTTCACACATTGATAAACCGCCTCACATACCGCCTGGGACATTTCCACGTACCCCCAGGGGTCCGTGTACCTCCCCGGTTGAAAGCCACTTGCCCTCAAGGGCTGGGGCTTTCCCGGGAGAGCTTAAAGACCTCGTGTTGTGCGTGGCAGTAACGGTAAAGAAACAGCCATGGCAGCAAGAGGAGACCCGGTTTGTTCGAAGGTGAGACCTCAGTTATCGAAGTCTTTGAATGAGGCGCGGCCGAGTGAAGATGACTGGGCCCCGACTTCACAACTCGTGCTACGGCTGCCTCTGAAATGGCCCCGTATTATACATCTGTAAACAAAAGCTTTATAGCTCCTCGGATTCCTCCAGTAATAAATAAAGATGCTGATTCTGAAAAGCTGCCACTGGACAAAGCTTTTCTACAGGGGCCTCCCTCTGTAGCAAAACCACCCAGAGGTGAGTAGCGATGCGTGTAACTCTCCCGCGTGCTTTCGGCTTGTACGGCGTGCTGATCAATTCGATTATTTTGCGGTAATAATATGTCCGCGTTATAAGCCACTTTGTTGAGCTATCGCTTGTGGCCAGGTCACTTCTGAAAAAGAGCTGTGGGTCTCATTCATGGTTGTGCCGTTTAATGTGTGGGTTTACGCAGTAACTGTTATTCATCATAATAGATCTTTGGTATGGCCACAATATCCAATTATTAATTCTGGTTTCCAATCCATATGAATGTCGCGCCTGTGACTGAACCTGGGTTTTCATGTGTAGCGAGATGATGGTCTCGGCACGGTCACTGGTGACTTGCATTAGAGACCTGTAGAATTACATAGAAATCTTGTGAACGGCACGGAGACCCATCGACTCGCGTAGACCAAGGTGCGATTAAACCTGGTTCTCAAGCGGAGCGAGTTAATGATCTCAGCCTGGTAACCAACGACTGCACCAAAAAAAGTTATCATGTCAAATTTAGTTTTGAGCTTAAGCTACATTCGAGCTCTAAGAATTAAAAATATCGGGTTGACTGTCACACAAAGAACATCACTCTCAGTGACAGAATGGGTGAGAAAGTGGCTACCCGCTATTTGATGGATCAAAAATCACTTGAACGGATCTCAAAGGTAGCTCTGGCATATCCGCTTCCGCGGGATGTTCTCTAACACAAAGGGTGATGGGACGCAACGCGATTGCTTCAAAACAGATTTTTCGCAACCGTGCCGAAACGTTGAGAGAGAGCGAGAGAGACACCCACAGCCACAACGTCGCCGCTCGTCTTGGGCAGCGTAAGAATCAGGGCGAGCAGCGCGGCGGAACACAGGGGAGCGACACCAGGCCCAGCGGAGCCCGCGTCGCAGTCAGGCCAGACATCACGACGCCGGATGAACGCACCCTGCCAACACACACAAAACGACAAAGACAAAGATCACTCCCCCCTCCTCACAGCCTTAACAGACGTTTTGGGCAATTAGCTGCGAGCGAGTAGCAGCACCAATGAAGGCCGGCACGGCACACGAGGGGGTGGGTGGCCAGCACCACGCCCCGGCTGCCTTTGTCTCCCCAGTGGCGTTGTTTACACACCGCACCAGGCAATTATTTGAGGCTGAGTCGACCTAGGGGGAAGGCCGAGGACCGGTTAAGATAATCGTCACTGGCCGTGAGCGGGAATCGAACTTGGGTCACTGTGTTCGTAGTGCAGCGAGCAAACCACGAAACTACCAGACACACCCACCCACATTATTGTATGTGTCCTGTAATCAATTAAGTTAGGAGCATTGTTAGCTGAAATTAGTCAAATTGTGATGTGAATTGGGCATGACCCGATTACAAGGTCTGGCACCCCCCCCCTCTCTATTTAAGACACACAGAGGCATTGAGTCTCTGTGTGTCCATGTTGTGTGCCGCTCTCTCTGCTTGTGTGTCTGTGTGTCTCCGTGTCTGTATTTTGTCTCTCTCTCAAATTTAGTTCTACCTGATGACGGTTGCTTGTGTTGCAATCGAAATGTCGTATTCTATTATTTAATTTACTTTCTTTCTATGCGACTTTAACGAAAGAACCAAAGAGTAATTCCTGCAGTCACGAAAACTTCAAATCAAGTTTAAAGATACGTGACTTGCGCTGCACGGGGCCAGTATCAAATGTGTTTGCAGTAAGGTGTTGTGTGTATGCAGGGCGACCCATTTATATCATCATGGAGGTCCCATGATGTAGCTGCTCACCTCAAACTCTCAATGTTCCTGATAGTGGCATTGTCTTTGTGCTGTTCGCCTTTTGGCGTCCTCTGGTCTAACACTGTTTGAGACGAGGCTCTAAAGAAAGCTGTTTCTGGTGTGGACAAATCAGTTTTAAAAACAATGTATCATTTTCTCCCAGAGCATGTTTTTTGTTTGCATATTCACCACAACTATATATATGGTTAACGCAGACATGATTCCTTGCAAAAGGTTTCAGTTTAGTGTTTCAACATTTTAACACCTTTCGAGATTTGAAGTTTTCGTGACTGCAAAGATCGATACTCTTGGTTCTTTCGGTAAAGTCACGTAGGTAAAGAAAATACAAACTAAAATAATCACGACCTTTCGATTGCAACACAAGCAATCATCATCAGGTGTGACAACCACAGCAAGAAAGCGATTCGATTAGCTGTGATTTCTTGTCCCATTGTGGTTCATTCTAGATTCAAATCTAGAATTCTAGATTCAAATATAGAATGAACCACCTCTATGGGAGGGATTCCACTTATCTGTTAGAGCTTTTAACAGATTGTTAACAAGAGTAGGTTTTACGCCAGAAAGCGTAAAACCTATTCTTACGACCCATTTAGTCACCACACTGTAGACATCAGCGCAAAAACAACATTCTTGAAAGTCTTTGCATACTACCCCTTCCAGTCTCAATACCTCCAAATAAACACGTTAACTTCCTCCCCGTGTAAGATGCGGGGCCCACCGCTCTCACATTCTTCTTGTCGGGAAGAAGGCAACACGGGCTCATTGTCGTTGCGTGGTTTGTGCCACAACACGATGTTTGTGAAATGTGAGGTGCACCAATTGCATTCGATCAACCCAGCGTGTAAGATGAGAGAGCGTTATAAACAAAGCATGCCGCAGATCGATATAAAACACACACTCTGAAGAAATATGCTCGCAATATGAACACACTGGAGATTTAATTGCGTGAGTCACTTGATGTGGGCAAAGTGAGTCTAGGTCTCTGGCACTATTCAATCAGACAATCTCTGGGTGTTGGTTTTTTCCCAGATTCGCATTCCTTTGCAAATTCTCGCTTTTTTAGCTTAACAGTTTTGAAATATGAAGGGATGCCACTTCTTAAGCTTCGTGGAAGTGTAAGGTTTTGGTTTCCTAGTTTAGGGAGCTTGGGTTTATGGGGTTGGCTTAGAGGTTAGGTTTTATGTGGTTATGGTTTAGGGTTTTGGGATTAAAGATTAATAGATTAGGGTTGACGGGGTAAGGGTTTAAGGTTACGGTTTAAGGTCAGGGTTTAGGTTAATGCTTTAAGGTTTGGAGGTCAAAGGTTAGTGTTTAGGCCAGCAGGTTAGGGTTTAGGCCTGCAGGTTAGGGTTTAGACCAGCAGGTTAGGGTTTAAGCTGGCAGGTTAGGGTCTAGGCCTGTAGGTTAGGGTCTAGGTCAGCATATTAGGGTCTAGGCCGGCAGGTTAGGGTTTAGGCCTGCAGGTTAGTGTTTAGGCCTGCAGGTTAGGGTTTAGGTCTGCAGGTTAGGGTTTAAGCTTGCATGTTAGGGTTTAGGCCTGCAGGTTAGGGTTTAGGCCTGCAGGTTAGGGTTTAGGTCAGCATATTTGGGTTTAGGCCTGTAGGTTAGGGTTTAGGTCTGCAGGTTAGGGTTTAAGCCTGCAGGTTAGGGTTTAGGCCTGCATGTTAGTGTTTAGACCTGCAGGTTAGGGTTTAGGCCTGCAGGTTAGGGCCTAGGCCATCACGTTAGGGTGTATGGCTTAGGGAGACGAGTCGCAGTGACTTTCTTTCTTACCACGCCTCGCATGAGCCCGGCTACCCTGAGTTCAATTCCCGGCTCGCATCAGTGGCGAGACACACATGAACAGGCCCTGGGTAACCCCCCCCCCCCCCATTCCCCATCCCTGCTTTGTCCAGTGTGGCTAAGTATGGTCAAACAACCCCCGTAACGAGACAAATTAGTCTGCGATATGCCCATGCGTAGTCGTTTCCGCGTCTGCCTCTCGGTGTGCCCCTCGAAAGTTATCACTCAAGTAACGTCTCAGAATCAGTGCGAAAGGCGCAGACGTGCAGATGCAAACACCAGTCGCTACATCGCGTCTTGTTACAACCCCTTTAGATTCTGTCCTACACTTTGATGGCCCTCGTTAGCCACGGTCAATCCACTGGGGGATGAAGGCCTCTCAAAGCTTCCGCCACCACGGCGAACGATCGTACGATGCACTGCGTAAACATATCTCTGCATCCGTAACATGGTTGTTTGTTTTTGGGGTTCTCTGCGTTTGTGTGTTCGGTCACATCCCCATCTTTCATGGTCTCTCGTCGCCCCTGCTTAATGTCGAGAAGGCCGTTGCGTCGAAGGCCCGCAATCACACACAACCGTGATTTATAATAATAACAACAACAATAATAATAACAACACACTGCGCACAGTTTACGGAAGCTTGTGTCGTACCCGTACCCCCGCCAAAAAATGTAAACCCCTACCGGTCAACACGCGCCTCTCCCGGCAGTAACAATCAGGAAAGCCGGGGGGTACGCGGCACGCGCTCAGGCCTACAACCCGCACCCACCCCGACAAAGCGTATAAACAAAAAACCGAACAAGCCGCCTGCCCGGCGCGCTCACCCCGAGCGGGGACACGGAGTCTCTGCCGCCGGAGTTCCGACGTCCGCTGGCTGCCTCCTCTCGAATCTCCTCACGCGATCGTCTTGTTCGGCGTCTTCCCGCCTCCGCCGTGTAACAACAAGACGCCGGAATGGCACTGAGGTCACGTGACCCCCCTCCCCCCCAGGTCACGTGCCCGGCTCGAGCGCCACTATATTTGCTAGACTGGATTGGCACTAGAGTTGGGTGGGGGTGGGGTGGATCGTCTCACATTTCATAGAGCGGATAGGCGCCGCCGCAATGTTTTCAAAGGGGGAAGCTGCGTAGCCAATCAGAGTGGGGCGCGGCCCAGGGGGTGGGGGGGTTGTTGATGCCGCGTGACCACGGAGGGTGGGAGTGGGGGAAGTGGGGGGAAGAGGGGGGATGAGAGGGGAGGGGATGAAAAGGGGGGGGAAGAGAGGGGGGATGAGAGGGGGGGGTGAGAGGGGGGGGTGAGAGGGGGGATGAGAGGGGGGGGGTGAGAGGGGGGGGGTGAGAGGGGGTGAGAGGGGGATGAAAGAGGGGGATGAGAGGGGGGATGAGAGGGGGGGGGTGAGAGGGGGGGATGAGAGGGGGGGGTGAGAGGGGGGGTGAGAGGGGGNATGAGAGGGGGGGGNTGAGAGGGGGGGGGTGAGAGGGGGGATGAAAGAGGGGGATGAGAGGGAGGGATGAAAAGGGGGGGGGAAGAGAGGGGGGATGAGAGGGGGGGGTGAGAGGGGGGGGGTGAGAGGGGGGATGAGAGGGGGGGTGAGAGGGGGGGGTGAGAGGGGGGTGAGAGGGGGATGAAAGAGGGGGATGAGAGGGGGGGGATGAGAGGGGGGGGATGAGAGGGGGGGGGTGAGAGGGGGGTGAGAGGGGGGTGAGAGGGGGGGTGAGAGGGGGGGTGAGAGGGGGGGTGAGAGGGGGATGAAAGAGGGGGATGAGAGGGGGGGATGAGAGGGGGGGNTGAGAGGGGGNTGAGAGGGGGGGGGTGAGAGGGGGGTGAGAGGGGGGNTGAGAATGGGGGTGATAGGGAGGGATGAAAGGGGGGGGAAGAGAGGGGGGATGAGAGGGGGGGGGGGTGAGAGGGGGGGGTGAGAAGGGGGTGAGGGGGGGATGAAAGGGGGGGACGAGAGCGGGGGACGAGAGGGGAGAGGGTGAAAAGGGGGGGGTGAGAAGGGGGGTAAGAGAGGGGGNTGAGAAGGGGGATGAGAAGGGGGGATGAGAGGGGGGGGGTGATCTCGCCGGGTTGGTAGAGGTGCAGCCCTGCAAGTGCCGTGCTCACTCCACTGCTGGCGGAGGGAGCCCGAGAGACAGGGCCGTATTATCCAATAGGCACTCGCAAACTAGAGGCCCTATCAATAAACAAAAATGTGACCTTTTCTGTTTGTTTGAATGACAAGAAGAAACAACAACCAAGATATCTTCTTAAATAAATATATTTATATAGCAAGGGTAGGCACAGTGCACTGTATATACAAAGCAGCAGAGTCATCTCAATCGGTTCTCTCTCTCTCATAAGGCGAGAGAGAGATTTTCACGCCAGGAAATTAACTCCCATCGAATCAGGGGCACAACGGCAGAGCGAACGCACAGCGGCAACGACCTGGCCCAGCGCAGCAGCAGCACCAGGCAGACACCAGCANCAGNAGCNCGCGCACCCACCGCGCTACCCAGCACCGCACNCCANCACGCGCGCACCCAGCAACCGCACTGCACCNGCAGCACCACCGACAGCACACGCNCAGACNAGCAGCACCAGCCACAGCCAGTCACCATGGCAGCACGCAATGCACGTCAACCACCACGCCCNGCAGCGCCCAGCGCACCAGCAGCCCGCACAGCACCAGCAGCACCACGCAGCAGCACCAGCAGCAGCACCAGCAGCGCACCAGCAGCAGCAGCAGCACGCAGCACCACCAGCACCAGCAGCAGCACCAGCAGCACCACCAGCACCAGCAGCAGCATCAGCACCAGCACCAGCATCAGCACCAGCAGCACCACANCAGCAGCAGCACCAGCAGCAGCAACAGCACCAGCAGCACCAGCAGCACCAGCAGCAGCACCAGCAGTAGCAGCAGCAGCACCACCAGCAGCAGCACCACCAGCACCAGCAGTACCAGCAGCAGCAGCTGTTAAAAAGTCACCAATAATGAAGGCCTTACCGAACCACGAGTGCCCAAAGGGCTCACAAGTTCAAGTTAATGTTTCGATTTAAAGCTTTCGTGACTGCAGGGATTCATCTTCTTGGTTCTTTCGGTAAAGTCACGTAGAAGGGAAGTAATAAAAATAATTGTTTTATTATGTTTTATTTTTATTACTTCCCTTCTACGTGACTTTACCGAAAGAACCAAGAAGATTCAAGTTAATGTATTAGGTATAGCCCTGTGAGCCATTCGGCTCTTGAATCGGGTACAACCGCAACAAATAATAAACAAAAACATGAACAAGAAAACATCTTAAAGTGAATGTGACTGAGTGCAAACAGAAATTCCAAGAAAAGACAGCAAAATATTGCACCGTACACCAACGCTGTGGGATGCAAGTCAAACAACAACATCCACAAGACAACTTAGATTAAGGCCATCAGTCTTACTCCGTACTACAACCAACAAACGTGGCCAAACCAGTCAACTTTTCGAAATCACCAAAATAAAGCAATGAAACAGGGGTGAGGTCTGCGTGTGGTGAGGCAGGATGGGGGTGAATAGGGGTGGGGTGACGGTGAGGTCGGGTGTGGTGAATAGGGGTGGGGTGAGGGTGAGAGCTGGGTGTGGTAAATAGGGGTGAGGTGAGGGTGAGGCCGGGTGTGGTGAATAGGGTGAGGTGAGGTGAGGGTGAGGCCGGGTGTGGTGAATAGGGGTGAGGTCTGCGTGTGGTGAGGCTGGGATGGGGGGTGAATAGGGGTGGGGTGAGGTGAGGCTGGGTGTGGTGAATAGGGGTGAGGTGAGAGTGAGGGCTGGGTGTGGTGAATAGGGGTGAGGTGAGGCTGGGTGTGGTGAATAGGGGTGAGGTGAGGCTGGGTGTGGTGAATAGGGGTGAGATGAGGGTGAGAGTGAGGGCTGGGTGTGGTGAATAGGGGTGAGGTGAGGTGAGGCTGGGTGGGGTGAATAGGGTGAGGTGAGGTGAGGCTGGTGGGGTGAATAGGGGTGGGGTGAGAGTGAGGCCGGGTGTGGTGAATAGGGGTGAGGTCTGTGTGTGGTGAGGCTGGGTGGGGGTGAATAGGGGTCAGGGTGAGGGTGAGAGTGAGGGCTGGGTGTGGTGAGGCAGGATGGGAGTGAATAGGGGTGACGTTAGGTGGGGCTGGGTGGGGGTGAATAGGGGTGAGGTCAGGGTGAGGTCGGGTGTGGTGAATAGGGGTGAGGTCTGCTTGTGGTGAGGCTGGGGGAGGGGTGAATAGGGGTGAGGGTGAGGGCTGGGTGTGGTGAATAGGGGTGAGGCTGGTGTGGTGAATAGGGGTGAGGCTGGGTGTGGTGAGGCTGGGTGGGGGTGAATAGGGGTGGGGTGAGGTGAGGGCCGGGTGTGGTGAATAGGGTGAGGTGAGGCTGGGTGGGGGTGAATAGGGGTAGGGCGAGGGTGAGGCCGGGTGTGGTGAATAGGGATGAGGTCTAGGCTGAGTGGGGGTTAATGGGGGTGAGGCTGGGGAGGGGTGAGGTCTGCGTGTGGTTGAGGCTGGGTGTGTGGTGAATAGGGGTGGGGTGAGGTGAGGGCTGGGTGGTGGTGAATAGGGGTGAGGTCTGCGTGTAGTGAGGCTGGGTGTGTGGTGAATAGGGGTGGGGTGAGGTGAGGTGAGGCTCGGTGGGGTGAATAGGGGTGGGGTGAGGTGAGGGCTGGGTGGTGGTGAATAGGGGTGAGGTCTGCGTGTGGTGAGGCTGGGGGTGTGTGGTGAATAGGGGTGGGGTGAGGTGAGGCTGGGTGGGGTGAATAGGGGTGGGGTAAGGTGAGGCTGGGTGGGGGTGAATAGGGTGAGGCTGGGTGAGGTCTGCGTGTGGTGAGGCTGAGTGCGTGGGGGTGGCTAGGCGGGTGGGGGGCGGGGTGAGGCACGCGGAAGAGGTGGAGGAAGGGCTACCGCTGAATGTCGCTGCCCCCTCTCCCCCCCNACCCTCTCCGCGCCCACTCGGCCCCGTCACGCCGCCGCCGACGGAGTCGCCGCCGTCTCTCCGGGACCGCTCCCCTCGCCGCTGCCACCAAACTCCTTGGGGCCGCGGAGACCGCAGAACGACCCGGGCAGGGCCCCAGGGAGAGGAAGAGGAGGTGACAGTGGTGGTGGTGGTGGATGAAGAGGAGACCCCGAGGAGGAGGAGGAAGAGGAGGTGACAGTGGTGGTGGTGGATGAAGAGGAGACCCCGAGGAGGAGGAAGAGGAGGCGACAGTGGTGGTGGTGGTGGATGAAGAGGAGACCCCGAGGAGGAGGAAGAGGAGGCGACAGTGGTGGTGGTGGTGGATGAAGAGGAGACCCCGAGGAGGAGGAAGAGGAGGCGACAGTGGTGGTGGTGGATGTAGATGAGACCCCGAGGAGGAGGAATAGGAGGCGACAGTGGTGGTGGTGGTGGATGTAGATGAGACCCCGAGGAGGAGGAGAATAGGAGGCGACAGTGGTGGTGGTGGATGTAGATGAGACCCGAGGAGGAGGAGGAATAGGAGGCGACAGTGGTGGTGGTGGATGAAGAGGAGACCCCGAGGAGGAGGAAGAGGCGACAGTGGTGGTGGTGGTGGCTGTAGAGAAGCTATCGCTTCTGAAGGGCAGCAGGGGCAGCTCTCGCTGCTGAAGGGCAGCAGGGGCAGCTCTCGCTTCTGAAGGGCAGCAGGGGCAGCTCTCGCTGCTGAAGGGATTGGAGCTGCCGCTGCTGCGGCTGTTGTTGTTGCTGCTGCTGCCCGAGTTGGGAGCGGCGCTCGCGAGAGGCGCGTGGCTGTCCCACGTGACTCGGCGTGCTGGTCAGGAGGAGGATACGGTGAGTGGCGCTGGGTGAGGGTATGGGGTGAGGGTAGGGGTGAGGGTATGGGTGGGGTAGGGGGTGAGGGTATGGGGTGAGGGTAGGGGGTGAGGTAGGGGGTGAGGGTAGGGGGTGAGGGTAGGGGGTGAGGGTATGGGGTGAGGGTAGGGGGTGAGGGTATGGGGTGAGGGTAGGGGGGTGAGGGTAGGGGGGTGAGGGTAGGGGGTGAGGGTATGGGGTGAGGGTAGGGGGTGAGGTATGGGGTGAGGTAGGGGGTGAGGGTAGGGGGTGAGGGTATGGGGTGAGGGTAGGGGGGTGAGGGTATGGGGTGAGGGTAGGGGGTGAGGGTATGGGGTGAGGGTAGGGGGTGAGGGTATGGGGTGAGGGTAGGGGGTGAGGGTAGGGGGTGAGGGTAGGGGGTGGGGGTAGGTGGGTGAGTGTAGGTGGGTGAGGGTATGGGGGTGAGGGTAGGGGTGAGGGTAGGGGTGAGTGTAGGTGGGTGAGGGTAGGGGGTGGGTGGTAGGTGGGTGAGGGTATGGGGTGAGGGTATGGGGTGAGGGTAGGGGGTGAGGGTAGGGGGTGAGTGTAGGTGGGTGAGGTATGGGGGTGAGGGTAGGGGGTGAGGGTAGGGGGTGAGTGTAGGTGGGTGAGGGTAGGTGGGTGGGTGGTAGGTGGGTGAGGGTATGGGTGAGGGTAGGGGGTGAGGGTAGGTGGGTGAGGGTAGGGGGTGAGGGTAGGTGGGTGAGGGTATGGGGGCGACGACTCGGGGTAGTGAGTTCGTCCTCTCCTCACCGCGAGTCTGGTCGAGGCTGAGGCTGGGTTAGGGTCGAGGCTGAGGCTGGGTCAGGGTCGAGGCCGAGGCTGGGTCAGGGGTCGAGGCCGAGGCTGGGTCAGGGGTCGAGGCTGAGGCTGGGTCAGGGGTCGAGGCCGAGGCTGGGTCAGGGGTCGAGGCCGAGGCTGGGTCAGGGGTCGAGGCCGAGGCTGGGTCAGGGGTCGAGGCTGGGTCAGGGGTCGAGGCTGGGTCAGGGGCTCGAGGCCGAGGCTGGGTCAGGGGTCGAGGCTGGGTCAGGGGTCGAGGCCGAGGCTGGGTCAGGGGTCGAGGCTGGGTCAGGGGTCGAAGCCAAGGCTGGGTCAGGCCGTTCGAAGCCGTGACTCCTTCGCCGTCATCCTCCGCCGCTCGCCCCGCAGGCGCCGCGGGGTCCTTTGGGCGATGTCCACCCGGCCCGACTTCAAGGTGGTCCTCCTGGGAGAGGTGAGCGTGGGCAAGACGTCGCTGCTGCGGCGCTACACGGAGCGACGCTTCGAGGACACCATCAGCACCGTGGGGGAGCCTTCGTCATGCGGGAGTGGGCCGGGCACACGGTGGCCCTGTGGGACACGGCAGGTGCGTGTCACCTTGGGGGGCGGGGGCATCTTGGGTGGGGGACAAAGGGGGGGGGATCCCTGGGTGGGGGCAAGGGGGGCACCCCTGGATGGGGGACAAGGGGGGGGAATCCCTGGGTGGGGGGGCAAGGGGGGGGGAATCCCTGGGTGGGGGCAAGGGGGGCACCCTTGGGTGGGGGACGGTGAAATGTTAACTACCTCGCCTGGTATACAGGAGGTCGTGAGTTCGATCCCGACCCTGACACCTGCTGCTGTATATTTGGAGTTTTTGTGTGTGTCTCTCTCTCATCATCATCACGGTGGCTATGAGATGTTAACTACCTCGCCTGGTAACAGGAGGTCGTGAGTTCGATCCCGACCCTGACGCCTGCTGCTGTAGATTTGGAGTTGTTGTGTGTGTCTCTCTCTCATCATCATCACGGTGGCTATGAGATGTTAACTACCTCGCCTGGTATGCAGGAGGTCGTGAGTTCGATCCCGACCCTGACGCCTGCTGCTGTATATTTGGAGTTTTTGTGTGTGTCTCTCTCTCATCGTCATCACGGTGGCTAGGAGATGTTAACTACCTCGCCTGGTATACAGGAGGTCGTGAGTTCGATCCCGACCTTGACGATGCCTGCTGTATTTTTTGCGTGTCTCTCTCTCTCTCCCCGTGGCCGCGTGGATTTTTCTCTGGGTTCCTTACGGTTTTTTTCCCTTCACATTCCAGAATCAACGTCACGTGTTTAGAGTATTTGGCTGGTGTACATTTCCACGTGCTGACAAGCCACTTAGGCGAGCTATCATTCATGGTGACCAGGTCGCTTCTGAAGAATAGCTGTATAGCTCAGTGGGCCTTCACCTGATGAAATTTAAAAAAAAAAGTTGTTTAGTTTCATTTAAATCGACTGAGAGTTCTGTGATCAGCGCAACCTTCAATTCCGCGCAACGGTTGACGATCCGTCCTCCTTGCCAGGGTTACAGGTCCAGATCCCTGTGGGAAGTCAGCAGTGGCTAGCCTGCGGAGAGACTGTCCACCACCATGAGAATGTGGAATCTCCACCTTCTAGCCACAGAATGAGATATTTTTTTTCACCATAATCATAACATTTTATTATACCGCAGGAATCCGATTAACTATCCAGCTCCTTTGCACAGATGTCCGTTCAGGTGGCGGGTAAGAACGCTACGACAACAAACGATAACTAACGTACTATAGTAGTACGAAGCACAAGAAAAAAGGTAAATTGGTCAACCAAATTCTTAGGTTTTTTTCAGTAAAGTCACGTCGGTAAAAATTTAAAATTAAAAATAATTCGTGACTGCAAGGATTCATATTCTTAGGTTTTTCGGTAAAGTCACGTAGGTAAAAAATTAAAATTAAAAATAATAAAAGTAAATAAAATAAAAAATAAAAATCACGACGTTTCGGAGGCAAAACAAGCCTCCGTCTTCAGGTGGAACCGTCACAGCAAGATTGCTTTATTTTTTTTATTTAACTTTTATTATTTTTAATTTAACATTTTTACCTACGTGACTTTACCGAAAAAACCTAAGAATATGAATCCTTGCAGTCACGAAAGCTTCAAATCTAGAATGGTCATCCAAACGCATGCAGTGACAACTAAAAACATTTATTTCGTTTGCTCGTTTTTTTTTTATGACGGGGTCACGGGCGAGGGTGGACAGACTCCTCCCACTTCCACCACCAAAGACAAAGATCCCCCGTGTAGCCTGTAACGGACTGTCGGGGCAAGTGCTGTTCGCGAGTGGCACCTATTGATGGCCGGCACGTCACCGACGTCGTTGGCCGTGGGCGGGAATCGAACTCGGGTCGCCGGGTTCGTAGCGCGGCGTAGCGCTAACCGCTACACCGCCCCTCCACCATCACCACCATCACCACCACCATCACCACCATCACCTCTACCATCACCACCATCACCTCCACCATCACCATCATCACCTCCACCGTCACCACCATCACCTCCACCATCACCACCATCACCACCACCATCACCACCATCACCACCACCATCACCACCAGCACCACCATCATCCACCACCACCNTCACCATCACCACCATCACCACCACCATCACCACCATCCCCACCACCATCACCAGCAGCAGGCTCTGTGCCCTGGCCCAAAGAGAGGAATCGGCGCGTTTCAGTTTGACTCGGCTGCCCCATCCACGTGACCCGGGGGATCCAGCGAGCACGTGGTGAGTCGACTTGGTGCAGTGCAGCGCTTGTTTGGATAAGAAAAAACAACTGCCCGTTGCGCAACGTTCGCTTGGAGTTTGTTCCCGACTCCCTCCCTGTCTGCACTTTGGTCTCCCGCTGTTCTGCTCGGACACGCCCGGGCCTGTGCGGCGTTTTCTCCACAACCTCGGTGAACCCGCACCTCCTCTTCCTCCTCCCCGCATTGAACCCTGCCGTGACCCCTCACTAACCCCGTTCTGCCCCAACCTGACCCCAATGTGACCCTAACTTGACCCCATGGTGACCCCACCCTGTCCCCATGGTGACCCCACCCTGACCTCCCATAACCCCACTGTAACCCCACCCTGACCTCCCATAACCCCACTGTAACCCCACCCTGACCTCCCATAACCCACTGTAACCCCACCCTGACCTCCCATAACACCACTGTAACCCCACCCTGACCTCCCATAACCCCACTGTAACCCCACCCTGACCTCCCATAACCCCACTGTAACCCCACCGTGACCCCCATAACCCCACTGTAACCCTACCCTGCCCACTGTAACCCCACCCTGACCCCCCATAACCCCACTGTGACCCTACCCTGACCCCACTGCGACCTCACGCTGACCCCACCGCGACCTCACCCCGACCCCACCGTGACACCCCGACCCCGCAGGCAATGAGCGGTTCCACGGGCTGGGCTCCATGTTCTGCCGCGGGGCGCGCGCCGTGCTGCTGGTGTACGACGTGACGAGCCGCGCCACCTTCGCCGCGCTCGAGGAGCGTTTCCTGGGCCTGGCCGACTCGGCCGACGCCGACTGCATCTTCACTCTCGTCGGCAACAAGGCCGACCTCCTGCCGCCGTCGCCGCCGCCGTCGCCCGGAGCGACGAGAGCCGCCTCGGGGCGCCGCCGGCGCACGGGGAGGAGACGGAACGGCGCCCACGGGAAGTGACGGAGGAGGACGCTCGCGATTTTTACGGCCGCATCCTCCGCTACCGCGACACCGTGGCGGGGAGCGCCGGCGCCGCCGGGACGCGGCGGCCGGCGATGCCGGCGGCGGAGCGGGCCTGCTTCGTGGCGAGCGCCAAGAGCGGCCGCGCGTGGACGAGGCGTTCGAGGGCGTCTTCGAGATGCTCGCACCGCGGCGTCGCGATCCGTGCCGCACGGTTCACCTGGACGGTGCGGGAAGCGCCAGCGCGGGCGCTGCTCCTGCTCCTGAGTGCCGGCGGCGGCGGTGGGGGTGGCGGTGGACCGGCGCAATCGCCTGGGCGAATGTGGATACAAAAACAAGAGGCGATTTCCTGCTCGAACGAGCGGCACCGAAGCATCGGTGCCCATCTTTTCACGGCTCTGCGGAGCTCGCCTAAGCGAGGGAAGTTCCACATTGCTGTGGCGGGGATGTCCGGTTGTACGTTGAACTTATTTCGCACCGTACGTAGCCAACCTTGCCAATCGGAGGCGCGGCGGATGAATCTAACCAGAGGACAAACTGCTACTGACTTTCCCAACTCTGCGCTATCTACTTTACCGACCATGCTGGGATGATGATGGCCGAACTTCCAGGCTTTCCGATTGTTGCGAGCCACTCTCCCACCCGCCGGGCCGCCAGGCTGCAGAAGCCGCAGACGCGGCCGTTAGGGGCGTGGGGTGACTCGGTGGTGGTGGTGGACGCGGGCACGGCTCCTCGTCACCCGTGCTGCTGTTGCCTCCTCAATCACCTGTGGTTCCTCCTCCTGGTGCCTCCGAGTTATCCATTCTCCCCCGCCCCCCCCCCCCCGAGTCATCCTCTCTCTTTCTCTCTGTCGTCCTCTCTGAGTCATCCTCTGAGTTATCCTCTCTCTGAGTTATCCCCTCTCTCTCTCGAGTCGTCCTCTCTCTTTCTCTCTGTCGTCCTCTCTGTCGTCATCTCTCTCTGAGTCATCCTCTCTCTCTCTTCGAGTCGTCCTCTCTCTCTGTCGTCCTCTCTGAGTCATCCTCTGAGTCGTCCTCTTAGTCATCCTCTCTCCGAGTTATCCTCTCTCTCTCTCGAGTCGTCCTCTCTCCCCGAGTCGTCCTGTCTTTCTCTCAGAGTCGTCCTCTCTCGCTCTCGAGTCGTCTTTTACGAGAGCGAGTGACTTGCACGCTACGAGTTGAAATCATCACAGGAAGACCTCGCTGCAGCGCTCTCAAGATGCGTTGCTGGGGAAGCGAGCAGCGCTAATCGAAACGGCGCTAAACGGGGGTCGTTATACCATTGCTTTCATAGGGTTGCGTTCCGAGAGCGCTCCTTCGCACGAGCAACACGCGATGGCTTCATTGGGGTGTCGGTAATAGCGCTTATAATAACAACGGATGGTAAACATTATTTTTAGTAAATAAACATCATTATTTACAACAGTAAACGTTGTGTACCGTACCCACGAGTGCTTTCTACCTCTACACGCAGCGGCGGGAGAGGGGGTTGAAGGAGCTGCTGCTGCTGCTACTCCCAGTTCGGGTCACTCTCAGCGAAGAGCTCCAGGAGCTCCGTGCGTGATCTTAGCCGACGATGCCCTCCAGTCCGAATCTCCACACTCTTTGGTTCTTTCGGTAAAGTCACGTCGGGTAGAAATAAAACTAAAAATTTCGATTTAAAGCTTTCGTGACTGCAGGGATTCATCTCTTGGTTCTTTCGGTAAAGTCACGTAGAAGGGAAGTAATAAAATAATAAAATAAAACATAATATATAATTCTCACGACGTTTCGGCTACAACGCAAGCAGCCGTCTTCAGGTGCTTGCGTTGTAGCCGAAACGTCGTGAGAATTATTTTATTATGTTTTATTATTTTATTACTTCCCTTCTACGTGACTTTACCGAAAGAACCAAGAAAATGAATCCCTGCAGCCGCAAAAGCTTTAAATCGAAAAGGGAAGGAATGTTAATAGTGTGTGCTGCAGGTCATCTTCACCCACGCGATGGGCCTCGGGGTGCACGACGTCCGGTATCAGGGGAAGCCTCCCTCTCGTGGAGCAGCAGTCGGGACGGCAGTGCACGCTGTCCCCCATCTCCAGACCCCGTTGTGGGCACAAAAGCGTGGGTGCACACTCGGATCTCTTCCGAGACAGTCGGCGGTAAGGTTGGAGTGGCGGCCGGATACATCTCGGGATGTGATCCCTCTGGGAGAGACGAAAATTTTTTTTTNCCTTTCTGCGTGACGTGAAGCAAAGCGATTTCAGGGATGCGACCTTTGCCCTCTTGCGGTGTCGATCTTATTAACTTTTAATTTTATTTTTTACCAACGTGACTTTGCCGAAAAAACCTAAGAGTATGAATCCTTGCAGTCGCGAAAGCTTCAAATCTAGATTAATGTCAACCTGGCCTCCGACACGGCCACCAGCACCCTGGGAAAGCCTGCACAGCGAGGCTGCTGCCCGAATGGTCGCGTTTTGGTCGGACGGGTGACCTTACCGTGATGTTGCAACGCAGATAAATAACCATTCTAACGTCGGCCGTTGCTTGACGTCAGGATAATGACACGCCAACACCTCAACCGCACCTACGAAAAACCATTTAAAAGCCACCGTGCGGAACCACCGTCTGCTCAAATATTGAACAGTAAAAGTCACTCCACGGTTGTGTGTTTTTTTAGATACCTTAATTCGCTACGTTGACGCCCAAGTGTGCCGCTGTGGAATCGAGCACGTGTACAAGTCATACCCCCCCCACCCCGGGTTACATGGGACGGGGGAGGAGGTGCGACGAAGAATATCGAAACGTCAACGCGGTTTACAGGTAGTGGTGGGTGTGCTGCTGGTGGGTGATGCTGCTGGGTGGTGGGTGGGTGGGTGGTGGGTGGTGCTGGTGGTGAGTGGTGCTGGTGGTGGGTGGGTGTTGGCTGGTAGTGGGTGCTGGTGGATAGTGCTGGTGGCTGGGAGTGGTGGTGAGTGGTGCTGGTGGGTGGTGCTGGTGGTGGGTGGTGTGGTGGTTGTGTGGTGGTGCTGGTGGGGAGTGGTGCTGGTGGTGTGATGGTGGGGAGTGGTGCTGGTGGTGTGGGTGGGTGGTGAGAGGTGCTGGTGGTGGTGTGGTGCTGGGACGGGCTGGGAGGGTGGTGAGTGGTGCAGGCTGGTAGTGGTGCTGGTGGGTGGGGTGCTGGGTGGCTGGAAGTGGTGCTGGTGGCTGGTAGTGGTGCTGGTGGTGGGTGGTGCTGGTGGAGGCGAAGGCTTGAGAGACGACGGACGAGGACGGACGGACGGACGATGCTGTCTGCGACGTGAGCGTGGGGGTCGAGACGACGGCTCACGGGGTAGCGGCGTGTTCACAACACAGCGGCGACGTCGTTGCGAAACGACGCAGAATGTGGGAGGAGACGTCAAATCGGCGGTATCACTGGATGTGCGAGTAGTTGTAAAATCTCATTGAACGCAGTCGATATTATTTCAAACAAATACACAAGGTGGCTCATACCTGATAACCCCTTATCAGTGTTCTAGATTTGAAGCTTTCGTGACTGCAAGGATTCATACTCTTAGTTATTTCGATAAAGTCACGTAGGTAAAAAATGAAATTAAAAATAATAAAAATAAAATAATAATAAATCACGACGTTTCGGAGGCAACACAAGTCTCCGTCATCAGGTGGGACCGTCACAGCCAGATTTGCTGCATCAAGTGCCCTACCTTATTACACACCAATTCAGACCTTATTGGTCACCCCGTGCCCCTTTAAAATCTCAACGTTCATCCTACAAAGTTCCATCACAACGGAGAAACACAAACAAATCGACACTTTTTTTTTGCCCGTATTGAAACGTCTGTACGCCGTATGGACCAGAACACTCAATTTCCCTGTACAAGAATACGGGGTAAACCGTGTGGGTTGACGGCTATGATGACTTGTCCATGCTGAAAGATGACCCAAATGTACGAACTTAAACATGTTCCCAAATTTTTTACCGATATGTACAAATTCCAAGAAACTAACAATACAAGAATCTGACAATTTAACCGGAGGTCATATTCTTGGGTCTTTCGGTAAAGTCACGTAGATAGGTTCAAATAGCAATCTTATTCTCTCTGAGATCAGGGCTTGGCCAGCCCTTGAACAAAATCCGTTGAGCATTGGGAGAAGTGACAGCAGCAGATGTGAGCGTAAATGCGATTGGGCATTACCTTGGTGTCGCGACATCTCTTCCGAAATGTGAGCGACTCGATCGGTGATCGTTATTGTCTCGATTTGTTAAAAGATCTAATAGTTGCGTGGAAAGCCTCCCCATAGAGGCGGTAAAAATCTTCACTCAAACAATCACCTGTGGTTCCTCCTCCTGGTGCCTCCGAGTTATCCATTCTCTCCCCGCCCCCCCCCCCCGAGTCATCCTCTCTCTTTCTCTCTGTCGTCCTCTCTGAGTCATCCTCTGAGTTATCCTCTCTCTGAGTTATCCCCTCTCTCTCTCGAGTCGTCCTCTCTCTCTCGAGTCGTCCTCTCTCTCTCTCTGTCGTCATCTCTGAGTCATCCTCTGAGTCATCCTCTGAGTCATCCTCTCTCTGAGTCGTCCTCTCTCTCTCGAGTCGTCCTCTCTCTCTGTCGTCCTCTCTGAGTCATCCTCTGAGTCGTCCTCTTAGTCATCCTCTCTCCGAGTTATCCTCTCTCTCTCTCGAGTCGTCCTCTCTCCCCGAGTCGTCCTGTCTTTCTCTCAGAGTCGTCCTCTCTCGCTCTCGAGTCGTCTTTTACGAGAGCGAGTGACTTGCACGCTACGAGTTGAAATCATCACAGGAAGACCTCGCTGCAGCGCTCTCAAGATGCGTTGCTGGGGAAGCGAGCAGCGCTAATCGAAACGGCGCTAAACGGGGTCGTTATACCATTGCTTTCATAGGGTTGCGTTCCGAGAGCGCTCCTTCGCACGAGCAACACGCGATGGCTTCATTGGGGTGTCGGTAATAGCGCTTATAATAACAACGGATGGTAAACATTATTTTTAGTAAATAAACATCATTATTTACAACAGTAAACGTTGTGTACCGTACCCACGAGTGCTTTCTACCTCTACACGCAGCGGCGGGAGAGGGGTTGAAGGAGCTGCTGCTGCTGCTGTACTCCCAGTTCGGGTCACTCTCAGCGAAGAGCTCCAGGAGCTCCGTGCGTGATCTTAGCCGACGATGCCCTCCAGTCCGAATCTCCACACTCTTTGGTTCTTTCGGTAAAGTCACGTCGGGTAGAAATAAAACTAAAAATTTCGATTTAAAGCTTTCGTGACTGCAGGGATTCATCTTCTTGGTTCTTTCGGTAAAGTCACGTAGAAGGGAAGTAATAAAATAATAAAAATAAAACATAATAATATAATTCTCACGACGTTTCGGCTACAACGCAAGCAGCCGTCTTCAGGTGCTTGCGTTGTAGCCGAAACGTCGTGAGAATTATTTTATTATGTTTTATTATTTTATTACTTCCCTTCTACGTGACTTTACCGAAAGAACCAAGAAAATGAATCCCTGCAGCCGCAAAGCTTTAAATCGAAAAGGGAAGGAATGTTAATAGTGTGTAGCTGCAGGTCATCTTCACCCACGCGATGGGCCTCGGGGTGCACGACGTCCGGTATCAGGGGAAGCCTCCCTCTCGTGGAGCAGCAGTCGGGACGGCAGTGCACGCTGTCCCCCATCTCCAGACCCCGTTGTGGGCACAAAAAGCGTGGGTGCACACTCGGATCTCTTCCGAGACAGTCGGCCGGTAAGGTTGGAGTGGCGGCCGGATACATCTCGGGATGTGATCCCTCTGGAGGAGACGAAAATTTTTTTTTTCCTTTCTGCGGTGACGTGAAGCAAAGCGATTTCAGGGATGCGACCTTTGCCCTCTTGGGGTGTCGATCTTTATTAACTTTTAATTTTATTTTTTACCAACGTGACTTTGCCGAAAAAACCTAAGAGTATGAATCCTTGCAGTCGCGAAAGCTTCAAATCTAGAATTAATGTCAACCTGGCCTCCGACACGGCCACCAGCACCCTGGGGAAAGCCTGCACAGCGAGGCTGCTGCCCGAATGGTCGCGTTTTGGTCGGACGGGTGACCTTACCGTGATGTTGCAACGCAGATAAATAACCATTCTAACGTCGGCCGTTGCTTGACGTCAGGATAATGACACGCCAACACCTCAACCGCACCTACGAAAAACCATTTAAAAGCCACCGTGCGAACCACCGTCTGCTCAAATATTGAACAGTAAAAGTCACTCCACGGTTGTGTGTTTTTTTAGATACCTTTAATTCGCTACGTTGACGCCCAAGTGTGCCGCTGTGGAAT
Organism: Lethenteron camtschaticum; assembly: GCA_018977245.1. Classification (NCBI taxonomy): domain Eukaryota; kingdom Metazoa; phylum Chordata; class Hyperoartia; order Petromyzontiformes; family Petromyzontidae; genus Lethenteron; species Lethenteron camtschaticum. Next base: position 10,385,228 of record MU249612.1, on the reverse strand, counting down.
CGAGCACGTGTACAAGTCATACCCCCCCACCCGGGGTTACATGGGGACGGGGGGAGGAGGTGCGACGAAGAATATCGAAACGTCAACGCGGTTACAGGGTAGTGGTGGTGGTGCTGCTGGTGGGTGATGCTGCTGGTGGGTGGGTGGGTGCTGGTGGGTGTGGTGGGTGGGGGTGCTGGTGGTGAGTGGTGCTGGTGGTGGGTGGGTGTTGGCTGGTAGTGGGTGCTGGTGGATAGTGCTGGTGGCTGGTGAGGGTGCTGGTGAGGTGGTGCTGGTGGGTGGTGCTGGTGGTGGGTGGTGGTGCTGGTTGGTGCTGGTGGGTGCTGGTGGGGAGTGGTGCTGGTGGGTGGTGATGGTGGGGAGTGGTGCTGGGTGGTAGTGGTGGGTGGTGAGAGGTGCTGGTGGGTGGTGCTGGTGCTGGGACGGTGCTGGGGGGTGGTAGTGGTGCAGGCTGGTAGTGGTGCTGGTGGGTGGGGTGCTGGGTGGCTGGAAGTGGTGCTGGTGGCTGGTAGTGGTGCTGGTGGTGGGTGGTGCTGGTGGAGGCGAAGGCTTGAGAGACGACGGACGAGGACGGACGGACGGACGATGCTGTCTGCGACGTGAGCGTGGGGGTCGAGACGACGGCTCACGGGGTAGCGGCGGTGTTCACAACACAGCGGCGACGTCGTTGCGAAACGACGCAGAATGTGGGAGGAGACGTCAAATCGGCGGTATCACTGGATGTGCGAGTAGTTGTAAAATCTCATTGAACGCAGTCGATATTATTTTCAAACAAATACACAAGGTGGCTCATACCTGATAACCCCTTATCAGTGTTCTAGATTTGAAGCTTTCGTGACTGCAAGGATTCATACTCTTAGTTATTTCGATAAAGTCACGTAGGTAAAAAATGAAATTAAAAATAATAAAAATAAAATAATAATAAATCACGACGTTTCGGAGGCAACACAAGTCTCCGTCATCAGGTGGGACCGTCACAGCCAGATTTGCTGCATCAAGTGCCCTACCTTATTACACACCAATTCAGACCTTATTGGTCACCCCGTGCCCCTTATAAATCTCAACGTTCATCTACAAAGTTCCATACAACGGAGAAACACAAACAAATCGACACTTTTTTTTTGCCCGTATTGAAACGTCTGTACGCCGTATGGACCAGAACACTCAATTTCCCTGTACAAGAATACGGGGTAAACCGTGTGGGTTGACGGCTATGATGACTTGTCCATGCTGAAAATGACCCAAATGTACGAACTTAAACATGTTCCCAAATTTTTTACCGATATGTACAAATTCCAAGAAACTAACAATACAAGAATCTGACAATTTAACCGGAGGTCATATTCTTGGGTCTTTCGGTAAAGTCACGTAGATAGGTTCAAATAGCAATCTTATTCTCTCTGAGATCAGGGCTTGGCCAGCCCTTGAACAAATCCGTTGAGCATTGGGAGAAGTGACAGCAGCAGATGTGAGCGTAAATGCGATTGGGCATTACCTTGGTGTCGCGACATCTCTTCCGAAATGTGAGCGACTCGATCGGGTGATCGTTATTGTCTCGATTTGTTAAAAGATCTAATAGTTGCGTGGAAAGCCTCCCCATAGAGGCGGTAAAAATCTTCACTCAAAGCTTTTCGTGACTGCAGGGATTCATATTCTTTACCGAAAGACCCAAGAATATGAATTCCTGCAGTCACGAAAGCTTCAAGTCAAGATATAACAGGAGGTGTTAAGATGTTCAAACACCAATTAAATACCTTTGCGCAAGGAATCAAGTCTGCATTAACCACTCACGGCACTTGTGTTGAACATGTAAACAAACATGCTCTGATAATGCACGTGTAAGGATCTGCGACATCTCCGCTCTCACGATAACACGCACCAAATCACACGCGCGGGAATACGCTGGACGGGGGTCAGGGGTTAAAGGGCAGTGAACGTCACCCGGTCCAGAGGCGTGCCAGACATGAACAGGAATTGGGAGCGAGGGCGGAGATGGAGAGGTTTAAAAATTAACCCGTAAAAACAAAGTTTTTCACTATAAATCCTTTATATGCGTGGCGACTAGAGTCCTCTCGTCCTCTGGCTTGAGATGGCTGCCACCTATGGGTCAGATGATTGTCTGCCACCATTAAGCAATTGGTAAAAATTCGATTGGATCACGGGAAGTGGGTTAAAAAACGACCGAAAGATTTGCACGGTCGCAAGCAAGCAAGCGAACTTAATATAAAGGATTTAAATAAAAAACGACTGAAAGATTTGCACGGTCGTAAGCGCGCAAGCAAGCAAGCAAGCGAACTTAATATAAAGGATTTAAAAAGGGGCTGTGGGACGCGTAGTGGGGTTGGTTTTGGAACGAGCGTTGCTGTGCGTTGGAGAAATAAAGAAGTGATTGAACGATTCTCCGACTCCTCTTCATATGCATTGCCTTTGAAACGGATTGGCCTTCACCTGAGACGGCAGCCTTCTTGATGGCCTCGTCTCACCAGTGTGAGACCAGGGAACGCCTTCAAGTGAACAGTGCAAATGCAATTGCACGTTTTACCAGGAGTGCTTAATGCAGACTTGATTCCTTGCAAAAAGGTTTAAGGTGGAGCGAGCCCAAGACTCAATCCCGATGCTCGCGATGTTCTCCCTCGCTCGGCGAAACGAAATCGACGTTTGTGAAATGTGATCGCGACCACAAAAAGTGATGATCAAACCGCAAGGGGTGGTGGGGGGGGGGNCGGCAGCAGCGGGTGGGGAAGGTTTGATTGGCCGAGAGCGTAACGTTTGAGCAGCTTAACACTAAATTTCGATTTAAAGCTTTCGTGACTGCAGGGATTCATCTTCTTGGTTCTTTCGGTAAAGTCACGTAGAAGGGAAATAATAAAAATAAAACATAATAAAACAATTCTCACGACGTTTCGGCCACAACGCAAGCAGCCGTTCAGATGCTGTCTTCCCGACAGACCTGTTCTTCACCTGAGGACGGCTACTTGTGTTGTGGCTGAAACGTCGTGAGAATTGTTTTATTATGTTTCATCTTAACACTCCTGTTTTATTGGCAAAGATAAAACCAATTGTTATTTTTCATACTTAGCTGGTGGCAAAAAGGTCCCGTGATCTAACACAGAGTAGGCGAGGAAACGCGCAACTGAATGAAGACGGGGAAAAAGAACCCATTTGCTGCAGATGAGTTTAATGAAATGCAATTATAGAAGAAACAAACGGAGCCATAAACTCGCAGGACCAGATTCACATTCTGACGCAGCAAACTAAAACGCAATTATTTTAAATGGTAACTTCTGTATTTCACACGTACGTACATTAGAACTTCTTTCGCGCCGTACGTAGCCAAACCGGGCTAATATCGTTGAGCAAGGTGCCATCGGCAAATTTCAACTGAACATCGGATTCATATTCTTGGTTCTTTCGGTAAAGTCACGTAGAAGGGAAATGATCAAATAATACAAATATTAAACAATAGATGGACTCCTCCATCTGGCCAACTGCCAAATCGCTGTCTGTGGTGCTGACGTTAGGAAAAACCGCCACTTATTTCAAATTTTCTTGCTGTGGATTTCACACCTGATGATGATTGCTTGTGTTGCAGTCGAACGTCGTGCGAATTTTTTGTTTGTTTTATATTTGTATTACTTTATTATTTCCCTTCTACGCGACTTTACCGAAAGAACCAAGAAATNAATCCCTGCAGTCGAAAGCTTGAAATGAAAAAGAACATCGGATAAATTTCGATTTAAAGCTTTTGTGACTGCAGGGATTCATCTTGGTTCTTTCGGTAAAGTCACGTAGAAGGGAAATAATAAATAATAAAAATAAAACATAAAATAATTCTCACGACGTTTCGGCCACAACGCAAGGACAGCTGCTTGCGTTGTGACCGAAACGTCGTGAGAATTATTAAATTTTTATTTTTATTATTTCCCTTCTACGTGACTTTACCGAAAGAACCAAGAAGATAAACATCGGATGGTCGAGCAACACTTGCCGAGATGCCAATACGAGCCCCACCGATGTACAGGAGTTAAAACTAGCAACATCGATCAACTACAGCAGCAGTGAACCTGTAGTGAAATTCCTCACTGTGCAGGGGATCACTTTGAAATGTAACAAGAAAAGTTTTTTTTTTATAACCACTTACTGAAGAGGTAAAAATGTTACGAACGGCGTGCCCACAGATTTATGGGCTAATTCAGGGGTAGGGCGCCCCACGTAATCCCCTCCATCTCCTCCCTCCCCCTCCCCTCCCTCCGATGGCTTAAATTTGGCCTTCCGTGACATTAACTTGAGATCACTTACAGCTTATAATGTAATTTTTTTGTGTTTTTATATTGTATTTGTTACAAGAAGCAATGTTAAAAAAAAAATACACACCCTAAAATCACAATCCGATTCAGAGGGGGGAATGCACAATGGAATGCTACAGGAGTGAATGCACAGCATTCGACTCAACTGGACTATGTACGATGTGGAAATAATTTCACGTCGTACGGAGCAACCGTGCTAAAATCGGAGGTGCGGGGAGACGTCAACAACCTAAACACAAGAAGCAGTTCTGAAGAAATAGTTTTCCAATCGAGGTCGTGCTCCCCTTTAAACTTTAGAAACCTCGCTGCTCAGCCAATTGGGGAAATTCCATATTCTCATGGCGAGGAGGGTGGGGTGGGGTAGGGGTGGGATAGAAAAAGTGCTTCTCAGTTTAATCGATCCCGCGGAGGGGATGACGGCGACCCGACCACAAACGAGAGCTCAACGAAGCCTCATTGTCAGCGTGGGACGTCCCATAAACGTTGTCGAGTCTTCCCGCCATGACATTTCTCAGCGCTGGAGTGCCATTTCCAGTTTACAGGGGTCTCAACACCTCCCCCCCACACCCGCCCAACACCCCCCCCCNACCCCTCACCAACCATCTCACAACACACATCGTATGTGTTGCTTAAAAATAAACAAAACATTTGGTACAATGGCAAAAAACACCGCAGAGCTGACGACCAGATCTTACAGTACACCGGCGTTGTGCCCACGCGAACTGCGAATGTTGGCCAAGTCATTTGCGAGCGAGATCTCCTCAGATTCTAGATGTGAAGCTTTCGTGACTGCAAGGATTCATACTCTTAGGTTTTCGGTAAAGTCACGTAGGTAAAAATAAAATAAAATTTATAGAAGTAATAATAGAAATAAAATAATAAATCACGACGTTTCGGAGGCAACACAAGCTTCCGTCTTCAGGTTCCACGGTTCCACCTGAAGACGGAAGCTTGTGTTGCCTCCGAAACGTCGTGATTTTATTTATTTCTATATTACTTCTATTAAATTCATTTTTTACCTATGTGACTTTACTGAAAAAGCCTCAGAGGATCTCCTCACTGCATCGACGAGTTTCTCGCCACGCAAATGTCCGAGGGCTTGACGGACGAGCCAGGGCCTTGTTGGCGCCTCGACTGCGGCGGCATGTCGATTCCTGAAACAACAAAAAAATCAAATCGGTGGCATCGTCAGCAGTTGCCCCGCCGTTGTTTCTCAACTGGAGCCGATGCCCAAAATCGGGCACATTTACGGAATACACCACGCCGCCGTTGACCCTGGCCATTGACCGAGCAACCCAACGTTCCTACCAGCTCCCTCCGCAGGACAATGTGTTGTTTAAGTTAAGAAATTGGAGTTGCTCCGTGATAACACTTTCCTGCTCCCGTACAGAAGACTGGGCCCACTAAGTGGATGATAGCAGAGCCACGCCGATCAACGTCAATCAAACTCCGCCCACTGTTGTAAAGATCTGGCAACCACTGTACTGTAGGGCGATCACGTGGATTTCGGATTAACCGGAGCAACATATTTTTGTTTGGTTTAAAACACGTGCCTTGTAATACACATTTCCAACAATAACAATGTCGTATAACTGCTTACAGATTCTTAATTTGGGCTTAAGGGAAAATCCACGAGTTATTAATTTGCGTCAAAATCTCAGGTACGCGATCAATGCGCAAAATCGGATGAACCGCACGCGGATAATCGAGAGATTGTGTAGTTTAGTCGAGGAAGCGACTTAAATGTGGCCAACGTGGAGCGAGGGCAGAGGTCGCAACCGGGTACCCGATACCCGTACCCTACCCGATACCCGGCTACCCTACCCGTTTGCGACCCTGGTGCGGCCGGGTACGGGTACGAGTAGGCCGTGAGTCACTGGTGAGTCATCGTTTGTCACTCATTTCCCAACGTCTTGTCTCTTCTCACAATTCAAGTTCCTAGAATCAACCCACCCGCGCCTGCAACATGGCTTCATCCCAGAGGTCGCAATCAGGTACCCGATACCGTACCCTACACATACCCGCCGGGTACGGGTAGGGTATGGGTACCCGTTTGCGACCATGGTGCGGCCGGTACGGGTACGGGTAAGGAATCAAAACCCGTTTGCGATCTCTGAGCGAGGGTGATCATTCCAGAGCGAGCCTCAACGGTTTGCGTGCGCGCGCACCACACGGACGCCGCCCCTCACCACCGATTCACGATTACCTTGCTCTGTTTTTTTCGGTAAAGTCACGTAGGTAAAAAACAAAAATTTAAATGAAAACGACAAATTCGATTTAAAGCTTTCGTGACTGCAGGGATTCATTTCTTGGTTCTTTCGGTAAAGTCACGTAGAAGGGAAGCAATAAAATAATAATGATTTATTATATTATATTATTTGATTATGTTTTATTTTATTATTTTATTACTTCCCTTCTACGTGACTTTACCGAAAGAACCAAGAAGATGAAAACGACTAAATTAAAACATCACGACGTTTCGAAGGCAACACGAGCCTCCGCCATCAGGTAGCCGCTCCAGCAAAACGACTGCAGCGTATGAAGAGAGCTATTTCTGAGACGCATGTTTATATGGGATATTAGAGGGGAGAGCAGCCAAGTGGCCGAGGAGGGAGAGAGAGCACGGCATCGTGGAGGAGGGGGGGGGTTGGGCAGGGGGGGGGGATTGGCTGAATTAAGCCGATAGATAAGCATCTTGTAATACGTGACTTTACCGAAAAAACCAAAGGGCATGGATCTTTGCACTCGCGAAAACTTCAAATCGAGAATCGATTACCTTGCAGGCCGAGCCACAGCGAGCCTTCCTGGAGAGCAGATCCACTCCAGCTTTTGCTCGGCGGCGCGGTACTGCAGCCACACCAGCGCCAGCACCGTGGCCCACACCTCGCTCGCCATGTCCTGCTCACGCACAACACCACCCGGGCGTGGGCCGAATCAGAATATTTCATTATACTGGAGAAATACGATGAGCTATAAATCTGCGTTGGGGCTGGCTCCCACCCCTTAAATGTCGATTTAAAGTCTTTCCGACAGACCTGTTCTTCACCTGAGGACGGCTGCTTGCGTTGTGGCCGAAACGTCGTGAGAATTATTTTATTATGTTTTATTTTATTATTTATTATTTCCATTCTACGTGACTTTACCGAAAGAACCAAGAAGACACTACCCCCTTCTGTGTAGGGGCCGCCCCTACCCCTGTTGCGTTGGGGACGACCCTACACCTGCTGTGTTGGGGACGACCCCTACCCCTGCTGCGTTGGGGCCGACCGCTACCACCTGCTGCGTTGGTGCCGGCGAGCCATGCCTAGTGTGACGCAGCTCACATCACCGATGACACCACAAAGCCCCGTCCATCGCCCCCGTCCAGCGGCGGACGCGGGAACGCAGGTCGAGACATTTAACCCGCCCACCCAACCTCCTCCCCCCACCCCCGCCCCCCCCCCCCCCGCTATTTTTGTTTCAGCCAATCGCCCCGGCTGCAACAATCAATCACTTCTCAAGCTTTAGGCTTCTCCAGCTCTTTGGGCGTGCGGGGACTTTGCTCGCGACGCTGCACGTTCTCCCAGTGGGCGGAGGACGAGCGAAACCGCCTGAGGCCCTCACCTGCGGAGCCTCACTCTGAAGGGTTTTGATCGGATCTGGAGCGCGACAGCCAGTTTCTCCAAACTCTCCCACGATCCGTTCGCCTGCTGCAAATGGACCAGGTGACCTGGTGCGGGTACAACACACAGAGGGGAGGGGGAAGGGAAGGTGGATTGGCCGTCCAGAAGACCACGGCCCACGGTTAAAGGGTGGCAAGGCCGGGGAAGTCGCGTTGCCACGCGCGGCAGATTGAGAACGTGGTCTTGGCGGCTGGTCTTATGTATGTTGAACTTCTTTCGCACCGTACGGAGCCAACCGTGCAAAGCGGAGGTGCGGGGGGAAGGACAACAAACTAAACACAACAGCAAGCAGCTCTCAAGAAATGAGTTTGTCAATCTAGACGATTTTAAAGTTGCACAGGCTCCCAGTGGCTTCCGAATATCGGAAGAGCGTTCCAGACGGCCGCAGAAGCGCGCCTGAAAGCGCCGCGCGACGCGGTGACCACCGGCTTTGTTCGATGGCAGTCAAAATCTGCCGCCGCCGCTTTTAAGTTAACCGGAGGAGTTTGCGTGCTGATGGTGGTGGTTGATGTTCCTTGACGAGGTCAGCAGAGAGGTGTTGTGGTTAATTTGTGGTGGGCGCTTCGTGTGGAACGAGTGCGAACCTTACCTCAATCGATATCGCGCCTTGACCAAGGCGCTGAACAGAGAACTTAGCAACTGCACGGTGAAACGGTGCGATGTGATGCGTCGACGAGAAGAACGGCGATGGCTTGCGATGGATATGAAGATTACGACGTGAAATAAATGCGTGGCGAATTTGATTCCATACCCGTCAACCGATACGGTTTTCCTGTATTCTTGTACCGGGCAATTGAGTTTCATGTCCGCACGGCGTACAGCCGTTTAATACGGGCAAATAAATCAATTTTTGTCTATTTGTTTGTGTTTCTCCCTTGTGATGGGACTTTGTAGCATGAACGTTGAGATTTTTAAGGGGCACGGGTGACCACTAAGGTCTGAATTGGTCTGTGATAAGGGAGGGCACTGATAAGGGGTAGACAGGTACGGACGGTGACAGTAAGTGGTTGGTGATGGATGGGTGTGAGGAAGTTGGGAAGAGGGACGGGCGTTCGTGATGGGGACATGGAGGGGGAGTCGGGGTTAAGTGCGGGAAAATAATTGAGTTTTAAAAAGGGGAGAACGAAAACGAAGGAGAAAATTCCAGCTTGGGTTTGACGTCATCCCTGCCAGCCACATCGTCCATTATTACAACCAAGTAGCCTCGGTGCAGAACTTTGTTGAGATAAAGTGACGTAGAAGGGAAGTAATAAAATAATAAAAGTAAAACATAATAAAATAATTCTCACGACGTTTCCGCCACAACGCAAGCAGCCGTCGTGAGAATTATTTATTATGTTTTATTTTTATTATTTTATTACTTCCCTTCAACGTGACTTTACCGAAAGAACCAAGAAGATGAATCCCTGCAGTCACGAAAGCTTTAAATCGAAACTTAATTATTTATTATTTTTTTTATTATTTATTATTTCCCTTCAACGTGACTTTACCGAAAGAACCAAGAAGATGAATCCCTGCTGTCACGAAAGCTTTAAATCGAAATTTGTTGAGATAGTTGGTCGGCAGACGAGCGGGCGGATTAATATTGTAAACGTTTAGCGAGTAGTGTCAATGCTAGCTGGTAGTGTAAACGATAGCAGGCAGTGGCCAACATGGCTAAACACGATACTTTCGTGATCTTCATAAATCACTTCACTTAGCCGATTTAAACCAATCGTTAAACCACAATGTTCGCTGCAATTGTAACCTTTTGAAAATGTATATATTTTATATCTATATATATCAAAAAGGGAAATTTGTGAATATGTGTCTGTCCGAAATGTTTAGCATACTTCCTAACATGTAACAAACTTGAAATTTGGCATGTGGGTAGTTTCCAGGCTGTACACAATGCACAATAATGTATATATTTTGCACGGCAAGTGAGTGGTGACGTCACATCTGTGATGTCACCCGCATGCGGCAGCGTCACGCAGTGTGCCGTGTATTCATCCAAGACAAGAATCCAAGTCTCGGGCGAAGCCGGGTAGTAAAGCTCGTTTCAACTAAAAAATATACGTCAAGATCACTCGCCAAATTGATTCCCCCATCTCCTCCCCGTCCCATCTTCGCTTTTTGTGCAGCACCACTTAGTAACGTTCACCGAATGACTTAACATACTTCTAGATTTGAAGTTTCGTGACTGCAAGGATTCATACTCTGGTTTTTTGGTAAAGTCACGTAGGTAAAAAAATAAAATTAATATAAATAAAATCACGACGTTTCGGAGGCAAGACAAGCTTCCGTCTTCAGGTGGAACCGTCACAGCACGATTGCTGTATCAGTAAAGTCTTTATTTAATATATTTTAAATTTATTTTTTACCTACGTGACTTTACCGAAAAAACCTGAGATTGTTACTCTTAGGTTTTTTCGTTAAAGTCACGTAGGTAAAAATAATAAATAAAATTATAATAAATCACGACGTTTCGGAGGCAACACAAGTCATGATTTATTGTATTTCATTATTTTTTACCTACGTGACTTTACCGAAAAAAACCTAAGAGTATGAATCCCTGCAGTCACGAAAGCTTCAAATCTAGAATGAATGACCTAACACTTTTTCGCAAACTGTGACCAAAGCAGACACGCGCCACGTGCGAGTGGCGCGCGTCTGCCTGCGCGACCCGCACGCCTCCGTGCGTATGCTGAACTTCTTTCGCACTGTACGTAGCCAACCACTCTAACCGGAAGTGCGGGACGCACACCGACTCCGCGCGACTCACTCATCTCGACGCAGTAGGGGCTGGTGGTGCTGTTCGAGCGCGAAGGAGTCTGCCACATTTGCTGCGATCCTTGCCGGTATTTCTCTGCAGGGAAGAATTGGCAGCCATGAATACAGGTGTTTTTGGGTTAGATCGCGTAAATATATAAATGTGTCCGTAAACCCGCCGCCACCACCCGACACAGCCAATTAGTAAGGTTTCCCACGCAAACTGAACATGCCAATTCGTTACGAAGACAGCACACCGATGTGTTGCAGAGCAAAGCCACAACATTTATAGATTTGCAGAATCAACATTTCACTCTAGATTTGAAGTTTAGCTGCCGTGCAGTTTACTGCTAGACATCTAGTTTAGATTAAATTTTATAAACATATCCATACTCCCAGTCTGTTACCCCACATTACCACACGTTGTTTTGAACTCTATGCGTTACTAATTTACCCGGCAGCATAACAAAAGGCGGCTTATCTACTTCCACCATCTACATTACAAAGCCTCAGTTTGAACTCCAATCGTTGCTCGGGGTACACAATGCTACCTCCCAGCCCACACCCCCGCCCCACACTCACCATGCCCCTCCCCCTCCCCCATGACTATAGAATTACTCGTCACAGCCACCTCTGAGACACACTTAAGCGACGCTAAGTTGTCCCACCTGAAGAAGGACGCTTGTGTTGCGCCCGAAACGTCGTGATTTAATTTATTTTAATTTTTTACCTATGTGACTTTACCGAAAAAACCAAAGAATAATAACATTTCACTGTTATTGTCACTACTGCTACCTCGCACAATCTTGAGATCAATTCCAGTACAGTGACGGTATCGACTGGTGATACGGTTGTGGCGTTGGGAGTTTGATGGAGGTACAACTTTCACGTTTTCCAACCCACGTGGTAAAAGTGTCATAGTTCTCCAAACGTTTCTTAAATGGAAATACAAGTTCCATGAAAAAAAATTGCATCTTTACCTCGCTCGCCCATCACCGTGAAACCACCCAAACCTGTTCGTTGCCTCTTTTTATTTTTTTTTTTTAATTTTACTTTTATTAATTTAAATTTTTTACCTACGTGACTTTACCGAAAAAACCTAAGAATAAGAATATGAGAATCTCATTGTAACGCTTTGCCCACTGACATAAAGTAAAAACAAGACTTTTTATTTTACCAGGTAAGGCCTCACTAAGTTTTACTAATAGCTCTTTTTTCAGAAGCGACCTGGCCACAATGCACCATCATACTTTGAAACTGGAAAAAAAGGCCCATCTAGTATTAATTTACTTATCAGGATCGAACTTAATGATTGTGGCTGATTATTATTATAATGATTACAGTGTGCAGCACCGCGCAAAGAGACTTTGAATGCGAAAACGAACTTTGGATGTCACTTACTTTCCACGGTCATATTGGAGATTTGCGCCTGAAAGACCTATGGCTTTTTCGCTGAGATTGCCTCGCACTGGAAGCTGAGAAAACACAAGACGGCAAATATACACGGTCAAGAAATCCACAAGCCCTCATCGTAATATACAGAGAAATGCCAATAGTCTGCTCATGAGCTCCGCTGTGTGGCCAATTTCAGCGAATCGTGACAAACCCAGCCATACCCTCTGTATACCCACCCAGCCATGCCCTGTANGACCCACCCAGCCATGCCTTCTGTATATGCCACTCAGCCATCCCCTCTGCATATCCACCCAGCCATGCCTCTGTATATACCACCCAGCCATGCCCTCTGTATATACCACCCAGCCATGCCCTCTGTATATACCACCCAGCCATGCCCTCTGTATATCCCACCCAGCCATGCCGCTGTATATCCCCCACCCAGCCATGCCTCTGTATGACCCACCAGCTATGCCTCTGTATATCCCCACCCAGCCATGGCCGACATTGGGACTATCACAAGTCTTGTATTTCGCTTCACCACGAAGCCAAGGGCAACCCACGATGAGAGACCGTCGCACGCGACAACGGACACTGCAGCGGTATCGCAGGCCCCCCCCCCCCGTACGTTGGAGGTTTTGTGCTTACTCGACATTTCTTGCGTTGGCGACGAAGAGCGGGTAGATGCACCCGAGCCATATCCCGACTCGGCAGCCTGGAGCTGGTGCTCTGCAAGGCAAGAGAGTCTCATCATCGTCATTGGAACCTCATTTGCCAGTAAAAAATATAATTGGTTTTTTACCCTTCTATCTGGCAACAAAACTGACACCTTTTTTACAAGGAGTCATGTTTGCATAGACCACAATACCTGCAGTCATAATGCAAACAAAAACATAACTCTGATAATGTATGCACTGTCCTTGAAGTTGATAGGAAAGCTGTCTCGGGTGTGGACCAAAGAGCCTAGTCTCACATGGGTTGGACCAAATGACGCCAAAAGGCGCAAAACTCAAAGACAATGCACCATCAGAGTATGAGAGCTCGGGTAAGCATTTACACCATTGGAACCTCATTTACCAGTAAAAATATGATAATTGGTTTTTTACCCTTCTATCTGGCAACAAAACTGACACCTTTTTTTTTACAAGGAGTCATGTTTGCATAGACCACAATACTGCGGTCGTAATGCAAACAAAAACATAACTCTGATAATGTATGCACTGTCCTTGAAGTTGATTGGTCACACCCGAGACAGCTTTCCTTAGAGCCTAGTCTCACATGGGTTGGACCAAAAAGGCGCACAACTCAAAGACAATGCACCATCAGAGTATGAGAGCTCGGGTAAGCATTTACACCATTGGAACCTCATTTGCCAGTAAAAATATGATAATTGGTTTTTTACCCTTCTATCTGGTAACAAAACTGACACCTTTTTTTACAAGGAGTGTTTGCATAGACCACAATACTGCAGTCATAATGCAAACAAAAACATAACTCGATAATGTGCACTGTCCTTGAAGTTGATTGGTCCACACCCGAGACAGCTTTCCTAGAGCCTAGTCTCACATGGGTTGACCAAAAGGCGCACAACTCAAAGACAATGCACCATCAGAGTATGAGAGCTCGGGGTAAGCATTTACACCATTGGAACCTCATTTACCAGTAAAAAAATATAATTTTTNACCCTTCTATCTGGCAACAAAACTGACACCTTTTTCAAGGAGTCATGTTTGCATGACACAATCTGCGTCATAATGCAAACAAAAACATAACTCCGATAATGTATGCATCATCGAAGTCGAGAGAGCTTTCTCCACCCGGCCCACACGGCTTAGTGTCTCTCTGTGCAGGGAAATTGAGTTTTCAGGTCCATAACTACAGCCATTTCAATACGGGACAAACGCTATTTTTTTGTCTACGTGTTTGGTTTTTCCCATTGTGAGGACTTTGTAGGATAATTGGATTTATAAGGTGCACGGGGTGACCAAACGGTCTGAATTTGTCTGTGATAAAGTAGGCACTGATAAGGTTTGCGTTCGTTTTGCCAACAAAAAACGTACCGACGATTTGTCAGGGCTGTCATCGTAGGATTCATATTCTTGGTTCTTTCGTAAGAGCCTGGTCTCACCTGGGACGGCCTTGCTGTGGCCGAAACGCGTAGAATTCAATGATAATGTTACTTGTGAGTATAAACCCTTGGCAGAAGCCCTTACACCTTTGGAGCGTCCGTGGGAGCTTCTCTACACTAGTAATGAATTGGCATGTTTTGTTTACATGACAAACCTTACTAATTGGCTGTGTCGGCGGGTTTAACGACACGTTTATATTTACGCGATCCAACCCAGAAAACCTGTATGATGGAAAGCATGTTCGTTTGCACGTTTTACCATAAGCATGATGTGTGTTTGATGCAGACTTGATGATTCTAGATTTGAAGCTTTCGTGACTGCAAGGATTCACTTGATACAGCAAATCTGGCTGTGACGGTCCCACCTGATGACGGAGACTTGTGTTGCCTCCGAAACGTCGCGATTTTTATTATTTTCTTTTATTAATTTTCATTTCATTTTTNACCTACGTGACTTTACCGAAAAAACTAAGAGTACAGACTTGACGACTTGCAATCGGTGTCAATTTGGCGTACGAACAACATCATCATCGATAAACAATGAGGGCTCGGACTGACGTTACAAATTGCAACACTTACGCTGAGACGTTTTCTTGGACTGAGCTCCAAAGCCCATCCAAGCCCCATGCCGATGGTGAGAGAAGTCAACAGGCACGGCATCCCTGGCAACGTGGTAGACCATGGGGGCTTCAAAAGATAACAAATATGCACAGGTGGGGGAGAGGGGTGGAAGAGAGGGTGATTAATAACAATGGTCAACAAAAAAAACATTTTTTCTGGCCTGGACTTTTGCAGCTGTTTTAGACTAATTTCAGGGTGCCGATTCCAAATCTGATCTCAGATTTGCTCTATCCCATCTCATTTTTATGCTATCGGCATACCCCATTTTCATTCATCTTACCCGAAATTAACTCTGCACTTATGATTGCAAGTTGTTGCGAGTCAGTGACTGCTTTAGTGTTACAATATGGTGCTGTATTTTTAGGATAGTGTGTTTATAATATAATTTTATGTAGATATCCACATTTATTTAATATTTTTCTTCTGCAGTTTTTATTGAAAATGCAATATTTTATATCTCAAAAACCTGATGTGATAGACAAAAACTGATGACAGATTTGGAATCAGCACCCCAAAATTACATTAAAACCATTGGAATACCTTATGCCAGAAAAAGTGTGTTGACCAGTGTAATCTGTGTCACGTAAAGGATAAGGATTTGGATGTACAGTCAACTTGCTTCTATCGGCTCGGCATCTCAAAAAAGCCATATGTCACAACTATGCCATGATAATTGGTTTTTTTACCCTTCTATCTGGCAACAAAACTGACACCTTTTTTTACAAGGAGTCATGTTTGCATAGACCACAATACCTGCAGCCGTAATGCAAACAAAAAACACAACTCTGATAATATATGCACTGTCCTTGAAGTTGATTGGTCCACACCCGAGACGGCTTTCCTTAGAGCCTAGTCTCACATGGGTTGGACCAGATGACGCCAAAAGGCGCACAACTCAAAGACAATGCACCATCAGAGTATGAGAGCTCGGGGTAAGCATTTACACCATGCTATGCTGCAGTGGAGCCACAACCCAACCGCGCCACGCCCCCACACCAACCCCGCCGGCGGCAGCTATCCCTGTGTGGCACAAGGTGGAACGCAGCACTGACCTGCACGTCGGGAAGGACGGCGGCAAAGTTGCTCGTTGATAGATTTAAAAATGTACGTGATGCGAATTGATCGCCTTTGAAAAGTTTGGGCCATGACGGAAAAAAATCCACGCGACCACGGGAGAGAGACGTGAAAACCCCAAATGCACAGCAGGCGACAGGGGCGGAAGGTCGAACGCACGGCCTCCTGCATACCAGGCGAGGCAGTTAACATCTCCTAGCCAGCTATGCGACCCACGGCGGCTCATCATTTACCATTCATCAGAGGTCGCAAACGGGTTTTGATTCCTTACCGTACCGGCCGCACCAGGGTCGCAAACGGTACCCGTACCCGTACCCTACCCGATACCCGGCTACCTGTACCCGGCCGGGTATCGGGTAGGGTACGGGTATCGGGTACCCGATTGCGACCTCTGGGATGAAGCCATGTTGCAGGCGGGTGGGTTGATTCTAGAACTTGAATTGTGAGAAGAGACAAGACGTTGGGAAATGAGTGACAAACGGTGACTCACCAGTGACTCACGGCCTACCCGTAACCGGCCGCACCAGGGTCAAACGGGTACCCGTACCCGGCCGGGTATCGGGTAGGGTACGGGTATCGGTACCTGATTGCGACCTCTGCCATTCATACACGCGCCCACCCCCCCCACCCAACAGCCCTGTCGTCTAACCCCAGCTCACCATGAGGATGGGCCGTGGCACGGGACGGGCCTGCATGGCCTCGGCGATGGGCGACTGGGCGAGGTGTCGACGGCCACGAACACGGTGTAGCGAGACACGACGCCCGCCTGCAGGCTCAGCCACGGACCTCTGCCTCGCGTCGTCGCTGGGACCGGCGGCGCCGGGGTCGTCGCCCAGGTCCCCGACGAGGTGGCGGATGAGCGCCTTGGCCAGCAGCCGGTGCAGCACGAGCCTGCCGATGAGAAGGGCGCCACACACACCGCCGACGGCCCCACCTCAGATTAGTGGCGAGGTTGGCTACGTCCGGTGCGGGTCCCTAATAGCAACACAACTAAAGTTTTGTTCGCATCGGGTCATCGTTACGAGCGCTAACGTGACCCCTGCTTACAGACAGGCCATTCGGACAGAGCGAGTGGATAAACACTTTCAACCTTGGTTTGAGAATGTTGAGAATGACCGAGTTTGTCAACAGAGACAAGGAAGTGACCGGAGCTTGCGGAACACGTGAATGTGTGTGTGCGAGGAGGGGAGCGGCGGTGTAGCGTTTAGCGCGCTGCGTGACAAACCCGGCGACCAGAGTTCGATTCCCGCTCACATCCACCAACAGCAGTGACGATTATCTCAATCGGTCCTGTAGCCTCCCGAGGTCGACTGGACCTCAAATGAGTACCTGGCGTGGTGGTGAGGAAACGTCGCCACTGGGGAGGCAAAGGTGGCCTTCGTAGGTGCTGCTCGCAAACAATAGTGTTGGGTCTACGGGCAGTGTTGAGTCTGTAGGTGGCAGTGTTGAGTCTACGAGCAGTGTTGAGTCTATGGGCAGTGTTGGGTCTATGGGCAGTGTTAGTCTATGGGCAGTGTTGAGTCTATGGGCAGTGTTGAGTCTATGGGCAGTGTTGAGTCTGAGTCTATGGCAGTGTTAGTCTATGGGCAGTGTTGGGTCTATGGGCAGTGTTTGGTCTATGGGCAGTGTTGGGTCTACGGGCAGTGTTGGGTCTATGGTGCAGTGTTGAGTCTATGGGCAGTGTTGAGTCTATGGGCAGTGTTGAGTCTATGGGCAGTGTTGAGTCTATGGGCAGTGTTGGGTCTATGGGCAGTGTTGAGTCTATGGGCAGTGTTGAGTCTATGGGCAGTGTTGAGTCTACGGGCAGTGTTGAGTCTACGGGCAGTGTCGAGCCTACGGGCAGTGTTGGGTCTATGGGCAGTGTTGAGTCTATGGGCAGTGTCGAGCCTACGGGCAGTGTTGATGGGCAGTGTTGAGTCTATGGGCAGTGTCGAGCCTACGGGCAGTGTCGAGTCTATGGGCAGTGTTGTCTATGGGCAGTGTTGAGTCTACGGGCAGTGTCGAGCCTACGGGCAGTGTTGAGTCTATGGGCAGTGTTGAGTCTATGGGCAGTGTCGAGCCTACGGGCAGTGTTGAGTCTATGGGCAGTGTTGAGTCTACGGGCAGTGTCGAGCCTACGGGCAGTGTTGAGTCTATGGCAGTGTTGAGTCTATGGCAGTGTTGGGTTTATGGGCCCTTGCCTCAACAGTCTGTTAAGGCTACACGGAGAGGGGGGGGGACAGGAAACTTTATTGTGATTGTCGTTGTGCGTCCGTCGTACCGAGCATTATGGTCAGCAGGCTTGCTGGAGAACACGATGCGATTCTCAATCGGCTTGCCGCACAGCGAGTACTTGAGCACAGCTGTGCCCTGCCACGGATCCGCTGGGAGCTGCACGACGAGACAGACGCGTACACGGGGTAAGGCGATGGTCACGTGACCCAGGCAGTGGTGTCGTCTTATTCCGCCGCAGCTTGCTGTTAAACCGTCACGTGGCGGGTGCGCCATCGTACAACGTGGCGTATAAATAACAGCATTGGTGAAGAGAGACGAAAGAAAAACAAAGATCCTCCCCCGTGAAGCCTTCACAGACTGTTGGGGCAAGTGCTGTTAAGCGAGCAGCTATGAAGGCCAGCACGGTACGCATGCAGGTGGGTGGCCAGCACCACGCCCTACCGCCTTTGAACACACACAAATAAATACACCTGAAACATGGATATTAACTGCGCTGGAATATTCGTTGTATGAATGAATGTTGACCTTCTTTCGCACCGTACGTAGCCAACCGTGCTAAACCTGAGGTGCCGCGTGGAATGGACAACAAACTAAATACAAAAAGCAGTTCTAAAGAAATGAGTTTTCAATCTGGATTTCAAGGTGCATAGCTCCAGTGGCTTCCTAACACCAGAAGAAAGAGCGTTCCAGGCGGCCGCAGAAGCGCATCTTAAAGCGCGCGATGCGGTCACCGTCTTTGTTCGATGGCCAGCCAAAAGCCGCTGCGAGGATGACCGGAATTCGTGGAGGGGATGTGAGATGTGAGAAAGCCATGGGCAGGTGCAATAAAACTGAATAGCAGAGTTCTAGATTTGAAGCTTTCGTGACTGCAAGGATTCATACTCTCAGTTATTTCGGTAAAGTCACGTAGGTAAAAAATGAAATGAAAATTTATAAAAATGAAATAATAAAATCACGACGTTTCGGAGCAGCACAAGTCTCCGTCATCAGGTGGACCGTCACAGCCAGATTTGCTGCATCAAATGAGGCAGGGATTCAAGATGCAAGCTCTTAAATACATCTTAAATTGCATCTTGAATCCCGGCCTCATTTGATGCAGCAAATCTGGCTGTGACGGTCCCACCTGATGACGGAGACTTGTGTTGCCTCCGAAACGTCGTGATTTTATTATTTTATTTTATTAATTTTCATTTTATTTTTACCTTCGTGACTTTACCGAAAGACCTAAGAGTATGAATAGCAGAGATCAGACATTACATACTCTTAGGTTTTTTCCGGTAAAGTCACGTAGATAAAAAATTTAAATTAATAAAAGTAAAATAAAACAAATTAAAAAATTCACGACGTTTCGGAAGCAACACAAGCCTCCGTCTTCAGGTGGAACAGTCACAGCCACGACAGCTGTATCAAGCAAATCTAGAATCAGACATTACCTTTCCCTCTGTGGTAACTGCTGGCTAAGGAACATTGTCCTCTCTAACAACACTTCCGCGTCTTCCTAGGGGAGTGCCACGGTGGTGAGATGGTAACTACCTCATCTGGTATGCAGGAGGTCGTGGGTTCAATACCGACCCCGACTCCTCTATATTTGGAGTGTGCATATAATCTCTCTGCCCGTGGTCGCGTTAATTTTTCTCCGGGTCCTCCGGTTTTTCCCCTCCACATTTAGAGTCGACACGAGTTTAGAGTATTTGGCTGCTATAGATTTCCACGTGAAAAGCCACTTCGTTGAGCTATCATTTGTGATAGCCAGGTCGCTTCTGAAAAAGGTTACGTAGTTCAGTGGNTCTGACCTGCTAAAATAAAACGGAAGAGCAGAGATGAGTCATTATCTCTCCTCTGTGGTAACTGCTGGCTAAAGAACAGGTCGCTTGTGAAAAACATTGTTATGTAGCTTAGCGGCCTTACCTGGTAAAATAAAAACAGTTTAATGGTTGTTTCAGTCTCCCCATCCCTTCGACGCTGCGATTAATTTCGAGACAAACATAAAAAAGAATTTTTCCATTTAAAGCTTTCGTGACTGCAGGGACTCATCTTCTTGGTTCTTTCGGTAAAGTCACGTAGAAGGGAAATAATAAAATAATAAAAATAAAACATTATAAAATAATTCTCACGACGTTTCGGCCACAACAGAGTCTCTGTCTTCTCGACAGACCTGTTCTCAGACCTGTTCTCCACCTGAGGACGGCTGCTTGCGTTGTGGCCGAAACGTCGTGAGAATTATTTATTACGTTGTATTTTATTATTTTATTATTTCCATTCTACGTGACTTTACCGAAAGAACCAAGAACAAAAAAAATAATGACAGACGTTCGCAAACGCCCTGAGGACGATTGTTGAAGGTCGCTTTATAAATTAGAATTAATTTTATTAGAACCGCCCTGGACGCACGCACGCGAGTCTCACCGTCCCAGTGAACTGCGCGTAGACAATCGTCTTCTCTCCTATGAAGATGCTTTCGGGAAGCTGGGCACCACGGTGGCGACGATGCGGGCGGGAGAGTCCATTCCAGCTGGGGTTGTTCAGCGACGGCTGCATTGCACACTTGAGCATCCTCAGCACCTGCGGACCGAGGAAGAAACCATTTGTAACCGTGGATGTACTAATAGGGTTTTTCCCCTTTTTTCTGGCAACAAAACTGACACCGTTTGCAAGGAATCATGCTTACATTAACCACAATACTTGCAGTCAAATGCAAAAAAAANCAATACTCTGATAATTTATGCACTGTCCTTGAAACTGATTGGTCCACACCAGAGACAGCTTTCTTTGGAGCCTAGTCTCATATGGCGTTCGACCAGATGACGCCAAAAGGCGCACTGGAGGTCCCATGATGACGTGGCGTAATGGCTTAGAGTTACTTACGTTATAATTAATTGCTGAGAATTGCTTGCTTGCATGTACAGCAGAACCCCTCTTGACGACGGTGATTGGTTCCACGAAACCGGTCGTCAAGTGATTTGGCCGTTAGGCGAGCATAGGAAATACACGTGTAATGTGAGGGTATATCCGGGTGGTTGATTGATCACACCTCGTTACGATGATTGGCTCTACCGGTCCTGGCCCAAAGCCAATGGAATGGGAAGGTGACATCTGCAAGTAGATGATTGGTTCTGCTGGCTTTAGCCACAGCCAATGGGGGACGAGTCAGGGCGTGGTCCTGGGACCGTACGATGGAGTCCGGAAGATTCCATGGAGGTTAACCAGGACTGGTGGAAAGGTACCACGTGACCCGAGTATTAAAAGGGTGGAGACGGTCAGATCTGGAACGAACGGAGGGTGAGGCCACGCTTGAGCGGGGGTCCAGGCCTGCCACGTTGCAGCGCGAGTCTCTCTCTCTCTCACGCTGTCTGTTAGCAGCGTGAAGGAGTAAGACAGGAGTGGAATTTATATGAGGAGTGTTGTGAACGAAAGACAAATAAAGACCCGGATTCCAGAAGTCGCTTCCACGACCTTGATCACACATGTTAGATGTTTAATTCGTTCCGATAGCATCGAAAGTTACCCTTTTTCACCTAAAAACATACTTTATAATATTTAAACAATGGATAATAATACATAAAGATAGTAACAACATTAAAACACATGGTATAAAAAGAAACATGGTTAATCAATGCATTAATGACTACTTACTGTACCTACAACAGCCGGTCATTAATAGTCTTGATTTAAAGCTTTCGTGATTGCAGGGATTCATATTCTTGGTTCTTTCGGTAAAGCCACATAGAACGGAAAATAATAAAAATATAAAACAATAAAATTCTCACAACGTTTCGACTGCAACACAAGCAATCATCAGAAAATTTCATATTTTCTTGCTGTGGATTTCACACCTGATGATGATTGCTTGTGTTGAAGTCGAAACGTCGTGAGAATTGTATTGTTTTATATTTGTATTATTTTATTATTTCCCTTCTACGTGGCTTTACCGAAAGAACCAAGAATAGGGAATGGTCGGTAAACGAACACATTGGGCTCTATAGAGGCACTACACTACAATACACTATACACTTCTATACACTACACTACTATACACTACATATTGGGCTCTATAGAGGCACTACACTACTATACACTATACACTTCTATACACTACACATTGGGCTCTATAGAGGCGCTACACTACAATACACTATACACTACTATACACTACACATTGGGCTCTATAGAGGCACTACACTACTATACACTATACACTACACATTGGCCTCTATAGAGGTACTACACTACTATACACTACACTACTATACACTACACATTGGGCTCTATAGAGGCACTACACTACAATACACTACACACTGGGTTCTATTGAGGCCCGTCATTAAGCAATTAGTCATTAACAGGGGTGGTCGAAAAGACGGTTCTACCTGTATGTTGAAGTTCAACGTATATACACTGACACAGAGACCCATAGACTCACACAGAGACCCACAGACTCACAGAGACCCACAGACTCACACAGAGACCCACAGACTCACACAGAGACCCATAGTTCATTGTCCTTTCCCGCACCTTCGATTAGCAGGGTTGGCTACGTACGGTGCGAAAGAAGTTTAACATACGCACGCGCACGATTTCTGTACCTCACCTTGGCCTGAAGACGGTCAGAGCTTGTGACAAACTCCGAGAGGCCCTTTCCAGCGTGTGCCACCTGCTTGATGAGCTCAGTGGAGACACTCTGGCCAATCCCAAACGCAAAACACCTGCGCACAAGAAGACAGCGTCGTCGTCGTCATCAGTAGCAACAACATCAATTACCCTTCTTCTTGGTTCTTTCGGTAAAGTCAGTTTCAGACACTGTCTTTCCGACAGACCTGTTCTTCACCTGAGGACGGCTGCTTGCGTTGTGGCCGAAACGTCGTGAAAATTATTTTATTATGTTTTATTTTATTTATTATTTATTTTATTATTTCCTTTCTACGTGACTTTACCGAAAGAACCAAGAAGATGAATCCCTGCAGTCACGAAAGCTTTGAATCGAAACATCAATTACATGAAAGTCACTGTTAAAAAAACATGCCCATGTTCGCATTTGTCATCATATACAACAGCGGCAGTGTCAACTACATCAACATCAATGTCACGATCGGTGACATCCACAACATTGAAACCATCAAGAACAAGCACAAAGATCTCCCGAAAAGCCTTAACAGACTGTTTGGCCAAGTGCTGTTAGCGAGTAGCACCTATGAAGGCCGGCACGGCACACGAGGGGTGGGTGGCCAACACCACGCCTGGCCGCTTTTGCCTCCCTAGTGGCGACGATTACCACCTCACCAGGTACTCATTTGAGACCGAGTCGACCTAGGGGAGGCCCAAGACCGGTTTAGACAATCGTCACCGGTGTCGACCGTCGGCGGGAATCGAACCCGGGCCGCCGGTTCCTAGAGCAGCGTGGCGCTAAATCGCTGACACCACCACCACGCTCCCCACCCATCGATCACGTGACCACATTGGGCAGCACACTCACCGCACATCTCAGCACACTCACCGCACATCTCAGTGTGGGCTGACACAGGCGTGACGGAGGACAGAGCACAATGGATTTTGCTCGCCCTAACCCCTCTGTTGCACTACAACACCCCTCACAAGTTAATAGAGTTATTTTAATGAGTCTTTCTTGCCATATTATACAGGGTGCTTACATATATTTTTTACACTTCTGAGAATTTGTAACAACACCACAAGACATGTTTCTCCGGGCTTTGGAGACCACCTGTAGAAGATTCCAGGCCACGCGTTGACAATGATGGCGAACAAGTGGTGACTGACTTTTTGAAGCTATTAACAAAACATTTGTTATCATGTTTCAGTGTATTATCCGTTCTTTTTCAATAAAAAACGATAGTCCCATATAAATGTTAACATTTTTTTGAAGCACCCTGAATTTCATTGTTTTTCTTGCTTAGTTTTTTATTCACCGCACTCTTTTGCCTACATCGAATATTTTCTTCATAGCTGCCGCACCCGTCCTAGAGGAGAGCTTGCAAGCGTAATGACGTTCCGACATGCGTGTTTTCTTCGGTTAACAAGAGCCTTTATTTCGGACACAACACTATTATTATACTATTATTCCTAGGCCCAGGCGCTTTCCGGTAAACCCCGTCGTCATAAACCGTTTCGTCGTAGAATGGGACTCCCTATTCTCCCATCGACAGTGGAAACGGGAGAAACATCGGTTGCTAATGCGTTTTTTTTCTCCTTTTATCGCCGTATTTAGCGGGGTTCCATCGCACCTCCGATTAGCACGGCTGGCTACGTACAGTGCGAAAGAAGTTCTATGTATGTACGTACATACATGCATACAAACACACACACACACGTGTCGGAAGACCCGTCCAAAATACAATTTCTGTGTCGTAAATCGATCCATGGTGGTGGCCATTACACGTAAACATGGATCGTCGTAAAACCGTAGAGACCGCCTGGAATTTATTTCGGGAACATCACATCATTGGATGACGCGCGGTCAATCACCTGTGGTCCATGGAGTGATGTTTCACCGTCTGGATAACGCCTTGCGTGTTGTCGACCATGCCGTCCGTCAGCAAGAACAGCTGCAATTGCACAAGGCAAGGGAAACTCACGACTCGCGTTCACGGACGCGGTGGACGAACTGCGACGTAGAGTCCATCGCCGGATGGAAAAATCTCGTTCATGAATCAAAGGTGGTGGTGGGGGGTTTGTTTGCCAGTAAAAGGGGAACGAGTGTAACCCCTGGACAATTCATAATGAAGGTTTTTTGGGCTTAGATCGCGCAAGTATAAACCCGCCACCAGCCGACACAGCCAACCTGCGAGGGTTTGTCACGGAAACAAAATGTGCCAATTAAGTTACTAGTTCGGCAAACCGGTGTGTTAGAGAATAAACTCACAAGTTTACAATTTGAGTACGAAGTTTCGCTGGTAATCACATCTAGCATCATCGGGAGATGTTTCCAGAATCGGCTGTGTGGGTGGTGGGTCAACGATACATTTATATTTCGATTTAAAGCGTTCGTGACTGCAGGGATTCATATTCTTGGTTCTTTCGGTAAGTCACGTACTGAAAGAACCAAGAATGACACATTTATACTTATGCGATCTAACCCAAAAAGCCTTTATTATTAATAATATCGGTCGCGAAACCTTACGTGTCAAACTAACCGCTGGACAAGTCGTTTTTTTTTTTAAAGCCATCCAAATAAGTTTGTGAGTGTTATGCCTGTCCTGTAAACATTTTGCGATTATAAAAATTATCTTAACACCTGCAGCACCACCACCACAAACTAGACAAAAATGATCATCTCCATCGACTGCCCATATGCAGAGCAGCGTGCGTGAGTGCACGAAACACGAAAACTTGATTGAACAAAACCTGAAAAGGAACAAAGCACGGAGAGCGAGGGAAAAATACGTGGATTACAGAACATATGCAGAATTCCACTTTCAAGCTTTTAAAATACAGCAGGCAGCCTTGGGCAGGACACATCGGAATAAGGGATGACGGCATATGGCTAAAAAATTAACCCGTAAAAACAAAGTTTTTCACTATAAATCCTTTATATGCGTGGCGGCTAGAGTCCTCTCGTCCTCTGGCCTGAGATGGCTGCCACCTATGGGTCAGATGATTGCCTGGCACCATTAAGCAATTGGTAATTAAATATAATATTTTTCCTAAAAAGTGTAAAATTTGGAAATTTCACGCAAATTAATTGTCACGCACAACGAGTCTGTGTGGAAAATGTCAGCTCGATTGGATCACGGGAAGTGGGTTAAAAAACGACCGAAAGATTTGCACGGTCGTAAGCGAGCAAGCACGCAAGCACGCAAGAAGTGAACTTAATATGGTTAAAAATAATGACGGAATGGCACGCGCAAGAATGGAAGACGTCACTGAATGAATTGACCATGGCTGACGATGATGATGATGATCGTGACGTTGACAAAGGCTGCAGGGCCAGGAGATATCACCAATCCGGTGGAGGCTACTGGTCCTCAGGGATTTGGAAATTCTCACATTTAAACTAAACAAACACATTCCTGCGGAGGGAGCTGGTAAGAACGTTGGGTTGCTCGGTCAATGGGCAGGGTCAACGGCGGCGTGGTGTATTCCGCAAATATGCCCGACTGTGAGGGAGGGCACAAGCCGGCGTGAGTGGTTAAACGTTGAGTTTTAAACCCACGGGGTGACCAGCCCTCCCCACCCAGCCCCACCCCTCCCACCTACCCCACCCCTCCCACCCCCCCTTCCCACCCAGCCCCTCCCCACCCAGCCCCTCCATGCACGACAGACGGACACAATAATCCCCTGTGGGCTGGTGGAACCAGTGGGTTCCTACCAGTAAAATATCTTTTATTTTACCAGGTAAGTTCCACTCAGCTACATAGTTGTTTTTCAGAAGCTACCTGGCCACAAATAATAGCTCAACATAATGGCTTATCATGTGGATATGTGCGCAGCCAAACATTCTAAAAGCACGGCGATTCTAAATGTCGAGGGGGAAAAACCGAAGGACCCAGAGAAAAATCCACGTGACCACAGAGAGACACGCAAACTCCAAGTATAAAGCAGGCGTCAGGGTCGGGATCGAAACCACGACCTCCTGTATACCAGACGAGGCAGTTAACATCTCGCCACCACGGCGCCCGCGATCCACCCGGGAAAACCAGGACAGGTGGCAAACCCCTCCCCCCCAAGCTCTCACGCGTACCTTGCGGGGTGCTGTGGCTTGCAGGGCTGCTTGCAGATGTCCACTAGAGGGCCCATGATGTTCGTGCCACCCATGTTGGCGTCCATGCCGCACACGTGCTTTAGGGCGGTGTCCATTGTCTGCTGGTCGTAGGGCATGCTCTCGCTGGGAAACGTTTGGTGCGGAAGTTTAGGTCGCGCGCTCTGCGCCGTTCTGTTTAATTTCTGATAGTGCGTTGTCTTTGAGCTGTGTACGCCTTTTGGCGTCCTCTGGTCTAGCACCAATTGAGACGAGGCTCAATAGAAAGCTGTCTCTGGTGTGGATCAATCAGTTTCAAGGACAATGCATATATTATCAGAGTGTTTTTTGTTTGCGTTTTGACCACAAGTATTGTGATTAATGCACACATGATTCCTTGTAAAAAGATTTCAGTTTTGTTGCCAGAAAAAAGGGGAAAAAACCCCTATTATTGGAACAAAAGGTGTTAAGGTGGTGCAGCTGGGGGTTGGCGTGCAGGGCTGTAAACACGGCGACCCGAGTTCGATCGCCGGCGACGGCCAACATCAGTGGCAAGCGATATCGGAACCAGTCCAGACACTCTTCCCCAACCCGAACCAGGGAAGAATGGTGAAGTACGGTCATAAAAACAAAACATGACCAACACGGCATTGGGTAGCCTGAACCCAACGGTAGATTGAGAACGTCTGGAGTTTTCTTTTCCTCGAGATAAAGGTGCAAACCTCGAAATCGCTTGCTCATGCAACTGTTGGTAGAAGGCCCTCCCCACGTATTTTGGACTACATGTTAAACTTAAACAGCCGCGTGGACAGAGGCAGTTGTGGGGAAAGATTTTTTTAAAGACGTGCCCCTCTTGCTTCAAACTACCGCGACCAGGAGATGAAATCAAACCGGCGACCTCCAGATTCATCGTCCAGCATACTAACAATCGCATTGTCCTCAATCAGGGGTGGGGAACGACCGGCTCGCGGGCCGTATGAGGCCCGTGAAATCATTTGGTGTGGCCCTGCCAACGCAACCGCATGCGAGACTCAAATTCAATAAATCTAGGAGCAAAACTGGAAAAGCAGTTGCGAGTAGCAACATCATCAGTACCAGCTAACATCACACGCCTCACCAAAGAGAAGCAGTTACAGCCAACGCATTAGGGGCGAGTTAATTAAATGTTTGACCAAATATAACAGGCTAATTTTTAAGTTGATAATTTCGTATGGCCCATGAATGATGTTATAGATATCCAAATGGCCCTTGGCAAAAAAAGGTTTCCCACCCTGTCCTAAATAATCTCCTTGAAGGCGGGTGGGGGGGGGGGGTCACGGAACTTACGTGTAAAGGGATCTAAATCGGCTGCCGAAGCTGTAGATGTTGAACAGGCAGCCGAGGGGCAGACTCTTTAAGAGCAGAATGAGCGTTTCCTGCAAACACAACGGCAAAACACAAACTCAGCCACTCGGCGTTCACATCACATCGCACATTTGCGCCGTTCTCGAGCGTTACACGTACGCCCAACTCCTGTCGCACCGCGCATCGCCAAACGTGCTCACGTGACTTTATGAATCCTTGCAGTCACGAAAGCTTCAAATCTGGAGTTATATTATTGGTTCTTTCGATAAAGTCACGTAGAAGGGAAAGTGATATCGGAACACAAGCAATCATCACCACGACCTCCTGCATACCAGGCGAGGTAGTATACACACGTGGACCTGACCATGTTGATGAGGCTTGTTCGTGGTACCTTAGCATTCATGATGGGGTTGTTGTTCATACTGCCGGAGCAGTCTATGATGAAAATGAACTCCCATGTTCGGCGGTTGGCACTTCCATCTCCTCCATTTCACCCGGGTAGAAGTTCAGCATAGCCACGGTGTCCGCCAGGAATGAGACCTCTGACAAAGAGATGTAGGGTTATTACGGGGAGAAAGGCGGACAGAAACACGTGGGTGTCTGCACCCACACACGGGTGTCTACATCCACGTCCGCATCGGTTAACCCTGGGGGCCATGGGGGGCGCTGTGATCCCCCATAGCCCCACCCTCGGAGAGGATTCCTATAAAAAGGCGGGGAGCCAGAGGGCTCGGGGCCAGTGTGTTAGAAGCTTACCAGTGAAGACTGAAGACCGGCAGAATAGGCCCTGGAACTCCCCTGGCTCGCTGTCCTCGTCAGGGCCGAGCAGGGCAAGCCAGTGGCACGGCCCTAAGAGCTCCAGGACCGCTGCTCTTGTAAGAGCACGGCCTGGTTAGCTGGGTGCCGGGATCCGTGCTTGACCAGGGCCGGATCAGATAGCCTCCCCTAGCACATAGCGGAGGACTGGGAATAGGACAGTCAGGGGTAGTGCTAGGGGTGTTTCCCATTGAGTATGGTGAAGGGCCGTTACCCCTTCAAGTGTTGTTACCGCCTTTGGTTAAATAAGAGTGTGCCTCAACTACGTCGTCTGACTCACTGAGAACTCACTACAGAGACAGGGCAATCTGAAGCAGCGGCATCAGGACGGCATCACAGGTCGCGCGCAGCACAACAAAACAGCACGATCGCGGATGGCGGACGTTCTGCCGTTAGCACCACCATTCAGGCAGCGTCCCAAAGCTCCAGTAAAAACAACGGATAATTTCACTTAAAGCTTTCGGACTGCAGGGATTCATCTTCCTGGTTCTTTCGGTAAAGTCACGTAGAAGGGAAATAATAAAATAATAATAAAAATAATAAAATAATTCTGCAGGCTAATGTCTTTCCGACAGACAGGTCTGTCGAAAGACAGCGTCTTCATGACGCTGTCTTTCCGACAGGCCTGTTCTTCACCTGAGGACGGCTGCTGCGTTGTGGCCGAAACGTCGTGAGAATAATTTATTATGTTTTATTTTATTATTTATTATTTCCATTCTACGTGACTTTATCGAAAGAACCAAGAAGATAAACGAGAATCCCAGTAAAAGCTTTAATGAAATTTAATTATGTTTTAATTTTATTTTTATTATTTCATCTACGTGACTTTACCGAAAGAACCAAGAAGATGAATCCCTGCAGTCACGAAAGCTTTAAATCGAAATTTAATTATGTTATTGTTTTATTTTTATTATTTTATTATTTCCCTTCTACGTGACTTTACCGAAAGAACCAAGAAGATGAATCCTGCAGTCACGAAAGCTTTAAATCGAAATGAAATTATTTTTTATTTTTATTATTTAATTATTTCCCTTCTACGTGACTTTACAAAAGAACCAATAAGATGAATCCCTGCAGTCACGAAAGCTTTAAATCGAAATTTTATGATTTTTATGTTAATTATTTTATTATTTCCCTTCTATGTGACTTTACCAAAAGAACCAAGAAACAACAACAGATAAACGAGAAGTGCACAGCAAGACGCCGGACGGCTATCGGATTAATTCCCCGGATACGCGAAGGAAGATCTCTACAAACTCACGGCGTCATTAGTTTTATTTTATTTTATTTTTTCACCTACGTGACTTTACCGAAAGAACCAAAGAGTATGGATTCTTGCAGTCACGGAAACTTAAAATCGAGAATAAGATCTCTACAGTCTTGCCGCCACGACAGATGCCGGTTAATAAAAGCATTCCGGATGGCAAAAAGTGCCGGACATCGGAGCTTTTCCTGTACTGCCACCGCACCCTCAACGCATTCCCCGACCTACGCGCACTCACCCGTCGCTGGGAGTCCAGGCTCAATGAGCGCAAACGGTTGATGCTTCTGCTCATAGTAAATCAGCACCTCGATGTCCTGATCAAACTTGAAGTCTCCTTCGAGGGACACCTGTTGGGAGTAACGGGCCAGAAATAAGGGGAGAAACCCTATTATTATACGTCGCAAGAGTTGGATTGAAAACGGTGGGAACGGCTGCCTCGGCATAGCCTCATCATCGCACGAGGCGGGATGTGGGATGCTGATGGATGCTTCCAGACGCTACCCATGCCCGCGCAGTCTTTGTTCGGTCTGCGTTCGCATCTCGCGTGTTTTCGCGGACTGTGGTTCAACCCATATTACTTATTGTCACGCGAATTTTCAATAACGCGGAGCTCGTCAGGAACGCAACTACCACAGCTATAGGAGAACGTACAATATTGCGTTTTACCAGCAAGCCAAAAAAAGATAACCCAAGGGGGGGGGGGGGGGGCGGTAACCGTTGAAAGCGGTGGGAAGCACCTGGGCCGAGGCTCTGCCAGACTCGGCAAACGCTGCAGGCCCCAGGAGGCCGCTGGAGAGGAGACGTCGCGGATCCCCCGGTTCTCGGCCGTGAGCGTGAACGACAGGGTGTAGGGCACGTCCTGGACGGCGCCAGGTACGACACTCGGTCCGCCATGCCTAGGGGCAACAAAGCAGAGGGTGCGACATCGAGTGACCGTTTCAACAAGTCTCCACGACCGGCGTTGGTTTGGGTTAGATCGCGTAAATGTCGGTGCCTGTCGTTAAACCCGCCGCCACGTGAACGAAAACGTGCCGATTCGCACACCGGTTGCGTGTTGGGAGAGTAAACCCACCACTGTGACATTTCGCCGGTAATTACAACAACGAGCAGCGTCATCAGGCGAGACAACCAGAGCTGTGGAGAGATCATCCTGTTTCGGTCTTAAACAAAAACCTCTATTATAAATGGATATTGGTCCGCGAAAGCCGAATACCGTAAAACCTTGGGTTGCGAGTAACTTGGTCTGCGAGTGTTTTGCAAGACGAGCAAAATATTGAAATAAATATTAATTTGATACACGAGCGAGGTCCTGCAATACGAGTAGTACGTGTACACGCTTTGTCTGCCGAGCGTCACGTGATCACAACTGATGTACGAGTGCTTTGGATTATAAACACGTTTCCAGAACGAATTATGCTCGCAATCCAAGGTTTTACTATAAGTGTTAAACGGTTCAAGGAAGCCTTCGAGTTGTGTTTCGCTTCAAACGAGGCGAGAGGTCAACATACCAACGACACTCATTCACAAGAGCGACCCGACGAAAAACACAAAACACATCGCCCTCATAATATAAGGTGCAGCCCCTGCAACTGCTTGCTTACGGCACTGCTGGCAGAAGGGCCTTCCCACTAGAGGGAGCCCTGGAGGCCCTCTCTCTCCACGACAGCCAGACACGATGGAAGAGGTGGCGGGTGGGGGGTAACCCCACCACGCGTCCCGCCCATCGACTGCGGTGTACCCCACTTTGCATTGCTTGGAGGATAACAGGCGTGGCAATTAAAGAAGCTTGCGACGTTGCTTCGAGTGCCGTGCCGAAAAGGGCGGCTCGACCCAGCGGGCCTCCAGATTGCAAGCCCAACCTGCATTTTAAAATCCTTTATATTAAGTTCACTTGCTTGCTTGCTTGCGCGCTTACGACCGTGCAAATCTTTCGGTAGTTTTTAACCCACTTCCCGTGATCCAATCGAGCTGACATTTTGCACACAGACTCGTTGTGCGGACAATTATTTTGTGAAAATTTTTTTCCAAATTTACACTTTTAGGAAAAAAAATTATATTTAATTACCAATTGCTTATGGTGGCAGCAATATCTGACCCATAGGTGGCAGCCATCTCAAGCCAGAGGACGAGAGGACTCTAGCCGCCACGCATATAAAGGATTTATAGTGAAAAACTTTGTTTTTACGGGTAAATTTTTATCCGCGAGAATCCTTTAAGGTTTCAGGTCTTTTATCCCCCCGAACGGTTTGTTTTGCACGTGGGAGGCCAAAGAAGGGAGCGCGCCGAGAGAAAATCAACGAACAAGAGGGGAAAACGCGTAAAAAAGTATGCGCAGATGCGTTCACAATTTGTTTCCGCACTTCTCACTTCCCGGTCACTTTAAAGTGCAAAGGCCTTTGGAGCTTACAATCGTCACGTGATCCATCAACCTCTGGCTGCAAAGTGACAAATTAAAGGGCAATCTTGATTTGAAGCTTTCGTGACTGCAGGAATCAATACTCTCTGGTTCTTTCGTTAAAGTCTCGTGGGTAGAAAAAATTATGAAAGAAAACACGAAGTTTCGGTCGCAACACAAGAAGACGGCCGCTTGTGTTGCAACCGAAATGTCGTGTTCTCCATCTACGTGACTTTACCGAAAGAACCAGAGAGTATAAATTAAAGGGCACTCCGTTAAAACTTTGTAGACACGTGCCTAGGCAGTCTCGTCTCGGGCTGTGTGACACAAGTTTGAAGTTTTAGTAAATTGGGGGAAAAATACAGTATAAAGACGTTCTTCTTCTTGGTTCTTTCGGTAAAGTCACGTAGAAGGGAAATAATAAAATAAAACATAATAAAAAATAATAAAATAAAAAATAAATATTTTATTATTTCCCTTCTACGTGACTTTACCGAAAGAACCAAGAAGATGAATCCCTGCAGTCACGAAAGCTTTAAATCGAAATTTAAAGACGTTCTTGCAGCTGCAGCGCCATCTCCGGCTTCATTGTGTACGACATCACGGTGTCGGAATGCCGTAAAGATCAGCAGCCAGCTCCAGCCCTCTCTGTGAATGGTGACTAGCTGTGCGCGCGCTCTCCTACTTCCGTGCGGCTGCTGACGTGGACGCAAAGCGACACACAAACTAAAATTTCACATTCACGTAGTTCACGCCAGATAACCGCTCCAGGAGCAGTCGAGCATATCATCCTGGCGCGGAGGATCTGGGCGCGTTGCGTCGTAACTCATTGTACGGTCCGTGCTGTATAACCCACAGCCTTACAACTGCCGGATAGTTTTTCTAAATCGTCCATTCACGCGTCGTCACGTGCGCGCTATCTTGCCGCCATGGTCCGCGTGCGGTGGATGCGACTTAGGGCGGGCGACGATGCTCCGTCGGGTGACGAACAAAACGTGCGTGTACCCTGCAGCGAGTAGCGAGGGTTGAGCACGGTGGGCAGACAGAAGCGAACGGCGCCGTCGGCCTCCACTCCGAGCTCCGAGACAAACTCCAGCGACAGCTCCGCCTCTTCGCCGGCGCCGAGGTTACCCAGCATGCAGTGGAAGACGTCCCCGCACTCCTTCGACAGCCTGAACGCCCGGCGCCCATGGCGATGGCGTCGTCGTATTCATCTTCGGCCTGAAATAAAGCGGTCACTCGCACCTTCGCTCGTTCGGGGCGTTCCGCTCCTCGCCTTAACAACTCACCTCGCTGTTCCCCAGCTCAGCCCACGACTCATCACCAGTACCAGCACCACCACCGCGTTCTGGTGAGGGTTGTGGCGGCAGTATGTCGAGTAGGGTGGTCCAGTCATAGTCCACGTTTATGGGTTTAGATCGCGTTATTTATAAATGTGTCGTAACCCTCCACCACCCGACACGGCCAATCAGTAAAAAAGTGTCACGTTGACAAAAGACAAATAGTTCACTACTTTAGCCCACCGGTGCGTTGACACTTTTTTACTGATTGGCCGTGTCGGGCGGTGGAGGGTTACGACACATTTATAAATAACGCGATCTAAACCCAAAAACGTTGATTATGAATGATATTGGTCGCGAAAGCCTACGTGTTAAACTGAGGGTGGTCCAGACCTCCCTTTCCCTGGTGACAGACTCTAGCATTACTACACACTACACTATACACTACTACACTTTACATTACTATACACTAAGTGCACTATACATTACTAAACATTGCTTTACACTACTACACTTTACATTACTATACACTACACTATACACTACTACACTTTACATTACTATACACCAAGTACGCTATACATTACTATACATTGCTTTACACTACTACACTTTACATTACTATACACTACACTACTACACTTTACATTACTATACACCAAGTACGCTATACATTACTATACATTGCTTTACACTACTACACTACTATACACCACTATACAAAGACTCTAGCCCTTGCTGGGTAATTCCCAGGCGTTCCCAGGCCAGCCGAGCGACGTGGTCCCGCCAGCGTGGTCCTGAGCCGGCCCCGGGTCTTCACCCAGTGGGACTTGCTGCCCGATAGAGTTCCAGGGGTTCCTGTTTCCTCTTCATATTCCCATCGCATGGCTGTCACTCATTAACCCCATTCATTCAATCCATTGATCATCATTAACAGGCTGTCGTCAATTTTGCTTTCACCAAATTCACGCATCGCAGGTCCGCCCCCCTATTGCTTCCTCTCGTATATTTCACTCGCCTCATCTCCGCCATTACGTTCACACACACGCGTTGTTGCGCCATTCACAATTCTCTTAAAATACATTACGTTACGATGAGAATACATCTGCAAGTCTGTGCTCGCAGATTAAAAACTCATTTCTTCAGAACTGCTTTTCATGTTTAAGTTTTGTTGTCCGTCCCCCACCCCCGCACCTCCGGTTTAGCAGGATTTTCTATGCACAGCATCAAAGAAGTTCAACACACACACATACATAGACTCAACTAAAGACCATGGGCCTGTCTTCGGGTGGAGCAGAGAAACCTGCAGTTTGTTGCAGCCTCATGCTCCACAGGCAGCGAAGAGGAGTGAGTAAGTAAGTAATACATGCATGCATGCTTACAGGCATTACCATCGGCTTGGAGTTTTTGCGCCTTTGTGTGTGAAGAAGACCACACCCCGGACGTGTACGAAACCACACCAGTAGCTTGACGATGTACATGTTGAAGAGTAACCTCGAAATTCGTGCTACGTGTTATGTGTGAAGTGGGGTTAATGAGTGCGTAATTGAAAATTATTTGAACGAGGAAGGGGTTAGATTTTGGTGGTATAATTCAAAGGTCCCCCATGCAGCTTTTTAACAGACTGTTAGCGAAGCGCTTATTCAAACCGGCATAGCATACGAGGGCATGGTGTGGCCAGCTGCCCGGCAGCCTTTGTCTCCCCAGTGCAGATAGTTACACGCCATGCCAGGTGCTTATTTCAAGTCAACCTAGGAGAGAAGTAAAGTCCAGTTTGGATATTCGCCAAGCGGGAATACAACTCGGTTCGCAGGGTTCGTTGCGCTGTGCACTAACCGCACCCTACCACTCCCATGGCGTCACTCGCGCGAGCACACACGCACACAAATACAAAGGATCCCTCCCCACGTACGTAGCCTTAGGGACTGTCGTGGCAAGCGCTGTTAGCGAGCGCACGCACGCAAATGACGCAGATCCCCCGTGTAGCCTAAACACAGTTGGGCAAGTGCTGTTAGCGAGCACCTATGAAGGCCGGCACGGCACACGAGGGGTAGGTGGCCAGCGTCACGCCCGGCCGCCTTTGTCTCCGCAGTGACGATGTTTTTATACACCGCACCAGGTAAGCATTTGAGGCGGAGTCCACCTAGGGAGGCCCAGGACCGGTTCAAATAACCGTCACTGGTGTTGGCCGTGGGCGCGAATCGAACTGGGGGTTGCTGGGTTCGTAGCGCAGCGCGCTAACCGCTACACCAACAACAACCGCCATTCGCCACTAAGTGATGGTGACGTCACCACGACGCTTGTGCCAGGCCATGTGCACCTTGAGGCCACGTGAAGTGTCGAACGCCCGCTGGCAGGAGGTCACGGGCAGACCCAGATGCCACAGGTCGACTGACACCACCGCTCCCTACACACACGCGCGCGCGTGCGCGAGAACGCACCTCCATTTTTCCTTCAGCGCCGCGCTCATCTCTCTGTCGGCGATGCGTGCGCGGAACGCGTGCACGGCCGAGTCGTCGTCAAGAGGGAAGAAGAAGGAAGGCTCGATGGGAACGCTTCGTCGTTGCGGTAGACCATGGAGGCCTTCACGTCGGCCACGAAGCCCGCACCAACACCTTCACTGCGATGCTTTCAGCGGCACCACTGGGGCAGGAGACCGCGTGGGTAGTAAAAGAGTAAAAGTTAAAAGAACAACAAGTATAACCCGTAAAAACAAAGTTTTTCACTATAAATCCTTTATATGCGTGCGGCTAGAGTCCTCTCGTCCTCTGGCTTGAGATGGTTGTCACCTATGGGTCAGATGATTGCATTGCACCATTAAGCAATTGGTATTAAATATAATATTTTTGTCTTAAAAAGTGTAACATTTTGGAAAAAATTTTCACGAACATTAATTGTCACGCACAACGAGTCTGTGGAAAATGTCAGCTCGATTGGATCACGGGAAGTGGGTTAAAAAACGACCGAAAGATTTGCTCGGTCCTAAGCAAGCAAGCGAACTTAATATAAAGATTTAAAAACACCCAAAACCTCAGCGGACTCATCGCCAGCAGAACCGTCACGGTCGGCAACAAGTACGTACGTAATCTATGGTGACCTTTTTTGCGAGTACTTACGAATTCTAGATTTGAAGCTTTCGTGACTGCAAGGATTGATACTCTTAGTTCTTTCGTAAAGTCACGTAGGCAAAAAATAAATTAAAATTAATAAAAATAAACAAAAAATCACGACGTTTCGGAGGCAACACAAGTCTCCGTCATCAGGTGGACCGTCACAGCCAGATTTGCTGCATCTGGCTGTGACGGTCCCACCTGATGACGGAGACTTGTGTTGCCTCCGAAACGTCGTGATTTTATAGTACTAAGAACTTTCAGCGATATCAACAAACCCCTGGTCCGTATGTCCAGGTGCCCGTTCTGACCAAGAGTCGTAAGTTCAACCGCCGCCCAATAGATGACGGTGGTGGCATCTACATCTGCAGAATGTGACGAAGCGGCGGCATCTACATCTACTGGCGATTATACAACTTTTAAAGCCATTCCCGTGTTTAGCACATGCCGTGCAGCGTGTTTGGAATTAACGGGAGTAAAGGTAGACTTACGAACAAATGACTTACGCACGGGACCTCTGGAACCTAACTCGTTCATAAGTAGAGGAGTCCCTGCATCAAAAATGATGAAAAAATGAAGAAGAGGTTTTACCCTTTTGGCGTTCTCTGTGCTGACACGGTGAGACTAGGCCATAAAAAAGAATGTCTCTGGTTTAGGCCAATCAGTTTCAAAGACAGTGCGTATATTATCAAAGCGTGTTTGTTTGTATTTTTTACCACAAGTATGTTTAAATAGCATCTATTTGGTGTTTGAACATCTAAAACCTCTTCTTGGTTCTTTCGGTAAAGTTTACGTAGAATGGAAATAATAAAATAATAAAAATAAAACATAATAAAATAATTCTCACGACGTTTCGGCCACAACGCAAGCAGCCGTCCCCAGGTGGAGAACAGGTCTTAGAGTCGCGGCAAGACCTGTTCTCCACCTGAGGATGGCTGCTTGCGTTGTGGCCGAAACGTCGTGAGAATTATTTTATTGTTTAATTTTTATTATTTTATTATTTCCATTCTACGTGACTTTACCGAAAGAACCAAGAAGATGAATCCCTGCAGTCACGAAAGCTTTAAATCGAAATCTTAAAACCTCCTGTTTTATTGCCAGAAAGGGTAAAAGCTATTGTTATTTTTTTCATCAGGTATGAATGTGCGTACATCGAACTACTTTCGCACTGCACGTAGCCAACCGTGCCCATCGGGAGGTGCGGGAAATACGACAAGACCACGTTTAGCGCGCCAGCAGACGCGTTCCCGGAAAGTGCCGCGTCAATCGTTCAAGCGAAAACAAATCTCCCCCAACAAGAATGCAACGATGAGGTTTGGCGACACAGAATGTACAACTACGCCCACGCAGTGCGACAGCGGGACACATCGCGGTGGGTACGCCCGCGTTACTCACTCACAATTATCACCGTCGCAAACCTACCCGAGACAACTTGCAGTTGCCAACGCAACGTACGTATATGGGGAGATAGCATCTTACTCTCAAAAGCACAAGTGGGGGAATTACGCCCCATTTGCTAAAGTGCGTGACGGCTGTTTCGATGAGATCGCAAGCTGCTCACACGGCTCACCTTTCCGCGAGGACGCATGGTGATAGACGAGGCCACCTTCCATCCCGTCAGCCAAGACGTCCGGTTCAGTGCAATATCCGCCTCCTAGTTGCACACTAAGAGAGAATACACACACGGATCAGGCGCAATGCCTGTCTTGACTTTGTTGTACATCGATCTGCATGGTCACACTTCTGCGGTGACGTCACATAAGAGAACAGGTTCAGGTGTTAGGATGTTGTTTTAAATAATGGAAATAAGTTACACCTGGTACACCAGATTTAAAAGAATTTCTTTAGAACCGATTTTGTGTTCAGATTCTTGTCCCCCACCCCGCACCTCATATTAGGGCGGTTGGTTACGTACGGTGCGAAAGAAGTTCTACATACATACATCAGAATATTTATTTATCCTGGAGGAATCCGATGAGCGAGGTAGCTCTTTTTCACAGATGTCCACTAGTTCACATACGGCTATCCAGGACGCTTGGCTAGGGACGATGGTCATGACACCTGGAGGCACATTTTAAATGGCCCTATTGATTGCTATAGCAACTACCACTCAAAGCCCGAAATAATTTAAAGGTGAAATGCGTTGGTATCACCTACACGTGCCGAAGGGGGAAAAACCCCACTTGGAATGTACCCGATCCTGTCAGACATCGCGAGCCAAGCAGTGAGTAATCACCGTGCATGAATCGTAGGCATTGTCGAGGCGATTTGCATCAACGCCCAATGCTGCTGTCTACTTCCCCATCGTTGTGAAGAATGGTCAGCTGACCCTCACGGCACAAGGAGGGCCCCTTTATCCAACATTGGGCTGACAAACGGGCTGTACCTGCAGGCTGTGCTTATCAACTGGGATGAGTTCAGCCACGGTCTCAGTGACTTTAGGCGGATTCACGGATGCTAATAAAACGGACCGACAGAGAGTTGGTAAGGCGGGTTGATAAGTTTAGCAAGCCTCATAATGCAGCCACTAACCCAGTGCACAGGCACTGTTCAGCTGGAGGAGTGTGTAGTGTAGTCACCGTTTACGATTCGTCTATGTTTACGTGTCCGGTGCTGTTTGTCAATCGGTGATGATAAAGCACAGTTTGTCATAAAAATGACATCACCAGTGCCAAGTACAGGCCTAAAAAGCCCAAAAAGCCGAGCAAAACACAGCACGATTAATGGTGCAATAGATAATAGTTTCTACGTTTCTGCAATTGAGAAAGTTATAAGAAACTGTGAATGACACAGGGCTGTATATCCAAAGCAGAATATGGTTGCCAGTTTACGAACTTCCCGCGCATGAAATGCAGCTTGACGCGAACGCCAAGGTCTTAAATAATGAGAAAACTCATGGTTCTTCAGGTCGGCTAGTCCCACGGAGAGTAGCAATTCCTGTTGTGCATTTACAATGTTCCGAGTGCTCAAGACTCATGGGCCAAGCGGCCGAGGTCACGGTGATCGTAAATTTGTATTAAGTCCCAAGCTAAACCCTGGATATGGCTTTAGGACCACATCGGTGTTTGACGCTCCCGTTTATTTCTTTCAAAATTGCCCCCCTCCACGTCATCATGTGCCGAAAATGCAAATCTGTGCTTAAGTAGCTGCAGCAGCGGCCGTAAGAGGCCAAGGAGGGCGTTGCTGCCATACGCCTGTCCGCATGCAAACTCGGGGCTCTCATAGTTCAACTCTTTTTGAAGATTTATGCAAATCCCCCACCCCCCCAGCAAAAAATAATGAAATAAATAATCNGTTTGATTCATTTTTGTTCACGTCTAAATATTATCATTAATGTTGTCATATTCTTCTTGGTTCTTTCGGTAAAGTCACGTAGAATGGAAATAAAAAATAAAAAAAAATTATTTTATTATTCCATTCTACGTGACTTTACCGAAAGAACCAAGAAGATGAATCCCTGCAGTCACAAAAGCTTTAAATCGAAATTTAAGTTGTCATATTTGTTTTAATATACACAGAAATCCCCAAAAATTTTTATGTGGGGTACTGCACAAATCTTGTGCAGGAGTGCGTGGGTTCGATCCTGACCCGTGTATATTTGGAGTTTGCGTGTCTCTCTCCCCGTGGTCGCGTGGATTTAGAATCAACATGCGTTTAGATTATTTCGTTACAACCTAATATTCCCACATGATAAGCCACTTCCATGAGTTATCACGTGTGGCCAGATCGCCTTTGAACAAGAGCTATATAGCTCGATGGGATTTCACGACCAATATAATCCGTAATACAGGTTTTGTTGGGTTAGATCGCGTAAATGTGTGTTAAACCCGCCACCGCCAATTAGTAAGGTTTGTCACGGAACCATGCCAATTCGTTACTCGTTTAAAAACACTCATTTAAGTATTTGCTGTGACTGCCAAGAAATGAATATCTGGCTGTTTTGGCCGACAAGGCTTCAGATATTATTGCATCTGTGAGAGACCGGATGCATTCCAAGTGATTTGGTCATAGGCCATGTGACCTGCAATGCGACCTGATCTCATCAGATGCAAATAGAACAAGGGAGGCACCAAGAAAATGTGGGTTAATTTTCTGCGCCAAAGCCTTCTGCAAAGCCCTTGGGCATTACTACGAAGCAAAGCACAAAATTCGGCCCAAAAGTCGGGATGGAGCGAACATCATCCAGTTCCTATATATCACCGCTCGGTACTTGACAGAATTAATAATTTCAAAGCACTATGGGAACCTCATTTGCCAGTAAAAATATGATATTGGTTTTTTACCATTCTATCTGACAACAAAACTGACACCTTTTTACAAGGAGTCATGTTTGCGCCTTTTGGCGTCATCTGGTCCAACCCATGTGAGACTAGGCTCTAAGGAAAGCTGTCTCGGGTGTGGACCAATCAACTTCATGGACAGTGCACATTATCAGAGTTATGTTCTTTTGTTTGTATTATGACTGCAGGTATTGCGGTCTATGCAAACATGACTCCTTGTAAAAAGGTGTCAGTTTTGTTGCCAGATAGAAGGGTAAAAAAACAATTATCAATATCAAAGCAGTCAGGGTTGATTATCGACCCCAGAACTCACAAAGTTCTAGATTTGAAGCTTTCGTGACTGCAAGGATTCATATTGTTAGGTTTTTTCGGTAAAGTCACGTAGGTAAAAATTAAAATTAATAAAAGTAAAATAAAAATAAAATAAAATAAAAAGCACGACGTTTCGGAGGCAACACAAGCCTCCGTCTTCAGGTGGAACCGTCACAGCACGATTGCTGTATCAAGTAAGAGAAATTCCAAGAAAACAGTCATTGTATTACCTTGTTATCTCGGCATCTCTTGAGGAAGGCCAGCGTTTCGAGAATTTAATTAATTTTTTTACCTACGTGACTTTACCGAAAAAACATAAGAACATGCATACTCACCAAATTCACTCCCAGTTTAAACACGTAGGCTTTCACGACCAATATAATCCGTAATACAGGTTTTATTTTATTATGTTTTATTCTTATTATTTTATTACTTCCCTTCTACGTGACTTTACCGAAAGAACCAAGAAGATGAATACAGGTTTTGTTGGGTTAGATCGCGTAAATGTGTCGTTAAACCCGCCACCACCAATTAGTAAGGTTCGTCACGGAACCATGCCAATTCGTTACTCGTGTAAAGACGACTTCGACGCACTTGTACGGTTACGGAATTCTTTATACTGGTAGGAACGAAGTGGACCAGACACCAATAGATTATACCGTCCGTCCGTTTGTCCGTCCGTCCGTCCGTGTAGCAACATCGCCCCCTACAGCAAACACTTGGCAGGACCCTACAAAAACCTTTTGACTCAGTGGGGCTTTCCTGGCTAAACAAGTGTAATAATACATTATGTTTATATTCTTTGGTTATTCGTTCCTACCAGCCCACCCCACAGGGTCCTGTTCAAGGGAGCCACGTGCTTACATCAAAAATGGCGAAGACGCCACTGCAGCAGTGCCGAGTTTCTCTGCGCATTTCCTTCATACTACACGGTGCGTCCTCGCCCCTATATGCCGATCCTTCTCGCTGGCCCTCGACCACTCGCCCTACAGGTTGACTACACGGTCCTATTACATCACCTGGCCACGTCCCTATCCTCGAACATTATCGTGGCCACTAGTCCACTCGCACTGCGGGTTGACTTACGCCATTAGTCTAGTAACAACGCACCAGTTTTCTGTACTCGTAACGAATTGGCGTGTTTTGTCTACGTGACAAACCTTACTAATTGGCTGTATCGTGTGGCGGCGGGTTTAACGACACATTTATATACTTGCCCAGTCACTTTAAGATGTTTTCTTGTTCATGTTTTTGTTTTTGTTTGTTGCGGTTGCACCCGATTCAAGAGCCCAATGGCTCACAGGGCTACACCAAATACATGAAATTGAAAAACTGAAATCAAAGGCGTTTATCCAGCAGTGGTCAGATCACGACCGGAGACTGCACGTTAAGTGAAAGTGGTACAAGATCAGTACTGGTCGGCACTTTCCTGCAGCGTACTTGAGTCACTACCTATGAGATCTTCACTCAAAACTGCTCTAGAGGAGTTGTACACCCCTAGCTGCCAGTGCTATTCAGTGGCCTAAATAAAATGTTTCGCTCCGGATGATCACTACAAAGTATGACCTGTGTTTTGATTTAGTGTGCTGATCTTAAAGGTGCATTGAAAAATTATAATATTCCGATTGATACTCCTGCTGTTGTGGAGTGGCTTTTGACTTGCATCCCACTGGAATTTTTTGCACAGCGTTGGTGTACGGTGCTTTTTTTCTGGAAGATTTTGCAATTTTTTCCTGGATTTTTCTGTTTTCCCATAGTCACTTTAAGATGTTTTCTTGTTCATGTTTTAGTTTTTTGTTTGTTGCGGTTGCACACGATTCAAGAGCCGAATGGCTCACAGGGCTATACCTAATACATGAAACTGAAAAACTGAAATCAAAGGCGTTCATCCAGCAGTGGTCAGATCACGGCCGGAGACTTCATGTTAAGTGAAAGCGGTACAAGATCAGTACTGGTCGGCACTTTCCTGCAGCATATTGGACATAGGCACATACAATACCGTGCAAATGTAATCATATAAACACGCGTATTAAAAAACCCATGTCTTTACATACACACGCGCATATAGAAATGTTGTCATTGCACATACACAAGTATTAAGGACACATGCCACACACAAACCAGTGTACTCATACATACACATGTATACAAAGATCCCCCGTGTAGCCTTAACAGACTGTAGGGGCAAGTGCTGTTAGCGAGCACCTGTTAAGGCCGGCACAGCACACGTGGGGTGGGTGGCCAGCACCACGCCCGGCCGCCTTTGTCTCCCAGTGGCCATGTCTACACACCGCATCGTGCTACAACACATTTGAGGTCGAGTCGACCTAGGGAGGCCCAAACACCGGCTCAGTATGCTCGTGGGTGTATGACGCAAACATACGCAGATGTGCCCGTACGCTCCACACGTATACAGTGCATACAGTACATACAGTACCAGTGTATACAGTACCACCGTGTATACAGTGCTACAGTATAAGTACAACAGTACAGCAGTATGTATAGTACTACAGTATAACAGTATTACTATATACAGTACTACATTATAACAGTACACATATGCACATTACTACAGTATACAGTACTACTGTATACAGTACCACAGTATATACAGTACTAGTATATACAGTATAACAGTGTACACAGTACCACAGTATATACAGTACTACAGTGCCACAGTACATAGTGATACAGTATACACAGCGTTACAGTATGTACTGTACCGCCGTATATACAGTACTCCCGTTTATACAGTACTACAGTATACACAGTATATACAAAGACAAAGACCCCCTCTCACCCGTGTAGCCTTCAACAGGCTGTAGGGGCAAGTGCACCTCTGCAGGCC
The DNA here is from genome assembly GCA_018977245.1 of Lethenteron camtschaticum. Taxonomy (NCBI): domain Eukaryota; kingdom Metazoa; phylum Chordata; class Hyperoartia; order Petromyzontiformes; family Petromyzontidae; genus Lethenteron; species Lethenteron camtschaticum. The sequence continues at coordinate 10,340,738 of MU249612.1, read as the reverse complement.
GCCACTGCGGGCACACTCGTTTGAGGCCGAGTCGACCTAGGGGAGGCCCAGGCACCGGTTCGAATAATCGCTAGAATACATAAACACACGCCTGCAGAGCTGATCGATTACCTCGCACGCGAATGTTATCGCTTCCTCTATCGATCCGCTGCTGAATGATCGTGTCGATTGGTTTGACCATACTTCACCACTCTGGTCAATGGGGGCCTCGTCGGTTGTGATATCGCTCGCTGTGGTCGAGAAACCAACAACAACAACAACACCGCTACCCCCACAGTCTGTACACATCATTCTAGATTTGAAGTTTTTCGTGATTGCAATGATTCATATTTTGTTTTTTTCGGTAAAGTCACGTAGTAAAAAATAAATAAATGAAAAAAAATTGTTGTTTTTTTTAATTTATTTATGTAAAAAATAAATAGAAGAAAAAATGGAGTTGTCGTTTCATTTATTTAGGTAAAAAATAAATAAATGAAAAAATTTCGTTGTTTTTTCATTTGTTTAGGCATTTTATAAATAAATAAATTGAGTTGTTTTTCCATTTATTTAGGCATTTTTTAAATAAATAAATTTCGTTGTTTTTTCATTTATTTAGGCATTTTTTTATAAATAAATAAATTGAGTTGTTTTTCCATTTATTTAGGCATTTTTTAAATAAATAAATTGAGTTGTTTTTTCATTTATTTAGGCATTTTAAAANTATAAATTGAGTTGTTTTTCATTTATTTAGGTATTTATTGAAATAAATAAATTGAGTTGTTTTTCCATTTATTTAGGTAAAATAAAGAAACATTTTCGTTGTTTTTTCATTTATATATTTTTACCTACGTGACTTTACCGAAAAAACCAAAGAGTATGTTACACATCATCCCAAGACATTCACCATCCCTCGTCTGTTTGACCATACTTCACCACGCCGGTTAGCGCCCTGCGTGTGTGTTGTTGTTGTTGCTGTTGATGTTGTTGTTGATGTTGTTGTTGTTGCTGTTGATGTTGTTGGAGCGACTGCGACACGAATCAGACCACCACCCGAGTTCTACTCCCTTCAACGACAGCCCCAACACAGACCTCACACGTCACTTCAGTATACACGGTTACCCCCTCCCCCCTTTAGGTCGACTCGGCCTCAAATGCGTTCCCACCTGCCCCCAAGGCAATAATAATCACAATAACAACTCCATGTATTTTTCGATTAAAGCTTTCGTGACTGCAGGGATTCATCTTCTTGTTCTTTGGGTAAAGTCACGTAGAAGGAAATAATAAAACATATTTTATTATGTTTCATTTTTTTATTTTTTATTTCCCTTCTACGTGACTTTACCGAAAGAACAAGAAGAACTCCGTGCATATCGCGCTGTTCATGAAATATCTCAAAGCGCTGTATACAGCAGCACTCGGCATGAAAATATAATCACATTACAATACAGTAAAAATAAATACATCTACTAAATGAACCAAAGTGAAACTAATAAGCGGAAACGTGTAAAAATAATATATTTTAAGAGACTCTGGTGGGAGATCGTTCTCATATCGAGAGTAGTGGGAGTGGAAGTCTCGGTTACCACCAGCCATAGATAGGAATAGAAGAGGAGTTTCGACTTGGGATCACAGGGAATGAGAGAGAAAGATGTACACCATCACCCCCACCAGGTCCTAGACACATCGAGGGGACAACATTCGGGGGGCAGCATGTCAACGATGTGGATACCAAGGCCGTAGCCATGCAGTCAACATTGGGGGCCCAAATCTTCCAGGGGATCTGGGCCCCCCCCGCCCCCAGAGAAAAAAAAATCTAAATTTGAAAACGATTTTCTGTCATTTCCTGCCTAAAATATTTTAAAAATTCACTAACACGTAGGATGGATTTTTTTNAAATAATAGCATTAATAATAACATTTTTGTGGTTAATGCAGACATGAATCCTTGTAAAAAAAGATTTCAGTTTTGTTGCCAGAAAAGAAAGGGAAAACCCCTATTATATTTAGGTACTGGCAAATGAGGTCTAATGATGTAGATGGACTTTTTATTTATTTTTACAAGTGTCTAATAGTGTATTGTATAACTTTTTTTTACTTTTCTTGTTTCATTGTATGTAATGGCAGCGATTAGGGATTAATAAAGTACAACCATAACCACAATCATATAAACAGAAATCTATTTTATAGCAACATATTAGAGGGACATATTTGAATATTGGGAATATATTAAGTTCAAGTTCATTGATTAGTATAGCCCTGTGAGCCATTCGGCTCTTGAATCGGGTGCAACCGCAAAAAACAAAAACATGAACAAAAAACATCTTAAAGTGAATATGTGACTAAGTGCAAACAGAAAATCGAGAAAAGACAGCAAATAAGCACCGTACACCAACGCTCTGTGCAAAAATCCCAGTGGGATGCAAGTCAAACAACAACAACAACCACAAGACAACTTAGATTAAGGCCATCAGTCTAACAATATAGACCGGGACATCAGCGTGGTTCGCCAATTTGTAATTTAACGAGAGGGACTTTTCAATTGGATTCTGTGGTTGGAAACTGGAAGGAAAATAATGTCAGGGAGTCCTAAGCGGATGTGATATGATGAGGATGCGTTACGTTCAACGCCGATGAATTCGAAACCAAAGTTGTCTCGTCAAATACGACATTGACATCTTGTGCTGTAAACATTAAATATCACTGGTCAACACAATTTTTCTGGCATAAGGTATTCCAACGGTTTAAGGTATTTTGGGTGCTGATTCCAAATCTGGCATCAGTTTTTGTCTATCACATCGGGTTTTGAGATATCAAATATTGCATTTTCAATAAAAACTGTAGAAGAAAAATATTAAATAAATGTGGATATCTACATAAAATTATATTATAAACACACTATCCTAAAATACAGCACCATATTTTAACACTAAATCAGTCACTGACTCGCAACAACTTGCAATCATAAGCGACAGAGTTAATTTCGGGTAAAATCAATGAAAATGGGGTATGCCGATAGCATAAAAATGAGATGTGATAGAGCAAATCTGAGATCAGATTTGGAATCAGCACCCTGAAAAATAACCCGTAAAAACAAAGTTTTTCACTATAAATCCTTTATATGCGTGGCGGCTAGAGTCCTCTCGTCCTCTGGCTTGAGATGGGTGCCACCTATGGGTCAGATGATTGCCTGCCACCATTAAGCAATTGGTATTAAATATAATAATTTTTCTAAAAAAGTGTAAATTTGGAAAAAAATTTCACGAAAATAAATTGTCACGCACAACGAGTCTGTGTGCAAATGTCAGCTCGATTGGATCACGGGAAGTGGGTTAAAAAACGACCGAAAGATTTGCACGGTCCTAAGCAAGCAAGCAAGTGAACTTAATATAAAGGATTTAAAAAATTGTCTAAAACAGCTGCAAAAGTCCAGGCCAGAAAAAANTTTTTTTTTGTTGACCAGTGTTATAATTTTTCGATTTAAAGCTTTCGTGACTGCAGGNATTCATCTTCTTGGTTCTTTCGTAAAGTCACGTAGAAGGAAGTAATAAAATAATAGAAANTAAANCATAAATAATAAAAATAAAATAATAAAATTTAAACAATAAAATAATTCTCACGACGTTTCGGCCACAACGCAAGCAGCCGTCCTCAGGTGGAGAACAGGTCTATCGGAAAGACAGCGTTTATTTTTATTATTTTATTATGTTTATTTTATTATTTATTACTTCCATTCTACGTGACTTTACCGAAAGAACCAAGAAGACAGTGTTATAATAATTCGTCGCCACGGTCACTACATATGCAGCAGCAGCAGCTCACAGACAAGAATAAGAAGCGAACAACATCATGTCCGAGCTCATTGCCATCAACAGAGGATCCAACAACAACAACAACCACTATTCGCCACTAAGTGGCGGTGACGTCACCAAGACGCTTGTGCCAGGCTATGTGCACCTTGAGGCCACGTGACGTGTCTTCTCACACACACACACTGACACACACACACTGACACACACACACACTGACACACACACACACACAACAAGACAAAGATCCCCGTATAGCCTGAACAGACTGTAGGGCAAGTGCTGTTAGCGAGCACCTATGAAGGCCGGAACGGTACACGAGGGGTGGTGGCCAGCACACGCCCGACCGCCTTTGTCTCCCTAGTGGCGATGTTTACTACACACCGAACCATTTAAGGCTGAGTCGACCTAGGGAGGCCCAGGACCGGTTCAGACACACACACACAGACACACACACAGACACACACACACANGTTACACACACACGTTACACACACACACAGACACACACACACAGACACACACAGACACACACACACACACACACACACACACNGACACACACACAGACACACACACAGACCACACACACANAGACACACACACACACACACACNCAGACACACACACACACAACACACACACACAGACACACACACAGACACACACACACACACACTCGCAGGTACACACACACACACACACACACACACACACACACACACACTGACACACACACACAGACACACAGACACACAGACACACACACACAGACACACACAGACAGACACACACACAAGGTGGTAAAGAAGCTGCACATCTACAGCATGGAGCATGCAAGGAGAGGCGATTTAAATGTAAACAGCGTCACCCTTGCCGAGCACTCGTTCACTCTTGCCGAAGACGCTTCCTTCACCTGTCCGCGTGCTACGTACAGCCGTACACGTGCATGTGATACGTGCAGTGTGAGTGCAGTGTGTGTGTAGTGTGTGTGTGTAGTGTGTGGTGTGTAGTGTGTGTGTGTAGTGCAGTGTGTGTGTAGTGTATGTGTGTGTGTGTGTGCTACGTGCAGTGTGTGTGTGGTANGTGCAGTGTGTGTGTGTAGTGCAGTGTGNTANGTGCAGTGTGTGTGCAGTGTGTGTGTGGTGTGTGTGTGTATGTGTGTGTGTAGTGTGTGTGTGTAGTGTGTGTGTAGTGTGTGTGTAGTGTGTGTAGTGTGTGTGTGGTGTGTGTGTGTGTGGTACGTGCAGTGCACTACTTACCGTGAGTAGTACGTGCAGTGTGAGTAGTACGTGCAGTGTGTGTAGTACGTGCAGCGTACTACGTGCAGCGTACTACTTGCCGTGTGTGCACTGCGTGCAGTGTGTGTGTGTAGTGTGTGCGTTCAGTGCGCGTGTTTATTTATAGGAGTTTCCGTACCACGTGATGATTATAGGCGGGGCTCTGTGGGAGGCACATCCCATAGAGGGGATGGGCAGCCCTTGCAAAAAGACTTTAGACTTTTTAGTTTACTGGAGTTTATAGGAGTTTCCGGACCACGTGATAATGATTGGCATGGCCCTATGGGAGGGGGGGCAGCCTATAGGGGATGATTCTTATAGGGTCGTAACCCAAATCTCAAGATTTTATTTCACAACATAAAAAAGACTAGACTTTTTTGGTTACTGTTCCAGGTAAGGAGTTTATAGGAGTTTCCGGACCACGTGATAATGATTGGCATGACCCTATGGGGGGGGGNCAGCCTATAGGGGATGGTCTTACAGGGGCCTAACCCAAATCTCAAGTTTTATTTCACAAAATAAAAAGACTGGAGACTTTTTAGTTTATGTTCCAGGTAAGGAGTTTATAGGAGTTTCCAGACCACGTGATAATGATTGGTATGGCCTATGGGGGGGGGGGCAGTCTATAGGGATGGTTCTTACAGGGGCCATAACCCAAATCTCAAGATTTTATTTCACAAAATAAAAAAGACTATAGACTTTTTAGTTTTGTGTTCCAGGTAGCGAGTTTATAGGAGTTTCCAGACCATGTGATAATGATTGGTATGGCCCTATGGGGGGGGGGCAGTCTATAGGGGATGGTTCTTATAGGGCCGTAACCCAAATCTCAAGATTTTATTTCACAAAATAAAAAAGACTGTAGACTTTTTTGGTGACTGTTCCAGGTAAGGAGTTTATAGGAGTTTCCAGACCATGTGATAATGATTGGTATGGCCCTATGGGGGGGAGGGCAGTCTATAGGGATGGTTCTTATAGGGGCCGTAACCCAAATCTCAAGATTTTATTTCACAAAAATAAAAAGACTAAACTTTTATTTTATTTGACTGTGCTAGGCAAGGCGGCCACAGATCTACGTATCTCTTTTTTTTCAGAAACTTATCATCATCATCTTGTGGGAATTTATACTATAGCAGCCAAATTACAATACTCTCAAACGCGTGGTGATGTTGATTCCATAGCTGTCAACCCCATACGGTTTATCAGCCCGTGTTCTTGTGCAAGGACATTGAGTTTTCAGGTCCATACGACGTACATCCGTTTCAACACGGGCAACATTTTTTTGTCTATTTGTTTGAAGGGCCGTCCATAAATGACGTCACGCGACTTTGAACGATTTTTGCCCCCCCTCCCTCTCGTCACACGGCGTCACAAAAAGTCAGACCCCCCCCTCAAATATGACGTCACAAAGCTCTGCCCCCCCCCCCCAAAAATCGCTTTAAACTCTTGTCATTGTAGTGCGTATTTAAGTGCCGCTGCACTCTGATGTTGTAGGAGAAAATATTTATAAAAAATTATATTTAATTATGTAGAACGTGTTGTCTATATTCATTTAAAGTTGCGCATTTTGATGTGACGTCACATTTCTCAAACACTCACAAATGTCTGACCCCCCCCCCCCCCAGGTGCGTGACGTCATTTATGGACGGCCCTTATGTTTCTCCTTGTGATGGAACTTTGTGGGATGAACGTTGAGATTTCTAAGGGTCACGGGGTGACCAATAAGGTCTAAATTGGTCTGTAATACGGGTAGGGCACCGATAAGGGTTGACAGGTTTGTGATCCTAAATGTGGAAGGGAAAAACCAGACAAGCTCGAGAAAAATCCACGCGACCACGGTGAGAGAGAGAGACACGCAAACTCCAAATATACAGCAGCAGGCGTCGGGTAGAGATTGAACCCACGACCTCCTGTGTACCAGGCGAGGTAGTTAACATCTCCTAGCCACCGTGATGATGAGAGAGAGAGACACGCAAACTCCAAATGTACAGCAGCAGGCGTCGGGTAGGGATTGAACCACGACCTCCTGCATACCAGACGAGGTGGTTAACATCTAAAACGACGATAAAACAAAGCACTCGACAAACGAAATACGTGGGAAGATAAGCGGTGTCATTCTGTCTTCTTGGTTCTTTCGGTAAAGTCACGTAGAAGGGAAGTAATAAAATAAGTATAACCCGTAAAAACAAAGTTTTTCACTCTAAATCCTTTATATGCGTGGCGGCTAGAGTCCTCTCGTCCTCTGGCTTGAGATGGCTGCCACCTATGGGTCAGATGATTGTCTGCAGTATTAAACAATTGGTAATTAAATATTTAATTTGTTTTCCCTAAACAGTGTAAAATTTAGGAAAAAAATTTCACGAACATTAATTGTCTCGCACAACGAGTCTGTGTGCAAAATGTCAGCTCGATTGGATCACGGGAAGTGGGTTAAAAATGACCGAAAGGTTTGCACGGTCGTAAGCAAGCAAGCAAGCACGCAAGCAAGCAAGCAAGCGAACTTAATATAAAGGATTTAAAAATAATAAAAATAAGATGTAATAAATTAAAATAAAAAAATTCTCACGACGTTTCGGCCACAACACAAGCGGTGTTATTCTGGATATATGTTCTTATTATCACGACTTACCCCTGTGAATGACTTTACAGGATATTTAACGCCGACTGTGATCGGCACGGTTGGATGTGTATGGTGCGAAAGAAGTTCAACATACATCCCTTCAAATTTCACAATCGATACATGGGTGGCAAGGGTCAAAGTTACAAATCACATTCGTAGAGGTGGATGTATCAAGTACTAATCTTCTGCATATATAGCAAGCCGTCATTATAATATATATTGGGGGGGACATCACCCCCACCAATATTTAAATATGCTCAAAACATCCCCCCAATATTCATAAATGCTCAAAATATCCACCCCACAATATATTGCTATAAAAAATATTTAAAATAATCATTGCGATGCTATGTCAATAAAAACAACAATTTGCTAAACCTTGGCCACAATATCTGGACTTGTCTTCATATAACAATGCATAGATTTTTGTTCATATGATTGTGGTTATGGTTGTACTTTATAAATCCCTAATCTCTGTCAATAAAAGGTAAAAAAGTAAAACAGAGCAATGCAATACAATACACTATTAGACATTATTGTAAAAAAAAAGTTCATCCCATGTGTTAGTGAATTTGTTAATATTGTAGGCAGGAAATTCGTTTTCAAATTAAGTTTTTTTTCTGTAAGATTTGGTCCCCCCAATGTTGAGTCCTTGGCTACGGCCTTGGTATATAGTACGTACAGCATTGTGCGTACAAACGATCCTAAATGGTTAGAAATAGAAACTCACGGTATTAATTGGGAAGGCCAACGCGAACCTTGAACCTCCTGCATCAACAATGATGTAGCTGTCAACCCCTTATCAGTGCCCTACCTTCTCACAGACCAATTCAGATCTTAGTGGTCACCCCGTGCCCTTTATAAATCTCAACGTTCATCCTACAAGTTCCATCACAAGGAGAAATACAAAGAGACAATCACCACTAGTACACTCACCATTTGTACACTCACCACTATTTAACTCATCACTAGTACACTCACCACTATTTAACTCATCACTAGTACACTCACCACTATTTAACTCACCACTAGTACACTCACCACTAGTACAATCACCACTAGTACACTCACCACTCGTACACTCATCACTAGTACACTCACCACTAGTACACTCACCACTAGTACACTCACACGNTTTAACTCACCACTTGTACACTCACCACTATTAACTCACCACTAGTACACTCACCACTAGTAACTCACCACTAGTACACTCACCACTAGTACACTCACCACTAGTACACTCACCACTATTTAACTCACCACTAGTACACTCACCACTAGTACACTCATCACTAGTACACTCATCACTAGTACACTCACCACTAGTTAACTCACCACCAGTACACTCCCACTAGTTAACTCACCACCAGTACACTCACCACTAGTACACTCCCCACTAGTTAACTCACCACTAGTACACTCACCACTAGTACACTCCCACTAGTTAACTCACCACTTGTACACTCCCCACTTATAACTCACCACTTGTACACTCACCACTATTTAACTCACCACCAGTACACTCACCACTTATACACTCACCACTTGTACACTCACCACTATTTAACTCACCACTAGTTAACTCACCACTAGTACACTCACCACTACTACACTCACCACTATTTAACTCATCACTAGTACACTCACCACTATTTAACTCACCACTAGTACACTCACCACTAGTACACTCACCACTATTTAACTCACCACTAGTACACTCACCACTTGTACACTCACCACTATTTAACTCACCACTAGTACACTCACCACTAGTACACTCACCACTAGTACACTCACCACTAGTTAACTCACCACTTGTACACTCACCACTAGTTTAACTCATCACTTGTAACTCACCACTATTTAACTCATCACTAGTACACTCACCACTAGTACACTCACCACTAGTACACTCACCACCACTACACTCACCACTATTTAACTCATCACTAGTACACTCACCACTAGTTAACTCACCACTTGTACACTCACCACTATTTAACTCACCACTAGTACACTCACCACTAGTACACTCACCACTAGTACACTCACCACTAGTACACTCACCACTATTAACTCACCACTAGTACACTCACCACTAGTACACTCACCACTAGTACACTCACCACTATTTAACTCATCACTAGTACACTCACCACTAGTACACTCACCACTAGTACACTCACCACTATTTAACTCACCACTAGTACACTCACCACTAGTACACTCACCACCAGACTCACCACCAGTAGACTCACCACTAGTAAACTCGCCACTAGTACACTCGCCACTATTACACACCACTAGTACACTCGCCACTAGTACACTCACCACGAGTACACACTAGACACTCACCATACATACCTGNCACCCCTAGTGCCCTACCTTATTACAGACCAATTCTGACCATATTGGTCACCCCGTGCACTTATAAATCTCAACGTTCATCCTACAAAGTCCATCACAACGGAGAAACACAAACAAACAAATAGACAAAAACATTATGTCACTAATAATAGTGTTTTTCTTGTTGCCCGTATTGAAACATGCTGTGTGCCGTGTGGACCTGAAAACTCAATTTCCCTGCACAAGAATACGGGTTATGTAATTAGTAGGGTACGTTGGGTCTGGATGTTGCAATCAGGGCCGGATTAATATTTTGAAGGCCCCTGGGCTACAGCTACTGTTGAAGCCCCCAGTAACATTTTCAAAAGGAAAATAAAGTTTAAAAAATATATATTTTTCCAAGGCTAACAACAAAGAAAATTCTGCATTCACAAATGAAATAACTTTTCACTTCATCTCTGGAGGCCATCCAGCTGGCGGATGCCCCTGGGCTTGCAGCCCCTAAAGCCCCCACGCCTTGACCCGGCCCTGGCTGCAATGGGATTTTTTCGGAGCACCTTGACGTAGAATCGACAGGCGGTGGGGGAGGAGGTGGAGGGGTGTAAGAATGACTCCACGACATTGAAACATTTGCATAAGGCGAGGTTTCTGAGCTATATATGTGTTTGTGACGCGGAGATGCTTCGTAAAAAATGACCTTAAAACGCTACAACCTCCAAAGAACGTCTGCCAAGAAGTCACGGGTCGTGTGAGCGTAGACCTTATATTCTCATTCCGAAGGGCTTGTCATTTGCATGCAAGTTCTCCCCCCGCCACCAGCACCTCCGTTTAGCACGGTTGGTTACAACATACATTGACTCAGAGACTCATAGACTCGCATGGAGACCCATAGACTTTCACAGAGACCCATAGACTCACACAGACCCATAGACTCACACAGACCCATAGACTCACACAGAGACCCATCGACTCACACAGAGACCCATAGACTCACACAGACCCACAGACTCGCACAGAAACCCATAGATTCACAGAGAGACCATAGACTCACACAGACCCATAGACTCACACAGAGACCCATAGACTTACACAGACCCATACTCACACAGACCATAGTATCACACAGAGACCCATCGACTCACACAGAGACCCATAGACTCACACAGACCCACAGACTCACACAGAGACCAATAGACTCGTAGAGACCCATCGACTCACACAGAGACCCATAGACTCACACAGACCCACAGACTCACACAGAGACCAATAGACTCGTAGAGACCCATAGACTCACACACAGACCCATAGACTCACACAGACCCATAGATTCACACAGAGACCCATCGACTCACACAGACCCACAGACTCACACAAGACCCATAGACTCGCAGAGACCCAGAGACTCACATAGAGACCTATAGATTCGCACAAAGATCCACTGCAGTTCACTGCTGGATTATATTTTTCCGCCTGACGACTGCTTGTGTTGCGATCGAAACGTCGTGATTTATTTTATTTCTACCTCGTGACTTGACCGAAAGAACCAAAGAGTATGGATTCCTGCAGTCACGAAAGCTTCAAATCAAGATAATTATATATATATGTAGTGTATAGAATGTATAGTTAGTGTGTATAGTAGTGTATAGTATAGAGTGTATAGTGTAGTGTATAGGGTAGTAGTGTATAGTGTAGTCGTGTATAGTAATGTATAGTAGTGTATAGTGTAGTAGTGTATAGTGTAGTAGTGCTAGAGTCTGTTGCCAGGGAAAGGGAGGTTTGGACCGCCACTACTCAACATGCTGCTGTAGTGTATAGTGTTGTGTATAGTGTAGTAGTGTATAGTGTAGTAGTGTATAGTGTGGTGTAATGTATAGTAGTGTATAGTGTAGTAGTGTATAGTGTAGTGTATAGGGTAGTAGTGTATAGTGTGGTGTATAGTAATGTATAGTAGTGTATAGTGTAGTAGTGCATAGTAGTGTATAGTGTAGTGTATAGTGTAGTGTATAGTGTATAATAGTGTATAGTGCAGTAGTGCTGAGTGTCGCCAGGAAAGGGAGGTGTGGACCGCCACTACTCAACACGCTGCCACCACGACCCTCACCAGGACACGTGGACTGAGAAACGAACGAACGTGAGCACAAGCTTCATTTTTCAAAGTATCATCCGTATGCCAGCGTTGTTCCTCTGAAAACAAACGTAAACGTTTAATTAACTCTAGAAATTAAGGGAAACATGAAAAAAATTGGAAATGGAAAGTGAACACATTCAGACGCTTTCTTCCCGACAGACCTGTTCTTCACCTGAGGACGGCTGCTTGCGTTGTGGCCGAAACGTCGTGAGAATTGTATTTTAAAATGTTTTATTTTTATTATTTTATTATTTCCCTTCTACGTGACTTTACCGAAAGAACCAAGAAGAAGGGTAAATGATGTTTTGTTGCTACTGATGACGACGACGACGCTGTATTTTGTGCGCAGGTGTTTTGCGTTTGGGATTGGCCAGAGTGTCTCCACTGAGCTTATCAAGCAGGTGGCACACGTTAGAAAGGGCCTCTCGGAGTTTGTCACAAGCTCTGACCGTCTACAGGCCAAGGTGAGGCACATAAATCGTGTGCCTGTGTATGTACGTTGAGCTTCAACATACAGTAGAACCCGTCTTAACGACCACCCCTGTTAATGACTAATTGCTTTATGACGGGCCTCAATAGAACCCAATGTGTAGTATATAGTGTATAGTAGTGTAGCGCCTCTATAGAGCCCAATGTGTAGTGTATATAGTAGTGTAGTGTATAGTGTATAGTAGTGTAGTACCTCTATAGAGCCCAATGTGTAGTGTATAGAAGTGTATAGTATATAGTAGTGTAGCGCCTCTATAGAGCCCAATGTGTAGTGTATATAGTAGTGTAGTGTATAGTGTATTGTAGTGGAGTGCCTCTATAGAGCCCAATGTGTTCGCTTACCGACCATGTTTTATTTTTATTATTTTATTATTTCCCTTCTACGTGACTTTACCGAAAGAACCAAGAAGATGAATCCCTGCAGTCACGAAAGCTTTAAATCGAAACATTTGAGAACTTGAATATATTTGTGTAAAAAAAAGCATCATCTTTTTCCCCCTTTCCAGCAGAAACACGATTCANGCGTTAACATTTTCCAACACTTAAGGCTAGAATGAAAGCTCTCATGACTCCAAATTAATACTCGTAGTTTTTTCGGTAAAGTCACGTAGGTAAAAATTAATAAAAATTAATAAAAATAAATTTTTCGTTCTTTTCTATCATGTGCACCAACAGGGGCTTGCGCACAAACACGTCCACGTCTACCACGTCTCTTTTAGCCCCCCCCCCCCCAATACGTTCCATTCATTGGCTACCACATTCTGATAAGCTCCCCCCCTCCTCCCCTTAACTTGTATTTAAGAGCTTGCATCTTGAATCCCTGCCTCACTTGATGCAGCAAATCTGGCTGTGACGGTCCCACCTGATGACGGAGACTTGTGTTGCCTCCGAAACGTCGTGATTTTTATTATTTATTTTATTAATTTTAATTTCATTTTTTTACCTACGTGACTTTACCGAAAAAACTAAGAGTATGAATCCTTGCAGTCACGAAAGCTTCAAATCTAGAATCCAAATCTGAACCTCCCTTTGTCTCCGGCAACATTTAGCCTGCCGTACTTCAACGACAGATCTCGGGAGATATCCCGCGAACGCCGACACCAGCACGGTGAGATCAGTCGGTGAAGCTCAACCGGGCAGAATAGGTGCAGCAGGAGGTGTATAGACTGTGAGTAGAGTACGGGGGGGGGGGGGGCAAGCAGGACAACATTCTGCAGCCTCTGACCCTAAATCCTCCAACAGGGCTTGGGAGCAGACGAATGGGATTGGCTGCAGGTTCAGCCGAACACGTGCGTGTGCGTGTGTATGTATGCAAGCCTCAACGTGCACATAGCCTGGCACAAGCGCCGTGGTGACGTCACCGCCACTTAGTGGCGAATGTTGTACGCGAGCTGGAGTGTAGCGGTTAGCACGCCAAGCTATGAACCCGGCGATGATTACCTTAACCGGTTCCGTGCCTCCCCTAGGTAGACTCAGCCTCAAATGAGTACCTGGTGCTATGTGTATAAACATCGTCACTGGGGAGACAAAGGTGGTCGGGCGTGGTGCTGGCCACACACCCCTCGTGTGCCGGCTTCATAGGTGCTACTCGCTAACAGCACTTGCCCAACAGTCTGTTGAGGCTATACGGGGGNTCTTTGTCTATGAGTGTTGGTGCATCTCGATGTGTGCATTGTACGTGTTACATATGTGTGCGCGCGTGTCTGTGTGCTGTTGTGTGTCTGTGTCTGCGTCTGTAATTCTGTGTAAGGAGTGGCGTTGGCTTGGGTTTGCGCACTGTGCTACGAACCTGCCAACGGCAGTGATAATCATCCGAGCCGGTTCTTGTCCCTCTCCTAGGTCAACCCGGCCTTAAACGAGTGCCCGCTCTCTGTGTCTATTTGTTATTTGACTTCTTCGCACCGCACGTAGCCAACCGTGCGCTCATGTGTCGTATGGCCCTTTGCACCGCACGAGAGAGGGTGACGTGGAACTCACAGCCGAAGCCGACCAGTTCCTGGAGAAGCTTCTAGCGTGTGGAGCGAAACGTCGGGGGCGTCACGCCGAAAGACGCGCGGCACGACTGCAAAACGCATCGGAGAAGTTTCGTTTTGTTTTTCATTTATTTTTCATCGGAAAAGCAACTCGGGGATACGCTCATTACGTTGTCATAGACTGCCTTTATTTCCAATTGCAAAAAGGTGGACATCAACACACCTGTTAACGGTTTACCGTATTCTTGTACAGGGAAATTGAGTTTTCAGGTCCATATGGCGTACAGCCGTTTCAATACGGGCGCAAAAAAAAATGTTGTCTATTTGTTCGTGTTTCTTCCTTGATGGACTTTGCAGGATGAACGTTGAGATGTATGCGGGCACGGGGTGACCAGTAAGGTCTGAGTTGGTCTGTAATACGGCAGGGGCACTGATAGGGGTTGACAGGTATGTAGTGGTGCGGGTTGGTAGAGGAGAAGTAGACAATTCCCTGTCGTGTCTTAGCCACCGGTACGCCTGTTCAACGCGACTAACCAGCGCTTCATAAACGCACGCACATGCCGACGCGACGCAGAGGTCGCAAACGGGTTTTGATTCCTTACCCGTACCCGGCCGCACCAGGGTCGCAAACGGGTACCCGTACCCGGCCGTACCCGTACCCTACCCGTACCCGGCCGGTACGGGTAGGGTACGGGTATCGGGTACCGATTGCGACCTCTGGGATGAAGCCATGTTGCAGGCGCGGGTGGGTTGATTCTAGGAACTTGAATTGTGAGAAAGACAAGACGTTGGGAAATGAGTGACAAACGGTGACTCACCAGTGACTCACGGCCTACCCGTACACCCGTACCCGCCGGGTACGGGTAGCCGGGTATCGGGTAGGGTACGGGTATCGGGTACCCGGTTGCGACCTCTGCAGCGACAGCAAGGGAGAAGTGCATTGAAAATGCAAAACGTCAAATGTAACGAGAAAGAAAAGGCCGTTTCAGGAGTGGTTGAGTACGGGAGCGGATGCTTAAGCGCAATGCCTTTTCTTGTTCTTTCGGTAAAGTCACATAGAAGGAAGTAATAAAATAATAAAAATAAAACATTATAAAATAATTCTCACGACGTTTCGGCCACAACGCAAGCAGCCGTCCTCAGGTGGAGAAACAGGTCTGTCAGACGCGAAANGTCTTCTCGACAGACATGTTCTCCACCTGAGGACGGCTGCTTGCGTTGTGGCCGAAACGTCGTGAGAATTATTTTATTATGTTTATTTTTATTATTTTATTACTTCCACTCTACGTGACTTTACCGAAAGAACCAAGAGATTTACCACTATCACCGGGGGGTTCCACGTTAATAGCCCTCATCGGAATGAGTGATGGTGTAATCCGGATACTTGGCCTTCAGCTTCTCCGTGGTCACCGAATGGTCAGCTTTCCCAAATCCCTGTGCGCACAGGGAGACACAATTACAGGAGTTGCGCGCAAACGTCAAGACCCTACACCATGAGCCTCCTTTGCCAGTACCAAAATACAGGTAGTCCCCGACTTACGATATTTCGATCTTACGATATTGATATGACAAAATTGTAAAATATTTTATCAGAGTTATGTTTTTTGTTTGCATTATGACTGCAGGTATTGTGGTCTATGCAAAAAAAAGGTGTCAGTTTTGTTGCCAGATAGAAGGGTAAAAAACAATTATCATATTTTTTACTGGCAAATGAGGTTCCAATGGTGTAAATGTTCACCAATCTGATCGGTACAGGCTGATGAAGTGGGGAGAGGGCTCAGAATCGGTTCGGAAAACCCACCNCCATCGGTGTAAGCCGTGGCAGGAAACAAACTCGGGTGGCCAGGTTCACAACCCCCACAAAACCGCTGCTCTGGGCCAGGCCACGCCGGTGAGTAGGTGGCAGCCCCAACAGAACGGCTGCCAACGTACGGAGCCTAGAGATCGTCACACGAAGCCCTCGTCAAGTGGTCACGCGTACCGGGACGTTCAGCAGTCTATCGCCCGGGTAAATAACCACCCATTGAGCCACCACAGCGCTTTGTCAAGGGTGGCCCGGCGAGCAGACAAACGCGGCAAGCAGACATCACGGATTCATCTTCTTGGTTCTTTCGGTAAAGTCACGTAGAAGGGAAATAATAAAATAATAAAATAAAACAATATAATACAATTCTCACGACGTTTCGGCCACAACGCAAGCAGCCGTCCTCAGGTGAAGAACAGGTCTGTCGGAAAGACAGCGTCCGACAGACCTGCTCTTCACCTGAGGACGGCTGCTTGCGTTGTGGCCGAAACGTCGTGAGAATTATTTATTATGTTTTATTTTTATTATTTCCCTACTACGTGACTTTACCGAAAGAACAATAAGATGAATCCCTGCAGTCACGAAAGCTTTAAATCGAAATTCAGACATCACGGGTTGGGGAAACCGCCGCATGGGGAGACGCGGTTGGTCTGGCCGGGACGTACTATAGAGTGGCCGTACACCTTCATGGTCTTGGTGGCGGAGTCGTGCTGGATACGACCGCCACCCAGACACTCGCAGTCCAGGCCCAGCCTCTCCACCTCGGCGCTCAGTTTGTCGTAGATGTCCGCTGCACGGCGGGGCGGAAGGGGCGGCACCCGGCACAGAAATTAGAATCGTCAAGACGAACCGCTGCCNATTAAAACCGTCTACGAAGAAAAAAGATCCCCGAATAGCCTCGACAGACTGTTGGGGCAAGTGCTGTTAGCGAGCACCTTTGAAAGCCAGAACGGTGCACAAGGAGGTGGTGGCCAGCACCACGCCCGACCGCCTTTGTCTCCCTAGTGCAAATGTTTTTTTTTACATAGGACGGGTGTATTGCAGTAGATCGCAATGTGTTATATAATACTACCGTAGACTATAGGAGTGTAGTATGTACAATGTAAGAGTGGATATAACATACCTGTCACCCCTTATTAGTGCCTATCTTATTACAGACCAATTCAGACCTTATTGGTCACCCCGTGCCCCTTATAATACTCAGCGTTCATCCTACAAATCACATCACAAGTGAGAAACACAAAAAAATAGACAAAATATGTTTTTGGCCGTATTGAAACGGCCGTAGCCGTATGGACCTGCAAAAATAAATTTCCCAGTACAAAAATACGGGGTAAACCATATGGGTTGATATAAAATGTATATAAATGTACACATATGTGTAATAAAGTACGGTAGTGCACAGTAAATAATTCACTATTCACCGGTAGCATCCGGTCAGATAGAACACTAGATATTTTATTAACACTATTTAAAATAACACTATTTAGAACACTAGATATTGCTTTGGACTCGTTTCTTGCGCCTGGTGATAGAGTTACACGCCGTCAAACCCATCGCTCGCGTGATGGCGGGGCGGTGATTTGACTCCTGGCTTCTCGCCCCGTGCGTGTAGCGAAAGTACGAGTCACAAGGTGTAAGTGTGAATCGGGATCGGTCACGTATCAGCGGGTCCGCGTACTCTGAGCCTTACTGTGTAAGTACAAATTGTATAAGTGTATTAATTCCCGCGCAGTGGACGGAAAGAACCTGCGATCGCCTGGCAAGATACGCACCCAGGATCCGAGACATGCATGGCGGGACAGGCTTAACGGAGTATACTCTTTGGTTCTTTCGGTAAAGTCACGTAGGTGAAAATAAAAATTAATTAAAATGAAAACAACTAAATTAAATCACGACGTTTGGGGCGCAACACAAGCGTCCGTCATCAGGTGGTGACAACCACAGTGAAAACACTCGCTGAGGTATGCCAAAGAGATAATTTAATTTAGTTATTTTCATTTAATTTATATTTATTTTCACCTACGTCACTTTACCGAAAGATTCAAAGAGTATGGATCACGAAAATATTAAATCTAGAATTAACGGAGTATTTTGTAAAATAGATTGTAAATTAGTGTAAACTATCGAACAAAAAAGGAATAGCCAAACACTCCCAATATAGGAGGACACTTGTGAAAAAGTCTCATAATTGAGTGAGGCTTTCCCTGAATAAAAATAGGCATCATTAGTAATGTTATACGTTGTTGAATTCAAATCATGAACCGAATAACTGAAGCGGTCGGTGCATTAAACAGACACACCCACACTTTCGGAAGACCTGCTTCAACTAAAGTTAGCAAGGTCGCGAGCGTCAGTATATCTTTAGTCTTGCCTAAAATAACCCCCCTCGCCCGCCGCGTACCATCGCAATCACTTTGGGGAGTGCCACCACGTTCACGAGCTGAAATCTCACAGCTCCAGTGAGTTAGAGCAGGCCAATTGAAGCTTAAGAACCCCCTGGGGTCAGGTGCATCAAATATTCAAATCAATGTCTTGCTTTATTTCGTCACGTAAAAAAATCGGTGTGAGCCAGAGGTCGCAAACGGGTTTTGATTCCTTACCGTACCCGGCCGCACCAGGGTCGCAAATGGGTACCCGTACCGGCCGGGTACGGGTACCCGTTCCCTACCCGTACCCGTACCCTACCNGAAATGAGTGACAAACGGTGACTCACCAGTGACTCACGGCCTACCCGTACCCGGCCGCACCAGGGTCGCAAACGGCTACCCGTACCCGACCGGGTACGGGTAGCCGGGTATCGGGTAGGGTACGGGTATCGGGTACCCGGTTGCGACCTCTGGTATGAGCCAAGTGAGACATCTCACTTCGGAGGCTGGACTTTGCAAACCGGCCACCTGGATCTGACTAACGTTGCAGGTGAACGTTTCCGATTGATGGACGGTAGGGGTGGCGCGCAGTGGTGACACACGTGACCTCCGCATCCCGGGTTCGAATCCCGACCCGGGCACCTTTCTGCACGGAGTCTGCACCTTCCCCCTGCCCTGCACGTGCTTCCTCCGGGCTCTTCCGTTTCCTCCACCGTAACGCAAGCTCGGTCAGCAAGGGTGGCGGCACGGGTCGCAACGCGACGGCATTCCTCACCGTGGAACTCTGCCGAGGGGAAGCCTCGCACCACGTCCTTGTGCACCGCCCCATCCTGCGCGTGGACACGCACCAGGACGTACTTGTAGATGGCGTCGTGCGACACCTCCACGTCCTGCACGGCGCTCAGGGACATCTCCAGTGGGTGGTGCTGGCCGCGGACAACGAAGAGAAGGGGGAGTGGGGGAACCCAGAATAAAATACGCTCGACCACGGGAGAGAGAGAGAGACGCAAACTCTAAATATACAGCAGGCGTCAGGGTCGGGATGGAACGCACGACCTCCTGTATACCAGGCGAGGGAGTTAACATCTCTTAGCCACCGTGGTGATGAGAGAGACGCAAACTCTAAATATACAACAGGCGTCAGGGTCGGGATGGAACGCACGACCTCCTGTACACCTGGCGAGGGAGTTAACATCTCCTAGCCACCGTGATGATGATGATGAGAGAGAGACACGCAAACTCCAAATATACAGCAGGCGTCAGGGTCGGGATGGAACGCACGACCTCCTGCACACCAGGCGAGGGAGTTGACATCTCCTAGCCACCGTGATGATGATGAGAGAGAGAGAGACACGCAAACTCCAAATATACAGCAGGCGTCAGGGTCGGGATGGAACGCACGACTCCTGTACACCAGGCGAGGTAGTTAACATCTCTTAGCCACCGTGGCGACNTCCACTAGCCCCACAGTACACAAAGACAAAGATTCCCCCCCCTCCCCGGTATAGCCTGTGTTGTTATAACAAGTGTTGTTATAGCAATTATATATTTATTAAAAATTGCGCATTTTTNACGTGACGTCACATTTCTCACCCCCGCCTCGTCACACATCGTCACAAATGTCTGCCCCCCCCTAGGTGCGTGACGTCATTTATGGACGGCCCCTACCAAATGAATTNCNCGTACACACANGCACAAAGACAAACACAGTACCCCTACCAAAATTCACCGTACACACACATCACAGCACNGTTTAACAGCAGACCACCCTACAATGAATACACCTAACACACCATCACACNCAGTGAGTCANCACAGTACATCAATTACCAATAATTACATCATACACACACAGACACACAGTACATTAACCAGTACAGGGTCACATTACCAATGAAATCNCCGTAC
The DNA here is from genome assembly GCA_018977245.1 of Lethenteron camtschaticum. Classification (NCBI taxonomy): domain Eukaryota; kingdom Metazoa; phylum Chordata; class Hyperoartia; order Petromyzontiformes; family Petromyzontidae; genus Lethenteron; species Lethenteron camtschaticum. Next base: position 10,320,037 of record MU249612.1, on the reverse strand, counting down.
ACNCATCAACACAGGTACATATAACNGTACACACCCTACCAATGANTTACATCTCNGNACACACACAGCCACACANTACATTAACACAGTACACACATTACCAATGAATTNCNCCGTACACNCACNGCAACACAGTACATTAACACAGTACACACCCAACCAATGAATGCACCGTAACACATCACACCAGTACATTAACACAGTACACCTAGGCGAAGCCCGTANACCAGCTAATTATCACGTAACCACAGAGTGCACATAGCCAGAACATGGAGGCAGTACCAGGGATACAAGACACATTCAGTACACAGCACACAGCACACACACAACACACCAAAATCAACACACACACTAAAACACCACACACACAANCACACACACACCAAACGCACACACAACACAAAACACACACACAACACACACACAAACACAACACAACACACCNAAATCACAACACACAAACACACACCAAACACAACACACACACGGACACCAAACACAACACACCACACACACCAAACACAACACACACACACACCAAACACAACACACACACACACCAAACACANCACACAAACACAACACAAACACACCAAACACAACCACCAAACACACACACACACACAAAACCACACACAACACACACACCAAACACACACACACNAACACAACACACAAACACACACCAAACACACACACACACCAAACACAACACACAAACACAAACACACACACACCAAACACAACCACCAAACACACACACACACAACAACACAACACACACAACACAACNCACACACCAAACACACCACACANAAACACACACAAAACACAACACAACACAAAACACACACACACACACACAAACANCACACACACACACAACANACACAACACACACACACACCAAACACAATAATCAATCCCGTGTAGCCTCAACAGACTGTCGGGGCAAGTGCTGTTAGCGAGTAGCACCTATGAAGGCCGGCACTGTGGCACACGAGGCATGGGTGGCCAGCACCACGCCCGACCGCCTTTGTCTCCCCAGTGGCGATGTTTACACACCGCACCAGGCACTCATTTTAGGCCGAGTCGACCTAGGGAGACCCAGGACTCAGCGTGTGCAGACAGTACACGCTGACAGTATTATAGACAGTACACACTATACAGAGAGTACACACGGACAGTATTATAGGTAGCACACACTGTATAGACAGTACACACAGTATTATAGACAGTACACACAGTACAGACAGTACACACAGTATATACAGTACACACTGTATAGACGGTACACACTGTATAGACAGTACACACACTGTGTAGACAGTACACACACAATAGACAGTACACACAATAGACAGTACAAACACAGTATTATAGACAGTACACACTGTACAGACAGTACACGCACAATACAGACAGTACAAACACAGTATTATAGACAGTACACACACTGTACAGACAGTACACACACTGTACAGACAGTACACACAATACAGACAGTACACACACTGTATAGACAGTACACACACTGTACAGACAGTACACACAATACAGACAGTACACACACACTGTATAGACAGTACACACACTGTACAGACAGTACACGCAGTGAGACAGCACGTGTCTCTCACCTCTCAGGGTTCGCGCGGCGCGTCGTGGAGTTCGCAGCGGCCGATTCCGCACTAAGGGACCGCGGCAAAGCGGCGCTCAACAGGAACCAGGTGGGGGGGGGGCACGTGGGGGGGGGGCGGGCCACGTGGGGGGGGGCGGGCCACGTGGGGGGGGGCGGGCCACGTGGGAAGGGGCGGGCCACGTGGGGGGGGGGCCACGTGGGGGGGGCGGGGTGCGGGCCACGTGGGGGGGGGGCGGGCCACGTGGGGGGGGGGGGGCGGCCACGTGGGGGGGGGGGGGTATAGTAGTGTAGTGTATAGTGTAGTGTATAGTAGTGTAGTGTATAGTGTAGTGTATAGTGTAGTGCAGGGGTCCTCAAACTTTTTAAACAGGGGGCCAGTTCACTGTCCCTCAGACCGTTCGAGGCCGGACTATAGTTAAAAAAACTATTAACAAATTCCTATGCACACTGCATATATCTTATTTTGAAGTGAAGAACAAAACGGGAACAAATACAATATTTAAAATGAAGAACAAGTAAAGTTAAATCAACAAACTTGCCAGTATTTCAATGGGAACTATGGGCCTGCTTTTGGCTAATGAGATGGTCAATGTCCGGTTCCATATTTGTCACTGCTAGTCGTAACAAGTGATGCAAGTGTGCATCCATTAGTCTAGATCTGGTTGGAGATTTCAAATGTTTCATTCTGGAAAAAGTCTGTTCACAGACATAAGTGCTGCCAAAGATGGTTGCCATTTTGAGTGCATGGTTCCTGAGATGAGGGGAGAGATGCATAGAAATTATGAAGGCTGCTTGACTTGAATGCGTCTTTCAGAGAGTCACAATTCTGCAGTTCAGCCAGTTCCATTTGGTAAATTGTATCCACATTTTCAATGTCAATAGAAAATGGGTTACGGAAAAGCTGTATGTCCTGTTCATGGAGATGAAGCTCTTTAAATCCAAATTGGAACTCCTTTTGCAATTTTTCCAGTGAATCCACACGTTTTGTTTGGGAATGCAACCAATGGTTTTTCCGCTAACAGATTTTGAGTTGTGGGGAGATGGCATAAGTTTTCCTCCTTCACTTGTTTGATGAGGAGGCCTAATATTACTTCAAATGCTTTGACATGTGATTGCATATCACAGATGAGCTTCCCCTTTCCTTGAAGTTGCACATTGAAACTGTTGAGTAGCTCTGTTACGTCTGTCAGAAAGGCAAAGTGCCATTTCCATTCTGCATCATTGAGCTCTGGTACTTCTTTGTTTTTTAAAGCAGAAAAGCTGTAATCTGTGGAAGTAAGTCATAGAAACGTTTCAAAACTCTCCCTCGACTCAGCCAACGGACTTCTGTGTGATACAGAACATCTTCATAGTCAACATTTAGCTCAGACAGAAATGCCTGAAATTGTCTGTGGTTTAGTGCATGAGCTCTAATGAAGTTAACACAAGATACCACAAATTTCATAACCGAGTCCCACTTCAGTGATTTACTACACAGCGCTTGTTGGTGGATGAGACAGTGTATGGCTATTGGATGAGAATGGTTATGTTTGTCCATCTCTTGGTTAATGCGAGCAATTACTCCTTTCTTAGACCCCACCATGCTAGGAGCACCATCAGTTGTCACACTGGCTAGTTTAGCCCAGTTCAGCTCCAAACCATTCACAGTTTGGCAAACCTTTTCATAGATATCCTCTCTTCTTGGTTCTTTCGGTAAAGTCACGTAGAAGGGAAGTAATAAAATAATAAAAATAAAACATAATAAAATAATTCTCACGACGTTTCGGCCACAACGCAAGCAGCCGTCCTCAGGTGAAAGCCAGGTCTGTCGGGAGACAGCGTCTGAATGAAACAGCACACGAGCTTGGAGCATTTATAAGCTGGGTTGGAAACGGGGGAAAGAGCGCCTTGACAAATACTTTGCATATCAAGAGGAATTTAGCATATTTATGGGACATGCAGGAATGTTATTAGTACTACATATGCAGCACGGGCATATCTAGTACTAATCACATTCCTGCATTTCCCATAAATATGCTAAATTCCTCTTGATATTGAAATTATTTTGTCAAGGCGCTCTTTCCCCCGCTTCCAACCCAGCTTATATATGCTCCAAGCTCGTGTGCTGTTTCATTCAGACGCTGTCTCCCAACAGACCTGGTTTTCACCTGAGGACGGCTGCTTGCGTTGTGGCCGAAACGTCGTGAGAATTATTTTATTACTTCCCTTCTATGTGACTTTACCGAAAGAACCAAGAAGATGAATCCCTGCAGTCACGAAAGCTTTAAATCGAAAGATATCCTCTCCTGTAGTTGTTCCTTTGATGCTTTGCAGTGCAGCAAGCTCTTCTGTGACTTCGAAAGTCATTCGTCGCACGAATAAAAATTTGAAGTTGTGCAGAATCACGAACATCATTGCTTTCGTCGAGTGCCAAGGAAAAATAGGAAAGTTTTTTTGTGGAGTTTTGCAAATGCTGATGCAAATTGTCTCCCATTTCTTCAATCCTCCGTGTAATTGTAGGTCCTAAAAGACTCACTGTACTAAATAAATCGGCCTTCTCTGGACACATCTCTTTGGCAACAGAAAGAAGGCATTCTTTAACAAATTCTCCCTCCACGAATGGTCTGCCAGTGCATGCTATTAGATTGGCAACTTGAAAACTTGCTCGCAGTGATGAAATATTTAGCTGCTTCTGCTTCACAAAACTATTTTGCTGAGTTGTTAATGTATTTTTCAGTTTTAATATTTTATCTTTTCTCACTTCTCCGACCAAACAATCATATTTATCTTTATGTTGAGTTTTATAGTGTTGACGTAAATTGTATTCTTTGAACACAGACACTATATTCTGGCATATCAGACACACAGCTCTTTCCTTGTACTGCATGAAAAAGTAATCATAAGTCCACTGTTCTTTGAATATCCTACACTCCGAGTCAATTTTTCTCTTTCTTGACATCATTGTTTCCTAGGGAGTCAAAATTACTATTAGTAAAATACCAATATATACAGCGCTACAAAAACAATATACCAGTAATAACTTTGCCCACACAGAGACATACAGACTGCACTGCCCATCAATGCAGTCTGATTGGGGGAAACTCCGCCCCTCTCACTCTTCCACCAATGACCGTCCTTCTCATGCAGAAAAAAGTAACAGACAGGCAGCGGCGGCAAAAACACCCGGCGGGCCGGATAAATGTCCTCGGCGGGCCGCATGTGGCCCGCGGGCCGTAGTTTGAGGACCCCTGGTGTAGTGTATAGTAGTGTAGTGTAGAGTAGTGTAGTGTATAGTGTAGTGTATAGTAGTGTAGTGTATAGTGTCCCGGCGCGTGGCACGCTGCCGTCACCACGATCTCCTTGGCCTACTCTTCCACGTGGGCCACACATCTCGGAGTTACCCACACTTCACCCTCCACAAGCGACTTGATGAGCACCTGCGGTGGTGGTGACATGACCCGTTGCGAGGAGCGGTGGTGCAGCAGTTAGCGCGTTGCGCTGTGAACCGGCGACACGGGTTCGATTCTCGCTCACGGCCAACACCGGTGACGATTATCTGAAGCGGTCCTGGGCCTCTCCTAGGTCGACTCGACCTCAAATGAGTACCTGGTGCGGTGTGTAAACATCGCCACTGGAGAGACAAAGGCGGTTGGGCGTGGTGCTGGCCACCACCCCTCGTGTACCGTTCCGACCTTCATAGGTGCTCGCTAACAGCACTTGCCCCTACAGTCTGTTAAGGCTACACGGGGGATCTTTGTCTTTGTTACCATTGATGCCACTTGGTGACAGATGTGGCGTTAGCTGATTGTCATTGCGCATATTAATGTCTGTCTGTGTGTCTGTGTGGGTGTCTGTGTTGCAGTGGTTAACACGCTGCGCTACGAACCCGGCGACCCGAGTTCGATTCCCACTCACGGCCACGATTATCTGAACCGTTCCTGGCCCTCCCCTGGGTCGACTCAGCCTCAAAGAATACCCGGTGCATATAAACATCGCCACTGGGAGACAAAGGCGGCCGGGGGTGGTGCTGGCAGCTCACCCCCTCGTGTGCCGTGCCGGCCTTCATAGGTGCTCGCTAACAGCACTTGCCCCAAATCTGTTCAAGACTATAGGGGGATATTTGTCTTTGGAGCGAAGTTTATTGAGGGGCTACCTGGTGTCACAGATGACACTCGACCAAATGAATTCTCATGAATGAATTCTAACAATACGTTCCTCTGGGGTAACAGCAGCATTACAACTGTGGCCACCACATCGAGAAGCCGTTTTGAAACGAATAAACAATCTACTTACGAACGAGATAGACTCCAGAGGTACTGTTCGTAAGTCGAATTGTTCGCAAGTTCAACTTCACTCCTGTTGATTCCAAACTTTGTACGGCGTGTGAACTAAACACAGGGAATGGCTTTAAATGTTGTATAATCTCATGTAGATGCCACTGGTTCTTCACGTTCTGCAGATGTAGATGCCCTGGTTCTTCACGTTCTGCAGATGTAGATGCCACTGGTTCTTCACGTTCTGCAGATGTAGATGCCACTGGTTCTTCACGTTCTGCTGATTTAGATGTCACCGGTTCTTCACGTTCTGCTGATTTAGATGTCACCGGTTCTTCACGTTCTGCAGATGTAGATGCCACTGGTTCTTCACGTTCTGCAGATGTAGATGCCACTGGTTCTTGACGTTCTGCAGATGTAGATGCCACTGGTTCTTCGCGTTCTGCAGATGTAGATGCCACTGGTTCATCGCGTTCTGCAGATGTAGATGCACCGGTTCTTCACGTCCTACAGATGTAGATGCCACTGGTTCTTCACGTTCTGCAGATGTAGATGCCACCACCGCCATCTATTGCACGGCGATTGAAATTACAACTTTCGGTCCGAACGGGCAATCAAAAAATGTCTAAGAATAGGTTTTACCCTTTATGGAAATAAAAAAGTTGTGTTAAAAAGTTAAAACACCAGGCAGAAACCTTTTGCAAGGAATCATGCACCGTTTTGTATTTTAACCTCTTAACACAACTGTTTTATTGCCAGATAGGGTAAAAGCCTATTCTTATACTTCGATACTGGCAACGGAGGTCACATGATGTGTCGTTTGCGGTGACGAACCTCACCAATTGGCTGTGTCGGGGCGGCGGTGGGTTAACGGTACGTTTATATCTTCTTGGTTCTTTCGGTAAAGTCACGTAGAAGGGAAGTAATAAAATAATAAAAATAAAACATAATAAAATAATTCTCACGACGTTTCGGCCACAACGCAAGAAGCCGTCCTCAGGTGACGGATGGTTCCAGTGGTAGTTTATTTGAAACCTCTCGTTGATAGTTCTCTTTCGTGTCTTTAAAATATAATAATCGTATTGTTATCCTTTGCCGTCTCCGTTCGGTACACATAAATTAATATATATTTACATTCCTGAAGAGTGGCGTGCAAATACAAAAAAAAAATCCCCAATATATTTTTCTCATCTCAAGTTTCGCTCTCGAATGAAGAAAAGATAAAACAATTAAAGCCACGTCAATAATCGTTCTTTTGGCACGAATGCGACATTAAGGCCAACGATCCGGGGAAGATGCCGGTTTTCGTTGGAGCGCCTCTCCTCCTAAGCACGCCGTCGTGTGCGATAAAAAACGAATGCAGAGAGATATTTGGCCAATCGACAAAAAGAGTGGAGCACTCCGCACGACGCTGCACCAACCAATGGGATTACTGCATCCGTGGCTCGCTTGAGAATTATTCGACGCGGCGATTAACCTCCAACGGATCGAAACGCCAACAGGGGGGCGGATTGACCGCGAGCGGAATCGATACAACGGACGCCTCGATTCACGATCCGCAAGGCCACGAACGGCAGAGAAACGCCCCTACGGACAACTACACGCCCACTTCCCTTCCATATACGGGCCGATGGCGATTTTCACCACCCCCNCCCCCGCGACGACTAAACCTCCCGCTTCAAGCTCGCATGGCCGCCTCGGCAAGGGGCGGCCTCTCCACGCACAGCTCGGTCGCCGGCCTCCTCCGCTCGCCGACGTCTCGCTCGGCCGGCGCTCCGCCCGCGTCCGTCTTGTCGTCCTGCAGAGGTCAACAGGTCAAGGGGTCAGCGAGCCCACGCTCTCCTCGGTGGCGCTTGCCAACGTGGTCCCCCCCCCNGCCGCCCACCCCGCCTTGCTCGGTCTCCCGTGGACGTCGTAGCGTGGACGTCGCTTTCGCGCTCTCCTCTCGGTTTTTCTTTTTAAATCCTTTATATTAAGTTTGCTTGCTTGCTTACGACCGTGCAAATCTTTCGGTCGTTTTTTAGCCCACTTCCCGTGATCCAATCGAGCTGACATTTTCCACACAGACTCGTTGTGCGTGACAATTAATGTTCGTGAAATTTTTTTCCCAAAATTGTACACTTTTTAGGACAAAAATATATTTAATTACCAATTGCTTAATGGTGCAATGGAATCATCTGACCCATAGGTGGCAGCCATCTCAAGCCAGAGACGAGAGGACTCTAGCCGCCACGCATATAAAGGATTTATGGTGAAAAACTTTGTTTTTACGGGTTAATTTGCTGTACGAAAGAAGATACCTCGATACGAGGTACAGATCGAAACGTCGCACGTCGAGTGGCTCGTAACGTTGGTGCCGCCAGATGCATTCCCAGCTTCATAATTACCATTCATGTGTATTGTAAACAGACAATGTATATTTAAATTGCAATTCTATACCGTACAGTATTAAAATATAACAAAAAACTGACATTAGCACAAGAAATGTTGAAACACTCAAGAATCCATGTCTTGTTATGTTTTTCGGATTATATATGGTACCATTTAGCCTGACAAGCCCAAGATAAACAAGATGAGTTCTACGCTCTGACTGCTGCCAATACCAACACAGCCGCCATTCGCCACTAGGTGACGGTGACGTCACCACGGCGCCTGTGCCAGGCCAGGTGCACTTTTAGGCCATCACGTACCTGTCAACCCACACGGCTTACCCCATATGCTTTTTCAGGGAAATTAGTTTTCAGGTCCATACGGCGTTACAGCCGTTTCAACACGGGATTTATTTGTGTCTCTTTGTTTGTGTTTCTCCCTTGTGATGGACTTTGTCGGATGAACGTAATTTATAAGGGGCACGGGTGACCAATACGGTCTGAATTAAATACCTATTCACATACCTGTCATCCCTTATCAGTGCCCTACCTTTCGATTTAAAGCTTTCGGACTGCAGGGATTCATCTTCCTGGTTCTTTCGGTAAAGTCACGTAGAAGGGAAATAATAAANTAATAAAAATAAAACATAATAAAATAATCATTAATAATATATCAAAATATAAATAATAAATTTTTAATTTTATTATTTATTATTTCCCTTCTACGTGACTTTACCAAAAGAACCAAGAAGATGAATCCCTGCAGTCACGAAAGCTTTAAATCGAAAGGTAGGGCACTGATAAGGGATTGACAGGTATGTGAATAGGTCTTTAATAAAATAGAGGGCTCTGATAAGAGGTTGACAGGCATGTGAATTGGTCTGTAAGAAGGTAGGCACTGATAAGGGCTTGACAGGCATGCTATCACGTGACAGTGTTGATGATTCGGCACCGACTGGAGGTCTACGGGACAGACCCCAGCTGGTGCCATGGGGTTGACCGACTGAGATGACTGGCAGATGCACCCAGCTGTGCGCCCTTCAACTTTGCCAACTGTGACACCGCCACCACCACCAGCATCAGCAGCAGCAACCCTCACCCGGTGCTTGAGGTAGGAAAGGAATGTGTCCCATCCCAGGGTGATCACGTTCACGTAGATGACCCGATAGGACGACGGGACGTAAAAGAAGTTGACCGCTTGCGCCGCGGGCCAGATGGTCCAATCCATCTGTAAAAAAAAAGCAACAACAAAAATACATAAAAAAAACAATCACCAAACCGCGGGCGCAAAAGTCTCTACCGGCACGCGTCTCGACGGGCCCTGCGAGATCCGACCGTGTCCGTCGAGTGCTCGCTGAGCTGCGTTGGATTCGGATGCAGCTCATTTATTTAGAAGTGCTGTTTGTGTGTTTAGTTCGTTTGTTCGTCCTTCCCCCCGGCAAACTCCGATTAGCGCGGTTGGCTACGTACGGTGCGAAAGAAGTTCAACATCGTACATAGACTGACACAGAGACCTATGGACTCGCGCAGAGAGATGAATTCATGGGTCTCTGTGCGAGTCTATGGGTCTCTATACGAGTCTATGGGTCTCTGCGTGAGTTCTATGGGTCTCTGTGTGAGTCTATGGGTCTCTGTGCGAGTCTATGGGTCTCTGCATGAGTTCTATGGTCTCTGTGTGAGTCTATGGGTGTCTGTGTGAGTCTATGGGTCTCTGCATGAGTCTATGGGTCTCTGCGTGAGTCTATGGGTCTCTGTGTGAGTCTATGGGTCTCTGCGTGAGTCTATGGGTCTCTGTGTGAGTCTATGGTCTCTGTGTGAGTCTATGGGCCTCTGTGTGAGTCTATGGGCCTCTGTGTGAGTCTATGGGTCTTTGTGTGAGTCTATGAGTCTCTCTGTACGAGTCTATGGGGGGTCTCTGCGTGAGTTATATGGGTCTCTGTGTGAGTCTATGGGAGGATCCGGAGAAAAATCCACGCAACCACGGGAGAGAGAGAGACACCGCAAACTCCAAATATACAGCGGCAGGCGTCAGAGTCAGGATCGAACCCACGACCTCCTGTACACCAGGCGAGGGAGCTAACATCTCACCACCGTGGCGCCTATTGCCGTTGCCTTTAGTGGAACACATTCACGTAGAAATCGCGGCGTGTGGGGGCGGTGGGGTGAGGCCCTGATTTACGAACCCAATACTCACCATGTACATCTCCCAAAACTTGTCTGCGAACTCGTGGGCGGAATGTTTAACGCTCTGGCCCTCCAGAGCTCCATTCCTGCACGCGGGGACGGCGGAGGGATAGAATTTGAACATCGGGAAGCCTCCTTCAGGATTCATATTCTTTTTGAAAAAAGTCACGTAGGTGAACAATTTAAATGAATGAAAGTAAAATTAAAATAAAATAAAAATCACAACGTTTCGGAGGCAACACAAGCTTCCGTCTTCAGGTGGAACCGTCACAGCACGATTGCTGTATCAAGTGAGAGAAATTCCAAGAACACAGTATTTGTATATATACTGGTTGAGGGTGGGAGGAGCCAAGGTAGGCCTGAATATTGTTTTTGTGAGGTTCGGTGCGGCTGAAGCACGCTGCTAGGAATGAGCCTTTGTTGTGGAAACTAGGTGCGGCTGATGTAAAGGTGCGTGTAAAAGGGACTGAGCCTTTTTGTTATGTAGAGGTGATGCGGCTGAAATCACTGCCAGGAAATCAGTCTTTGTTGTGCAGAATGGTTGACTGAGCCTTTTGTTGTGTAGAGGTGGTGCGGCTGAAATCGCTGCAGGAATGCTCCAAATATGTGTAGTTAAATCTTTTTTGCATGGCTGCCAGACTTCACCTGGCTGACACGACGGAATCAAACTCAATCTCGACTTGAAGCTTTCGTGACTGCAGGAATCCATACTCTTTGTTTCTTTCGGTAAAGTCACTTGGTAGAAATCAAACTCGTGGTTTGGTGGCGATGACGGTGCTTTGGGGCAAAGCCGAGAACGATAAAATGACTCTGCTTTTTATTTTACCAGGTGAGGAGCCACACGGAGCTGTAAAAGCTCTTTTACACACTTTTATTTAACTCACTCTGTCTGTTGTTGTTGTATCTTAAAATCTTGTAATTCAATTTTAACCCACTGCAAACTTGGTATACTTATGTCATACTGATGACAATACTATATTCTAGCATTAAAACTAAATATATATATTTTTAAACAATCTTTTTATATGTTATGTTTCGGCTTGGGTCTAATTGTCCACGCTCAACTGACGTTGGCTGTAAATCACCACGGCCCCTTACGTTATGGCAAACTCGGGCCACTTCCTGGAGTCGTGGAGTTCTTCCATTACTAGTACGCTACATTTCATTAAAGCGTGTTTAAAAAAAAGTTTAAAAAAATACTACTTATTCATAAGCGACCTGGTCATCGCAAATGATGGCTCAACCAAAGTGGCTTGGCATCGCGTGGAAAGTTATAGCAGCCAAATGTTCCGAGGCGTTTGCTGTTGGTTCGAAATGTGGAGGGAAATACCGGAGGACCGGAGAAAAATCCACGCGACCACGGGGAGAGAAGGAGACACCGCAAACTCCAAATGCACAGCAGGCGTCACAGGGTCGGGATCAAACCCACGACCTCCTGCACACTAGGCGAGGTAGTTAACATCTTGCCAAAACAGGAGAATATCTCTCATCTTTCGCCTGAAGGCTTTTGCAATTACTGGGAAACATCATGGTACTTTGTAAAGTTGTGTACCAGTGCACCAATCGGATTTTTTCATATTTGTGCATCATATCCGGCTACTCCCACGGTTTTTCAGCGGATGCGCATTCGGCCATCCTCCGTGGAAGATCAAATCCAGGGGGGTACAGCTGGGCCACTGGCAGCCTGGACTACACCTCAGGGCGTTGACACAGCGTCGCCGGTCAGCGCCCGTCGGCATTCCCGCGGCGCGTCAAACCACCGAAGAAGAAGAGAGCCGCTAACGGCGGCGAGGCGATGAGCTGGTCGGCGAGGATCTTCTTGGCGACCACTTTCCTCGTCCTCTCCGGCAGGAACTTGTCGAGGTAGACGTACCACAGGTGGAGGATGGGTCCCATCACGATGCCCACGGAGAACATGCGCGCTGCGCCGGTGGGGGGGGGGGGGNCACAAGGTGCACACGCACGGACACACGCACAGGGCAGGGGCGGATGAAGTGGCGTGAGAGAGAAGAAGGGCAGGGGCGTCCGCGGCGTCGGGCAGCCGCGGAGATTTTTTTGCGGCTGGATTTTAAGCAGCTACCTCCGGGCCTCCCGATCGGCGGTCACCACCACCACCGACGACGACGACAAACTTTTGTTCGATGCTGACAGCGACAAATGGAGCGACGTTCTGGTGGGCGCGGGCGGGAGCGGTGGGTGATAGCTCATCGTGCAGATTGCGTATCGCCGGAGCCAAGCCACTTTTTGTTTTTCTTTACCGAGGCAAACGCGTTGTGACGCGGGGAACAGGCGCCACCGTCCCGGACGAGGTTGTGGGGGACGTACGTGTGATGGACGCCGCGTCAAGTTGTCTCGGAGCGACAGCGGGAAAAATTGTCACAGCCACGCTGATGCTAAACTTGACCGCACACGAAAAGCGTCAACAAAGCTATACTCTTAGGTTATTTCGGTAAAGTCACGTAGGTAAAAATAAAAAANTAAATGAAAATAAATCAATTAAATCACGACGTTTCGGAGGCAACACAAGCTTCCTTCATCAGGTGTAAAAAGGCACAGCAAAATAACATTTATCATCGGAGTACACCGGTTTGTGCTGTACTAGTATACTGCACTATACACTACACTATACACTGCACTATACACTGCACTATATACTACACACTACACTATAAACTACACTATAAACTACACTATACACTGCACTACACTACACACTACACTACACACTATACACTACACTATACACTACACACTACACTATAAACTACACTATAAACTACACTATACACTGCACTACACTATACACTACACTACACACTACACTATACACTACACTACACACTACACTATACACTAGTGCTGTACTAGTGACGAATTGGCCACGTTGTGTTACGTGACAACCCTTACTAGTTGGCTGTGTCGGGTGGTGGCGGGTTTTGACGACACATTTATATATTTACGCGATCTAACCCCAAAAAACCTCTCTTCTGGATGATATTGGTGGCGGTAGCCTACTGCTGCTGCGTGTTAAACTGCAGAATGTGCATCAGCTCCGCCCTCCAGACATTAAACCCCGGAGTTGTGATGTAACTCTGCAGTCAGAGGTCACTCACAACCACGTGGTGGCTGTCCGTGTCCCCACGTGTCTCACAATGTCCCCGTGTGTGTCTCTCTGTGTCTCACAATGTGTCACACAGTGTGTGTCTCACTGTGTCTCACGATGTGTCTCACTGTGTGTCTCAGTGTGTGTCTCACTGTGTCTCACAATGTGTCACACTGTGTGTGTCTCTCTGTGTCTCACAATGTGTCTCACTGTGTGTCTCACAATGTGTCACACAGTGTGTGTCTCACTGTGTCTCACAATGTGTCACACTGTGTGTGTCTCTCTGTGTCTCACAATGTGTCTCACTGTGTGTCTCACAATGTGTCACACAGTGTGTGTCTCACTGTGTCTCACAATGTGTCACACAGTGTGTGTCTCTCTGTGTCTCACAATGTGTCTCACTGTGTGTCTCACAATGTGTCACACAGTGTGTGTCTCACTGTGTCTCACAATGTGTCACACAGTGTGTGTCTCTGTGTCTCACAATGTGTCTCACTGTGTGTCTCACGATGTGTCACACAGTGTGTGTCTCACTGTGTCTCACAATGTGTCACACAGTGTGTGTCTCTCTGTGTCTCACAATGTGTCTCACTGTGTGTCTCACGATGTGTCACACAGTGTGTGTCTCACAATGTGTCTCACTGTGTGTGTCTCACAATGTGTCATACAGTGTGTGTCTCACTGTGTCACACTGTGTGTGTCTCACTGTGTCTCACAATGTGTCTCACTGTGTGTTTCACGATGTGTCACACAGTGTGTCTCACAATGTGTCTCACTGTGTGTGTCTCACAATTTGTCTCACGATGTCACACAATGTGTGTCTCACTGTGTCACAGTGTGTGTCTCACTGTGTCACACAATGTCCCCGTGTGTCACCCTGTGTGTCACACAATGTGTCTCACGATGTGTCTCACAATGTGTCACACAATGTGTCTCACAGTGTCCCGTGTGTCTCACAATGTGTCTCACGGTGTGTCTCAACAATGTGTCACACTGTGTCTCACACTGTGTCTCACTGTGTCACACAATGTCCCCTTGTGTCATCCTGTGTGTCACACAATGTCCGTCTCACACAATGTGTCTCACCATGTGTCACGCTGTCACACTGTGCGTCTCACTGTGTCTCACAATGTCCCTGTGTGTCTCACAATGTGTCTCAGCAATGTGTCTCAACAATGTGTCTCACGCTGTGTCACACAATGTGTCCCGTGTCCCCCGCCCCGTGTCTTACTGGTAGATTCCAAGTGCACGTGTCCCCAGTGAACCCCTGCGTCACCCCTGTCTGTGTCCCACGTGTCCCCCACATGTCCACTGTGTCTTACCGTGTCCCCCCTATGTCTCACCGTGTCCCCACCGTGTCCCCCACATGCCCCACTGTGTCTCACCGTGTCCCGCGTGTCCCCTATGTCCCACTGTGTCTCACCGTGTCCCCACTGTGTCCCACCGTGTCCCCCACGTGTCCCACTGTGTCTCACCGTGCCCCACCTTGTCCCCACGTGTCCCACTGTGTCCCACTGTGTCCCCTATGTCCCTCACGTGTCCCACTGTGTCCCACGTGTCCCCCACACGAACACCCGCGCGTCTCACCGGTTCGCACCCAGTCCCTGCGCTCGCGTCTCCCTGCGCGCGTCTCCCTCCACTGCTGCACCGCGTCTCCCGTGGCCATCAGAGCCCGCAGCTCGCAGTGTTCGCCACCAGGAACCCGCGGCCCCGCAGTAGCCGCGGGACCAGAGACCCCAGCTGACGCAGCATGGGGGGCGGTGGTGGTGGTGGGGGCTGTGGGGCTGGTGGTGGTGGGGCTGGGTTGCCCTGGGATGTAGAGAGGAGAGATCCTGGGATCGAACGAGTCGGAACCACGAGGATGGAGGAAGGAGGAGCTACGAAGAGGAGGAAGGAGGAGCCACGAAGAGGGAGGAGGAGCCACGAAGAGGGAGGAGGAGCCACGAGGAGGAGGAAGGAGGAGCCACGAAGAGGGAGGAGGAGCCACGAAGAGGAGGAGGAGCCACGAAGAGGAGGAGCCACGTAGAGGAGGAGGAGCCACGAAGAGGAGGAGGAGCTACGAAGAGGAGGAGCCACGAGGAGGAGGAGGAGCTACGAAGAGGAGGAGCCACGAAGAGGAGGAGCCACGAGCAGAGGAGGATATTCATATTCTTAGGGGTTTTTTTCGGTAAAGTCACGTAGGTAAAAAATTTAAATTAATAAATAAAAATAAAATAAAAATCACGACGTTTCGGAGGCAACACAAGCGTCCGTCTTCAGCCACCGATGAGGAACGAAGAGCCACAAGGAGGAGCCACGAGCAGGAGGAGGAGCCACGTGGAGGAGGAGGAGCCACGTGGAGGAGGAGGAGCCACGTGGAGGAGGAGCCACAAGCAGGAGGAGCCACGAGCAGGAGGAGGAGCCACGAAGAGCAAGGAGGAGCCACAAGGAGGAGGAGCCACGAGCAGGAGGAGGAGCCACAAGGAGGAGAGCCACAAGGAGGANCCACGAGCAGGAGGAGGAGCTACCGATGAGGAACAAAGAGCCACAAGGAGGAGGAGCCACAAGGGGAGGAGCCACAAGGAGGAGAGCCACAAGAGGAGGAGCCACGAGCAGGAGGAGGAGCCACCGATGAGGAACGAAGAGCCACAAGTAGGAGGAACACGAAGAGCTAGGGGGAGGAGCCACAAGGGGGAGGAGCCACAAGGAGGAGGAGCCACAAGGAGGAGCCACGAGCAGGAGGAGGAGCCACCGATGAGGAACGAAGAGCCACAAGTAGGAGGAGCCACGAAGAGCTAGGGGAGGAGCCACAAGGAGGAGGAGCCACAAGGAGGAGGAGCCACGAGTGGGCCGAGTGGAGGATTGTCCTTCCAGGGAGTAGGAGTGGTGCCACTGAGACCACTGGCCAAGGCCTCAAAGCCACCCAGAGACAAAGGGGGCGTCCATAAATGACGTCACGCACCTAGGGGGGAGTCAGATATTTGTGACGATGTGTGACGAGGGGGGGGGTGAGGAATGTGACGTCACATCAAAATGCGCAACTTTAAATAAATATAGACAACACTTCTACTTAATTAAATCGACTTTTAATAAATGTTTTCTCCTACAACATCAGAGTGCAGCGCCACATTAAATACGCACTACAATGACAATAAATTTCGATTTAAAGCTTTCGTGACTGCAGGATTCATCTTCTTGGTTCTTTCGGTAAAGTCACGTAGAAGGGAATAAAAAATAATAAAACAATAAAATAATTTTCACGACGTTTCGGCCACAACGCAAGCAGCCGTCCTCAGGTGAAGACCAGGTCTGTCGAGGCGACAGCGTCTAGGGGGGGGGGGNTCAAAAATCGTCCAAAATCGCGTGACGTCATTTAGGTACGGCCCTTACTTACACCCAGAATTTCCGCCTCCCCCCTCCCTATTGCTCGTCGTTTCGCAAACACCCGTCGCTTTTATTAAATCCTTTATATTAAGTTCACTTGCTTGCTTGGGACCGTGCAAATCTTTCGGTCGTTTTTTAACCCACTTCCCGTGATCCAATCGAGCTGACATTTTCCACACAGACTCGTTGTGCGTGACAATTAATGTTCGTGAAATTTTTTTCCCAAAATTTTACTTTTTAGGACAAAAATATAATTACCAATTCTTAATGGTGCATGCAATCATCTGACCCATAGGTGGCAGCCATCTCAAGCCAGAGGACGAGAGGACTCTAGCCGCCACGCATATAAAGGATTTATAGTGAAAAACTTTGTTTTTATGGGTTATGCTTATTACCGATATCGCCACCCGATTTGAATCCCTCCCTCACCCATCTCTCAGCCTTCGCCACTACCACTCAACCACGACTGCTACCCCCCCCCCCCCCGAACATCGCTTCATTTAACGCCGCTTCGATATACGTCGCAACCTTTCAGGAACGCATCCCCCGACGTAAAATGGGTTTTGGCGAATGGGCAGGGCGTAGAAGTGGATTGTATACCGTTGTTCTGTCCCACACACAGCCTGTGGTCACCGATGCGAGCAGCTGTTCCCTGCCCTGTTGAACATCCCACACTGGCGAAGACCCTGGGCCGGCCCAGGACGCGTTGGTTGGGACCACGTCGCTCGGCTGGCCTGGGAATTCCCCAAGAGCTAGAGTCTTGTAGTGTATGTGTGTAGTAGTACAGTCATGTATAGTGTAGTTGTGAATAGTAATGTATAGTAGTGTATAGGGTAGTAGTGTATAGTGTAGTGTATAGTAATGTATAGTAGTGTGTATATTAATGTATAGTGGTGTATAGTGTAGTCATGAATAGTAATGTATAGTAGTGTATAGTGTAGTAGTGTATTTTAATGTATAGTAGTGTAGTAGTATATAGTGTAGTGTATATTAATGTATAGTAGTGTATAGTTTAGTAGTGTACAGTGTAGCGTATAGTGTAGTAGTGTATCTGTGTATGTGTAGTGTATAGTGTAGTCATGAATAGTAATGTATATAGTGTTGTAGTGTATAGTGTATATTAATGTATAGTAGTGTATAGTGTAGTGTATATTAATGTATAGTAGTGTATAGTGTAGTCGTTAATAGTAATGTATAGTAGTGTATAGTGTAGTCGTGATTAGTAATCTATAGTAGTGTATAGTGTAGTCGTGAATAGTAATTGTATAGTAGTGTATAGTGTAGTGTATAGTAATGTAGACCTAGAGTCTGTCGCCAGGGAAAGGGAGGTGTGGTCCACCACTACTCAACACGCTGCCGCCACAACCCTCACCAGGACAAGCGGATTAACAACAATATTTGGTGCATTCTGGCTGACTTTTAACTTCGGGCAAGACCACGTAAAGAAGCATAAACAAAGAACGAAACAACGCTCGACAACGATTCAAACAAACAGTACTTCTTTATTGATTTCACGAGGACTCGACAGTTCTTGACGCTCGTTAAGCAGGTTATGCGGAGAAAGCGTGGGACAGCCATTGGACGACGCGGGTGTGTGTGTGTGTGCTAGAACTTCTACGTGGGTATACTGGGCATGCGCGCGCCTTTGCTGTGCGCCCGAAACGTCGAGCTGCCCCCCTTACTTCAGCACATCGACCTGGGCCCGGCGATCAACCGCCGCCACCGCCGCCGCGGTGAACTCAGTGCGCGTGCGGGCGGCCACGGCCGGCGCCTCCGCCTCCTCCGCCGCCCTCTTGCGAGGAGCGCGGGTTCCGGATCGTCTCGTCCACCGACAGCACGAGGCACGCAGCCTCCGATGCGGCCGTCAGGGCGTTGATCTTGACGACGGCCGGCTCCCACACGCACGCCAGCATGTTGTCGGCGACGTCCTCCGTCGTCACGTCCACTCCGAACCACAGCCCGCCCTGGGGTGGTCGCGGAGAGACGCGTGCGCGTGGTTATTTATTATTCTATTTTTATTTTCGGAAGCGATACAAGAGGCGTGAACTACACGCGAGTGTTTGTGTTATCACGCAAATGACAAAACGCATGCGCTTTTTAATGACGCGGAAAGACTTGTATGTTGAACTTCTTTCGCACCGTGCGTAGCCAAGGGACAACAGCCAAAGAGACACCGAGATAAGAGACTCAAAGACAAAGATCCCCCGTATAGCCTTAACAGACTGTAGGGGCAAGTGCTGTTAGCGAGCACCTATGAAGCCGGAACGGCACCGGGGTGGGTGGCCAGCACCACGCCCGACNGCCTTTGTCTCCCCAGTGGCATGTTTACACACCCACAGGACTATTTTCAGGCTGAGTCGACCTAGTGGAGGCCCGGGACCGGTTCAGATAATCGTCACAGGTGTTGGCCGTGAGCGGGAATCGAACCCGGGTCGCCAGGTTCATAGCAGAGGTTGCAATCGGGTACCCGATACCCGGGTACGGGTACCCGTTTGCGACCCTGGTGCGGCCGGGTACGGGTAGGCGTGAGTCACTGGTGAGTAACCATTTATCACTCATTTCCCAATGTCTTGTCTCTTCTCACAATTCAAGTTCCTAGAATGAACCCACCCGCGCCTGCAACATGGCTTCATCCCAGAGGTCGCAATCGGGTACCCGATACCCGTACCCTACCCGATACCCGGCTACCCGTACCCAGCCGGGTCGGGTAGTGTAGGGTACCCGTTTGCGACCCTGGTTCGGCCGGGTACGGGTAAGAATCAAAACCCGTTTGCGACCTTTGGTTCATAGCGCGGCGCGCTAACCTACACTACGCTGCCAGAGACACGCACACAGACACAGGGCAACAGCGAGAGACACTGAGATAAGAGTAACAGAGTTGGGAGACGCAGACAACACACACACTCAAGACACGGGCGAGCAAACCAAACGGTGAGGACTGCGAGCAACAAAAAGGGGGGGCGCACGCACGCACGTACCTGGGCATGCTTGGCCCGCAGTTTGTTGAGAACGTTTGTAGCGTCGAAGCCGGCGTTGTCGCACAGCTGGCGCGGAATCACTTCGAGGGCGCGGGCGTACGCGCCGAGCAGCAGCTGCTCCTTGCCGGGTATGGTGCGGGACACGTCCCGCAGGTAGCGGGAGACCTCCATCTCCACCGCGCCACCGCCGCCCACCACCGAGTCGTTCTACACGTAGGCAGGCACGCACGCACGACAACAAGGTTTTTTGTTGTTGTAGCAGTAATTCGATGAACACGATGAACATATATTTTTTATTAATTTTGATGTTTTACCTACGTGACTTTACCGAAAACACCTAAGAATTTGATTCCTTGCAGTCACGAAAGCTTCAAGTCTAGAATTAATATTTTCTGCCACCCTCCCCCACCTCCCGGGACAACCGGGCTATGCCGAGGCCCGCGCCGAGCCAGTACTAACGTGCCAAAGGAATCTGAAAGGGCGGGTGGTCCCTTCAGAAAGCAAAACGTTGCTCACCGACGGTTATGTTTGGTTTGCGAAAGGGATACACGTTGGGGCGCGAGGTATTGCAATCGCTTCCACGTACGTATGTTGGAACTTCTTTCACAGCGTACGTAGTCACCCGCGCTAATCGGAGGTGCGGGAAGGTCAAAAAAACTAAACATAAAAAAGCAGATCTAAAGAAATGACTTTCAATCTCGTGTGTGAACATCTTAAAACACCTCTGTTGATTGCCAGAAAGGGTAAAACCTATTCTCATTTTCATAATTTTTAGCACTGGTACTCAAATATAGATTGAGTGCAGGGACTGAACTTTCAGAGATACGACAAAACCTGCTCCGTATGTCCAATTGTCTGTTGAGACGAGAGTCTTAAGTTCAACTGCCGCGCAATAGATGGTGGCAGTGGCATCTACATCTACTGGAGTATACAACTTTCAAAGCCGTTCCCATTTTCAGTGTACACGCCGTACAGCGCGTTTGGAATCGACGGGAGTAGAGTTGGGACTTACGAACAGACCCCTGGAACTAACTCATAATTAGAGGAATCTCTGTATCTCATATAACCCTTGCTCCGGCACCTTGAGATGCACTGCATGATACCGAGGCGCGGTATGAATATTAAAATGACGACGACGATGATTGTCTGGCTATGCGAGGCACGGAGCGTACCTTGATGGCTCTGCGCACGATCATGATGGCATCATGCAGAGAGCGCTCCGTCTCGTCCATGAACTGCTCAGCTCCTCCGCGCAGGATTATTGTGCAGGTTTTAGCCTGCGGGCAGCCCTTGAAGAAGTTGTACCTGCACACACGAGTGAAAACACACGCACATATATAGTCTTTTTAATTTAAAGCTTTCGCGACTGCAGGGATTCATCTTCTTGTTCTTTCGTAAAGTACGTAGAAGGGAAATAAAAAAAAAAAATAAAACATATAAATAATTCTCACGACGTTTCGGCCACAACGCAAGCAGCCGTCCTCAGGTGAAGAACAGGTCTGTCGGGAAGACAGCGCCTCCATCAGGTGAAGAACAGGTCTGTCATTCAGACTGTCGGTAAGACGCTGTCTTCCCGACAGACCTGTTCTTCACCTGAGGACGGCTGCTTGCGTTGTGGCCGAAACGTCGTGATTATTTATGTTTTATTTTATTATTTCCCTTCTACGTGATTTACCGAAAGAACCAAGAAGACATATATAGTCTATTCTCCAGTAACGCAGTAGTTGCATTCCTGAAGAACACCACGATACGGAAAGATCGCGTTATAATCTATAATAGAGGGCTAATTTACACTCGGCGATAACATACGTGAGATGCGTACGTGGCAATGGGTAGCGTCTAGAAGTATCCAACAGCATCTCAATGCCTTGTGCGAAGCTACGTCGATGCGGCCGTTACGACCGCTTACTCTCACTCGCGCGACGTAGTTCCATTCACTCGATCGCGTTGTATCCATTTCGCATCCGCGTTATAAAAAACGTGTTCCCCAACACATTCATCAT
Source organism: Lethenteron camtschaticum (assembly GCA_018977245.1). Taxonomy (NCBI): domain Eukaryota; kingdom Metazoa; phylum Chordata; class Hyperoartia; order Petromyzontiformes; family Petromyzontidae; genus Lethenteron; species Lethenteron camtschaticum. The sequence continues at coordinate 10,298,145 of MU249612.1, read as the reverse complement.
CGCGTTTTAGCAAATTCACGTCAGGAAAACAACACGCGGCTTTACAGGAGAACGGACTGCACATGGAAATAAACATGCCCACGTACTCGTGGTGAAGGGATGCTGCAGTGTGTCAATAGTTCAGTGTTAATGTCCAACTTTATTGAGGGATTACTACTACTACTACCGTGTGATGTTATCCTGGTGTGGTCTGGGACCGTTCTGTTTCCATTTTTGCTGCCCGTGCCAATCTCAATAAACCGGACTTATAGAATGTATTTATATTTAGTGACTTGCTTACCATTTTCGCTATTTTGCACTCCGTGTTTTTGTGCATTGTCTGTTGTTGTAACTTTTCTGACCTGCCCTATACTGGACATCTGTGAAAAAGAGCTTCAAAGATACAGCTTTGTTTGGGTTAGATCGCGTAAATATAAATGTGTCGTTAAACCCGCCACCACCCGACAGGTAAACAGAACATGCCAATTAGTTACTAATACAGCACACTGTGGATTTGCTCTCCAACACACCGGTTTGCTGTGCTGTTAACAAATTGGCATGTTCTGTTTAACGACACATCTATATTTACGCGATCTAACCCAAACAAAACTATATTATGGATGACATTGGTCGCGAAAGCCAGCGGCGACTGACGAGGGCCGTTCCGTACTAGCTTGCCGCGCGCGACACGATGCAGCCCGCCGCTGTACGACATCACCACGATGCGATTCCCCCGGAACGCGACGAAATGACGCGAGTTACACAGCACGTTCCGCCGTGTCCGTACGCGGTCGAACACCGCGCCACCGTGCCGCCCGTTCCACGCTTCCTCACCTGTCCCCGCCGATCTGCAACTCTTCGAAGAGCTCACATCGTCCCAGAACATCGTCGGTCATGGAACTGACGCTGGTCTGGATTGAGCCGCCACAAGCCTAAGCAAGGAACCAAATAAGTATAACCCGTAAAAACAAAGTTTTTCACTATAAATCCTTTATATGCGTGGCGGCTAGAGTCCTCTCGTCCTCTAGCTTGAGATGGCTGCCACCTATGGGTCAGATGATTGCATTGCACCATTAAGCAATTGGTAATTAAATATAATATTTTTGTCCTAAAAAGTGTAAAATTTTTGAAAAAAATTTCACGACCATTAATTGTCACGCACAACGAGTCTGTGTGGAAAAGGTCAGCTCGATTGGATCACGGGAAGTGGGTTAAAAAACGACCGAAAGATTTGCACGGTCCTAAGCAAGCAAGTGAACTTAATATGAAGGATTTAAAAAGCACATGGTGGTGACTCGCAGGATGCGCCAAAGCTGAGTATTTTTAAAAAATGCGATGGCTTTAGTTTAACTTTGTGCCATTAATATTACAAACATGTTCACATTCTCAAACACAATGTGACCAAAGCAGATTTTTTTACCAGGTTTTCATTTAGAGATGCAAAATGACAATTGGTGAAAACTATCCACATCGAAGCTACATTAAGACGACATTTCAAAAGAATGGATTATAATAATTACATCTACAATAACAAGGTATTACAGAAAAATGATTGAGGTACTCATTCACAAAACATTCATATGTAAACAAGTTACAGGTACCAAATAATGTTATGGACATCAAAACTTTTAAGTTTCCAGTGTCCACGATGGTGCAATAAAACACTAAAAAAAGTTTTAAAAAGCTTGGTTTATAAAAAACAAAACAATGTTAATAAAATGAAAACATTAATCTTTGTGCAAATTGAGAGGTCATTGATATACACATTAGGTAAAACGCCTTGTTTACAATCCCGTACCTGTACCCGGCCGCACCAGGGTCGCAAACGTATACCCGTACGGTGACCCGTACCCTACCCGATACCAGGCCGGGTACGAGTAGCCGGGTATCGGGTAGGGTATGGGTATCGGGTACCCGATTGCGACCTCTGGGATGAAGCCATGTTGCAGGCGCGGGTGGGTTGATTCTAGGAACTTGAATTGTGAGAAGAGACAAGACGTTGGGAAATGAGTGACATACGGTTACTCATCACTCACGGCTTACCCGTACCCGACCGCACCAGGGTCGCAAACGGGTACCCGTACCAGGCCGGGTACGGGTAGCCGGGTAACGGGTAGGGTACGGGTATCGGGTATCCGATTGCGACCTCTGGTGCATCATCATGAATTATCAGATCCCCCGTACAGCCTTAACAGACTACTAGGGCAAGTGCTGTTAGTGAGCAGCACCTATGAAGGCCAGCACAGCTCGCAATCGGGTGGGTGGTCAGCATCACACCCGGCCGCCTTTGTCTCCCCAGTGACGATGTTGTTTACACATCGCACCAGGTACTCATTTGAGGCTGAGTCGACCTAGGTCTGTGTCTGGTAGGATGGGGATGGTTTAGTTTTATTTGTATGTGACTGGGTGATTTGTTTACCTTACTTGTCGTGTTTTTGGACTGTTTGTTGTTGACTACGTTCTTACCCCGTTGCTCTGACTGAACATCTGTGAAAAAGTGCTTTATATATCACTAATCGGATTCCTCCTCCGGTAACAATATTCCGATTCTATCTAGGCCCAGAACCGGTTCAGACAAACGCACACGGTGGCCGTCCGCGAGCGGTGAATCGAAAACCCGTACTGCCGGGGTACGTGGCGCAGCGCGCGCCAAATCACTTGCACCGAATCGCTTGTGTCACCGCCAACCCCCCGCCAGCGACGACGCTGCGGTTCGTGTGGCTTGTCAAGGCGAGCGCTCGCGCGTCGACGGGGCGCCCATACCATCATGGTGCGCTTCAGGTCCTCCTCGACCACGCGGCCGGCGCAGAACATGTCCCTGTCGGCGAAGTACTGCGTGGCGACGTCGCCGATGGGCAGCTTGGAGAGGACGACGCGAGCCCCCGACGCCTCGATCTTCGCCAGCTTGTCGTACAGGATGCCCCACTCGGCGTCCACGATCGCCTGGTAGTCCTGGCGGGCGGACAGACGCGCGCACGCACGGCAATGCGTGTACGTGTGAACGTGTGTTGAACTTCTTTCATGCGGTACGTGGTCAACCGACACTCGGTGAGGCTTTCCTGATGTAAACAAGCGTAAAAGTAACACAAACTCGGGTATATGCCGCCCTAGAATCATCCGAGTATGTATGTATGTTGAACGACTTTCGCACCGTACGTCGCCAACTGTGCTAATCGGAGAAGGTGCGGGGAGGGACGACAACTATGGGTCTTCTGTGTGAGTATATGCATCTCCGTGTAAGACGATAGCGCGATATAGTACGGAGAGAAAACAAACTGGTAATTGGGTAGGAGAGGCACAATTATTTCCGGCTATGAGATTTTATCTTGATTTTGGGAGAAAATTGTTCAATTTTCGACGTACGGGTCAAGGATCTACGGAACCCTAACCCTTCCGTAAGCCGGTGGGGGGGGGGGGACCGCCTGTACCTGGACGTTGGTGACGCGCACTTCGGCGTTCTCGCGCTCGGCCTTGAGCTCGAGCTCGACGTTGAGCAGCGCGATCTTGGGCTGCGCGTACGTCTTAGGCTGCATCTCGAAGCCGGCGTAGGAGAACGTCTTCTTGAACGCGACGCCGGCCACCAGATGGGAGTCCTGAAACGAAACGGTCGATGTTCACGTGGTATAGGTGGGACACCGTCGCAAATACGAGCACTACTACTACGCTGCAGCAACAACTGTTGACCATCCGAAGGGGGGACGGGGGGGAAGCAAAAGAAAATCGCTGAAAATATCCGTCGTAGTTCTGATTTTAATCGCATTCGGAATGAGCACAAGTACCATTTGTGCGTCGGTTATTTTGGTCAAACAAACGGTGCAGAACGCGCGGTCAAAGCGGCGGGGATTGATGATTGTCGTCATCATCATCACTGCTTGTGTCTCGAAGTTTTGGGCAACCGTTTGATCAACGTGGCCAGTTTTCAAACAGGGCAAGTTCCCAACAGCAGCACTCAACTATTATCCAATATTCGATCATCTTTACGAAGATTGTGACCGCCCTCGTCACCCTCCCCCGTTACACGACAGAGTTTTCAAAATGCATCAAAGCTGGGGGAACTTTCGTCGGGAAAGCGTTTAAAAGTGAACACCACGAAGCTCGCGTGTGCGTACGTGTGCGTACGTGTGCACGCGTGCGTGCGGTAGCAGCAGTACCTCGAGACCGCCTCCCTGCACCTTCTTCATGCCGATCATGTTGAGGGGCATGAGCTCATCCAGCATCGACACGGCGTCCACAACCATCGCGGCGAAGAAGTCCTTCTGCTGCGAGACCAGCTTGGAGCTGAGCGCAGTGGCGGCGCACTTCACGAGCAGAGCACGGAGCTCTCTGCGACGAAAGACACACACGAGATCGTCATCATCTTTATCATCATCGTCGTCATCTATGTATGAAGGTGTGTGTTGAGCTTCTTTCGCAGTACGTAGCCAACCGTGCCCATCGGAGGTGCTGGGAGCACAAACTAAACACAAAAAGCAAGTTTTAAAGAAAGTAGTTTCCTATTTTGGAGGGAAGGGCATTCCAAATGGCCGCAGAAGCGAATCCAATAGCGGACCATCATCAAATGTGTGGAGGTGCTAATCTTGAGCATCGTGTGGCGCACTTCACAGCAGAGCCCCGAGCTCTCTGCGACGCAAACACACAGGAGATCCTCGTCGTCATCATCGTTATCGTCATGAATAAATATGTGCGCTCAACTTCTTTCGCACCGTACGTAGCCAACCGTGCTAATCGTAGGAGGTGCGGTGGACAAACTAAACACAATTGCAAGTTTTAAAGAAATTAGTTTTCAATCTAAGAGTGCACGCTACAGTGGCTTCGTAATATTGAAGGGCGTTCCAGACGGCCGCAGAAACGCATCCGAAAGCGACCATCATTGCAAACGTGAGGAGGAGCTAATCGCACTAAATTAGAGGTGTTAATCGCAAATCTGATTGGCACGAATGGCTATGTAGAGTCCGAAAGAAGTTCAATATACATGCATACAAACTGACATCGCGAACATCATTATATTGACATTTAATTTTGTATCTTACCGTGCAAAACTATATCGCGGCAACCCTGCTTTATATGGTCCGGTGATAAAATAATTAATTTTCTTAAAGTGTAAATCAAAATCAAACCACGAACCCCTTATCTTCCTTCTTGACGGCACAGATATTTCTTTGATCTTTTCGATGGCCTGAAAGGTGCAAATGACGAGTTAAGAACCACACACACACGCAACAGGCAGGACATTCACGACGATCACTCACGTGAGTGAGAGTGGCGTTTTCCGGAGAAAATTAGATGCATAAGTTCACAGACGCGTTTAGATTTCAATGCCTAATTACTGAACGACTTTTAGAGAAAGCGAGCACCAACATCTTCCCCTCGATTCGACATCTCACGTGTTATCGCGGACTGCGCTTTAACCTACATCATTAATTTTAACGCCATTTTTCCACAACGTGGTGTTCTTTAGAACGCAACCACCACCGCGTTATAGGGGAACAGACTACTCCGAAGAGCTGCGCTCATAGGTTGGCAATGTAACGTTGTTCGACGCTCCCAAACGCACCAGGCCGGTGGCCTTGCGGAAGGCGCGCGTGATGATCTGCGGGTGCATCCCCTCCTCCACGTACTGCCGCACTTGCTTCAGCAGCTCGGCAGCAAGCAGAGTCACCGACGTGGTGCCGTCCCACCTGAGCGGGAAAGCCACGCACACGTCCGTCAGCTTGAGACACCGGATATTGCAACAACACGCTTAGAGCAATGCTCTAAATGTGTATGGTCAAGTCGGTGACCACGTGGTACAGGTTAGAGCAGTGGTCTTCAGTACGAGGGCCGCGGGCCACTGGCGGGGCCCCTGGTGGCCTTTAGTGCGGCCTCCAGACAATGCACAAAGAGTGAAAATACCCCCCATCATCATCGTCCTGCTGTCACAAACCCAACAATGGTTTCAAATGTGGCGGCCCTCACACTGATGATGTCTTATCGGCGAAAGTGGTCACCCCCTCTTAAAATTAATGAACACTGAGTTAGTGATGCAACAATAATTGATTCCCATCGCTCCGATGATTCAGTGTGGACACGATTAATGCATGGTACTCACAAACTATGAATTTACTCAGCCTCCAGTCAGCCAGATTGGCCAAGTAGTTGTGTGCATGCCGCAGCGCACACACACACACACAACACCGCACGCATCACCTCTGCATCCTGAGAGCGAGCAATGTCCACCAGAGTCTTGCCAGCGGGGTGGACAACCTCCAGAAGCTTCAGGATTGTGGCTCCGTCATTGGAGATGGTGGATTTTCCTGCACAACACACAGAGACGTGATGTTATAAGCATACAAAAAGTTTACCACTCCCCTGGCATTGATTCAGCAAATCCTTTTTCAGAAGCGACCTGGCCACAAATTATAGCTCAACGAAGCGCTTATCATGTGGAAATTTAAAGCAGGCAAATGCTCTAAAGGCACGTCGATTCTAAATGTGAGGGAAAAACCGGACACGGAGAAAAATCCACACGCCACGGGGAGAGAGACACGCAAACTCCAAATATACAGGTATCAGGGTTGGAGTTAACTGACAATCTCCCTCTATACCAGGTGAGGTAGTTAACATCTCGCCACCGTGGTCCCGCTCGTGTATAAGTGCAGGGAAGAAATCTGAAAGCATTCTGAATCGTCTACAGAGTTTGGAGATGAGGGATTTGGGAAGATGAGGGAGATACTCTTAGGTTTTTTTGGTAAAGTCACATAGGTAAAACATTTAATTAATAAAAGTAAAATAAAACAAATTAAAAAATTCACGACGTTCGGAAGCAACACAAGCCTCGTCTTCAGGTGGAACCGTCACAGCCACGACAGCTGTATCAAGTAAAAATGTTTTACCTACGTGACTTTACCGAAAAAACCTAAGAGTATGAATCCTTGCAGTCACGAAAGCTTCAAATCTAAAAGATGAGGGAGATTTGGGGGGGAGGGGTTGGTAGAAGGATAGAGTTGCAATGCATTGCCTCCACGTCCCCTGCTGGAGCCACACCAACGTCCCCGCACGTGCCCCTGCGTACCGCGATCATCGATGATCAGCTTGTCCATGCCCCGCGGGCCGAGCGTGGTGCGAACCGCATCGGCGACCACCAGGCACGCCGTGATGTTACTCAGCAGCTGCGGAATCCCCTGGGACGTATCCGTGCCCTCCTTCAGCAGAATGATTGGCGTGTTCTGGCATCGTTCACACACACACACGCGCACGGTCATCATTCAAGTTCATTTATTAGGTATAGCCCTGTGAGCCATTCGGCTCTTGAATCGGGTGCAACCGCAACAAAAAACAAAACATGAACAAAAAACATCTTAAAGTGAATATGTGACTGAGTGCAAATAGAAAATCCAAGAAAAGACAGCAAAATATTGCAGAAAAATCACCAACGCTGTGTGCAAAAATTCCAGTGGGATGCAAGTCAAACAACCAACAACAACCACAAGACACTTAGATTAAGGCCATCAGTCTAACTCTGTACTACAACAAACAAACATGGCAAGTAAGGTTGTTCATAGATTATCAGCCCTGGGTAGGCCTTTACACGCAAGCCATCCACTAGACGAAGCTCTATAGAGGCCGTAAAGGGAGTATTTGGCCTACTCTTTCACTCTGGTCAATCGTCTTGGAAGAGGAGTACCCACACTTTACCCCACCACACGCGACCTGCCGATTGACAATATGTGGTGCACCCATGTCTACTACCGAGTAGATAGAGGCTTGGCGGCATGCAAGAAACGTTCCCACTGTTACAATTTCCGCGCCGGGAGATTGAATCGGCGACCTCTGGATTGCTCACCGTGACGACAGACCTTTTCGTAAGCGGCAACAAACATTTAACCCTTTCACTGCGCTAGAATGAATGCGCTTCGAGAAAGCATCCACTCCTCGCGACATGAGGTCGAGGGGTCCCGAATGCTTACGATCCACTACGGCCATGGACACATTCATTATGAACGCATGATGAAGACATCTGTGGAAAAAAGAGCTTGTACAGCTATCGGATTCCTCCTCCAGTATTATCCATCTAGTTTTGGTGATCTGTGCCTACCGACTGGCACTCTGTACGCTGTGTGTGTAACGCTGGGTAGGTTTTGGGGAGCGGTAGTGCAGTGGTTAGCGCGCTGCGCTATGAACCCGGCGACCCGAGTTCGATTCCCGCTCACGGCAAACACCAGTGACGATTATCTGAACCGGTCCTGGGCCTCCCCTAGGTCGATTCAGCCTCAAATGAGTACCTGGTACAGTGTAAAACCATCGCTACTGGGGAGACAAAGGCGATCGGGTGTGGTGCTGGCCACCCACCCCTTCGTGTGTCGTGACGGCCTTCATAGGTGTCAACCCATATGGTTTACCCGTATTCTTGCAGAGGGAAATTTAGTTTTCAGGTCCATACGGCGTATAGCCGTTTCAATACGGCCAAAAAACCATGTGGTCTATTTGTATTGTGTTCTCCATTGTGATTGATATTGTAGAATGAAGTTGAGTTTTATAAGGGCACGGGGTGACCAATAAGGTCTGAATTGGTCTAATAAGGGGTTGGCAGGTATGGTAATCAAATGATTTAAATTCCCGATATGCTAATCTAATCATGTCACAATCAATTATATATATCGCTTTGGGCGAATTAATGTACAGAACGAATTCTACCGAACGAGGCTGTACTGGACTGCGATCGGACATTGATTGTATTCACGATTTATATGTATTGATGATTGTATTCACGCTTTATATTTATTGATTGCATTCACGATTTATCTCTTGATTGTATTCACGCTTTATATCCATTGATTGTAATCATGATTTATATATCTTGATTATATTAATGATTTATATCTATATTGTATTCACTATTTATATCCATTGATTGTATTCATGATTTATATCTCTTGATTGTATTCACGATTTAAATATCTTTATTGCGTTCACGATGTTTGATTGTATTCACGGTTAATATTCTTGATTGTATTCACGATTTAAATCTCTTGATTGTATTCACGATGTAATATCTATTCACAATTTATTTCATGATTGCATTCACGATGTAATAGCTATTCCACCTTCTAGAAGCTTCCTCCAGCAGTGGCGTGAGAGAGCAATTGCAGAGCCGCGCCTATTACTGTATAAATAAGTTAATGACTATTCGCAACGTTACCTTATGAGGCGAATTTGGGTAAAAGCGCTACGTAAATATAAGATAAAAGATAATTCTGCCAAAGATGGTAACGCAGATGAAACGGCACGAGCGAGACATTGATGAATCGATTAACTGGATCGGAACGTGCGCGAACACAAATCGATTACTAATACAACTCTCGCGTATTTTAAAACGCCGCTATCGCTCTCATGCTCGCGGCGTGAACAAAACTTTGAAGAGGGAGGAGGGGTAAAAGACGGAACATGACGAGAATAATTAAAAACCAGCTGCGAATAAAACTAGAATAAAAATAAGCTGGAATCGCGACGAGGGGGAATCGATTCACGGGGAAGAATCGATCCGCGTCAACCGTCAAACCTCCCCATTCATTGCGCAGTTCGCCTCAGAATGTCTCGGAATTAAATTAAAAAAACTCGCCGCGTTTCTCTCCCTCTCGACGTAATGCGAGAGCGACTNAGCGAACACACACGCGAACCCACAAACACACACACGGCAAAGCGCGCCCGTTATAATCCACACAACCAACCGGGCTCTATCCGAGACCAGGCCTCGGGCTTCACCGCACCTCCAACGCTGCGAGGCCTCCCTCGTCTAGAACCCGACGCGTCAACGCCGCCTCCCTGCGTGGCGGGGGCCGTGTGAGGGCCCCCGCGATTCGCGAATGCTCGGGCGCTTGAGGCCATGCCGGGAGAGGGGGGAGCCGAGGCACACACTCACCATGGCGGCAGGAGACGCGCGCGGCACGAGGAGACGAGAGGCTGGGAGGGCGGGGCCAGCGGTAAAGGGGGCGGGGCAAGAGGGGAGGGGGCGTGGCTAAGGGGAAAGGGGCGTGGCTAAGCTGGGAGTGGGCGTGGCAAGAGGGGATGGGGGCGTGGCTAAACTGGGAGGGGTAGGGTCATGGGTGAAGCGGCGGGAAAATAGGGGGAGCAACTGGGGAGGGGCGTGGTCAGGAGTAAAGGGGGCGGGGCAAGAGGGGAGGGGGCGTGGCAAGAGAGGATGGGCGTGGCTAAACTGGAGGGGTCGGGTCCATGGGTGAAGCGGCGGGGACATAGGGGAGGGGCCAACTGGGGAGGGGCGTGGTCAACGGGTAAAGTGGGCGGGGCAATAGGGGAGGGGGCGTGGCAAGAGGGAGGGGGCGTGGCTAACTGGGAGGGGTAGGGTCATGGGTGAAGTGGCGGGAACATAGGGGGAGGGGCCAACTGGGGAGGGGCGTGGTCAAGGGTAAAGGGGCGGGGCATACGGGACAGGGNCGGGGCCATAGGGGAGGGGCAATGGGGAGGGAGGGGGCGCTTAGGCGTCACGTGACGAGGAGAACGGGCCGCGAACGTTCTGGAAGCACCGCCCCCCGATCCCACCCAACCCCCGACCACCCCACCCCCACTGTGACGTAACTTCCGCAAGGAAGCAGCCGCCATCTTACTCAGGGGTTGTCGGTGTCCAGGCGCGTTTCTTTAGCCACCATCTTACTCAGGGGGCCACGAGAATGTTTTTATTTGTCACAATCTTTATTTATGATGGAGAAATTCGATGAGCTATGAAGCTCTTTATGTCCAGTAAGGGGCGGATCACAACGTAACAACAACAAACAAAACAACAACAAAANAGAGTACAAAGTATAGGAAAGGTTATAAAATCACGATTTTTTTTATTTTACTAGGTAAGGCCCACTGAGAAGCGACTGGCCACGAATGATTGCTCAACGAAGTGGCTTACCATGGATACAGTCCAGTTGTGGTTGACAGCTAATACGTTAGTTAGCAAGGCAGTCCTGGTTGCACAATCGCAAATAACAACAACACAACACGTTCATCAACAACACTGTGGCATTAAAAGGAAACATAAATGAATGGACGACGCTTCGGCCGATGAACCTTCTTCAAGGCGAAGGATTTTGGTAGATACGATGCAGGGAAGAAGACGCGCATCAGATGCGCTGCTGCTCTAAAGAAGCCCATCAGATGCGCTGCTACAAGGAAGCGCAGACTGAATAAACCTTCGAAACGCGTCAAACTTCGCGACAGGGTCAATTAAGCACCGACAAACAGATTTGCTGATTACATTATCTTTTTTATTTCACACTGCGTTATGACGACCCGGTGCGTTATGCTGCACCGGTGTACCGCCGATACGCCCATTTGTCATTCGACGTCAAAGCGTCTACCACCATTCCAGTGTCAACTCTGTCACGGTGCTCGCATTTAACAAAAACTACACAGGGTGCTGCACAACGTCGGCTGCTTCGAGCCACTCTTTTCCTTCGGCTCTCGGTTCGTCGTCTGGCTGACCCCACCTGCCGGTGGTGTTTCCCGTTCACCCGAAGCCCGCCGATCGGCGCTCGTGGCCGCTCGAAGGTCACCGATGGGACGCGGAGTTGGCTGCTGGTCCACGCTTCTCTCTGACTTTTTTCCCGTGCCCACATCACACGCGGGCACGTCGCCTTCGCTGCCACCGCTGCCGCCGTTTCCGCCACTGCCACCGCTGCCACCACTGCTTCCGCTGCCACCACCGCCACCGCCACTGCCAATGCTGCCACCGCTGCCACCGCCGCTGCCAACACCACCACCGGCACTGCCAATGCTGCCACCGCCACCACCGCCACCGCTGCCACCACCGCCACCGCCACTGCCAATGCTGCCACCGCTGCCACCGCCGCTGCCACCACTGCCACCACCGCTGCCAATGCTGCCACCGCCACCATCGCTGCCAATGCTGCCACCGCCACCGCCAACGCTGCCACCACTGCCACCACCGCTGCCAACACTGCCACCGCCAACGCCACCGCTGCCACCGCCGCTGATGATGCTGTTGCTTTTAGTGACGTCATTCTCACAGCTCTGAGACGATGCCAATGATGATGATGATGGAACCTCGTCTTCGGTATGCTGCTCCCAGTCTGGTGCGCCGTTTGTGCCGGATCGAGCAACACCAGGTCGCTTGGAGGCTGACGTGTCAGCTTTGGCTGAGGCATCTTTAGGCACGGGAAGCATCTGTTCGGATCCTCCGGACTGTCAATCCAAGTTCGCACATACATTGTCAGTTAGAGCTATGTTGATTAAATCTCAAAAGACAAAGATTCCCCGTATAGCCTTAACATACTGTGCTGTTAGTGAGCAGCGCCTATGAAGGCCGGCATGGCACACGAGGGGGTGGGTGGCCAGCACCACGCCCGGCCGCCTTTTTCTCCTCCGTGGCGATGTTGATACACCGAACTAGGTACTCATTTGAGGCTGAGCCGACTTAGGAGAGGAGGTCCAGGACCGGTTCAGATAATCGTAACTGGTGTTGGCCGTGAGCGGATATCCAGTGCAGGCTGAGCAAATTCCCAGTTTGTGAGTAGCAAGTATCAATCCATGTCCACACTGAAGTATCAGAGCGATGGGACTCAATCATTGTTGCATCACTAACTCAGTGTTCTTCATTCATTGTAATCAGGTGTATTTTCTACGACGCCGTTGTTAAATATCACTTGTGTACGTTTCATATCGCTTACCTCTGCAATAGACGTCTCCTCGTTTTGGCATAATCCTGTACGGGGAAAGAAAAAGAATCGATAAAATACGGACACTTTACGGAACATTAATATCTTACAGCTCTTTGGCGAAGCGCTGCTGGATTCGATGAAGCCCTCTCTGCGCTGTGTCGGTCAAAGCGGGTTGTGTGACTGCACTTCATGGCGATCGCCGCAGTTTTGATCAAGAAAAAATTAACCCGTAAAAACAAAGTTTTTCACTATAAATCCTTTATATGCGTGGCATCGGTTTTATTTTATTATTCATTTCTGTTTTTCTTGAGTAAGAGTTTCATTTTTATCACATTGGTATTTTAAATTAAATATGAAACTTTTTTTCCTAAAAGTGTAAAATTTTGGAAAAAATTTTCACGAAAATAAATTGTCACGCACAACGAGTCTGTGTGCAAAATGTCAGCCCGATTGGATCACGGGAAGTGGGTTAAAAAACGACCGAAAGATTTGCACGGTCGTAAGCGCGCAAGCAAGCAAGTGAACTTATTATAAAGGATTTAAAAAACCCATACTGGTGCAGACGTTATAGTTACTACACGCTAGGCTTCGGCAAGGTAAGGTAATTTACCCTTTTTACCGGGTAAAAGGGTAAATAGTAAAGGTGTCGACATGCCAAGGGGTAAGGTAAAGGGTAGGGTAAAGGTAGCGCGAAGTATTACCCGGTAGGGTAAAGGTAGAGGGACGTAATAACCGATAAATTCTTCTTCTTGGTTCTTTCGGTAAAGTCACGTAGAAGGGAAGTAATAAAATAATAAAAATAAAACAATAAAATAATTTCACGACGTTTCGGCCACAACGCAAGCAGCCGTCCTCAGGTGAAAACCAGGTCCGTCGAGGCGACAGAGTCTCATTCAGACTCTGTCGCCTCGACGGACCTGGTTTTATTTTTGTATTTTATTACTTCCCTTCTACGTGACTTTACCGAAAGAACCAAGAAGATGAATCCCTGCAGTCACGAAAGCTTTAAATCAAAAGGTAAATATCTTGTTTACCACTCGCTAAAAGCTCCGTAGCGCAGTCCGTGGCCTCCATTTAAAATTTGAATCATCGAGAGTATTCTATATGGAAAGGCGCTCTACTTAGTATTTACCGTTATAAACCTTTTCATGTGTAGTATCCAGTAATTTCCCTGTAATCGGGTAAATTGTATGGGTAAGGGTAAAAGGTAGGGCAAAAGGTAGGCTCGTTGCTTTTGACCTTTTACATTTTACCTTACCTTGCTAAAGGTAAGGTGTAGAGTGATTGTATTGTGGTAAGGTAAAAGGTAGGGTAAAGGTAGGCTCGTTGTTGTTTACCTTTTACCTTGCCTTGCCGAGGCCGCCTACATTGTTATAGTTACTACACCCCCATTGTTATACCCCATTGTTATTGTTACTACAGACCCATTGTTCTAATTACTACACCCCATTGTTATAGTTACTACACCCCCATTGTTATAGTTACTACACCCCCATTGTTATTGTTACTACACCCCCATTGTTATAGTTACTACACCCCATTGTTATGTTACTACACCCCATTGTTATAGTTACTACACCCCATTGTTATAGTTACTACACCCCATTGTTATAGTTACTACACCCCCATTGTTATTGTTACTACACCCCATTGTTATAGTTACTACACCCCATTGTTATAGTTACTACACCCCATTGTTATAGTTACTACACCCCCATTGTTATTGTTACTACACCCCATTGTTATAGTTACTACACCCCCATTGTTATTGTTACTACACCCCATTGTTATAATTACTACACCCCATTGTTATAGTTACTACACCCCATTGTTATTGTTACTACAGNCCCATTGTTCTAATTACTACACCCCATTGTTATAGTTACTACACCCCATTGTTATTGTTACTACAGACCCATTGTTATTGTTACTACACCCATTGTTATTGTTACTACACCCCATTGTTATTGTTACTACACCCCATTGTTATTTACTACACCCCCATTGTTATAGTTACTACACCCCCATTGTTATTGTTACTACAGACCCATTGTTCTAATTACTACACCCCATTGTTATAGTTACTACACCCCATTGTTATTGTTACTACAGACCCATTGTTATTGTTACTACACCCCATTGTTATTGTTACTACAGACCCATTGTTCTAATTACTACACCCCATTGTTATAGTTACTACACCCCCATTGTTATTGTTACTACACCCCATTGTTATTGTTACTACACCCCATTGTTATAGTTACTACAGACCCATTGTTCTAATTACTACACCCCATTGTTATAGTTACTACACCCCATTGTTATTGTTACTACACCCCCATTGTTATTGTTACTACAGCCCATTGTTCTAATTACTACACCCCATTGTTATAGTTACTACACCCCATTGTTATTGTTACTACAGACCCATTGTTCTAATTACTACACCCCATTGTTATAGTTACTACACCCCATTGTTATTGTTACTACAGACCCATTGTTCTAATTACTACACCCCATTGTTATTGTTACTACACCCCATTGTTATTGTTACTACAGACCCATTGTTCTAATTACTACACCCCCATTGTTATTGTTACTACACCCCATTGTTATTGTTACTACAGACCCATTGTTCTAATTACTACACCCCATTGTTATAGTTACTACACCCCATTGTTATTGTTACTACAGACCCATTGTTCTAATTACTACACCCCATTGTTATAGTTACTACACCCCATTGTTATTGTTACTACAGACCCATTGTTCTAATTACTACACCCCATTGTTATAGTTACTACACCCCATTGTTATTGTTACTACACCCCATTGTTATTGTTACTACAGACCCATTGTTCTAATTACTACACCCCATTGTTATAGTTACTACACCCCATTGTTATTGTTACTACACCCCATTGTTCTAATTACTACACCCCATTGTTATAGTTACTACAGCCCATTGTTATTGTTACTACAGACCCATTGTTCTAATTACTACACCCCCATTGTTATTGTTACTACACCCCATTGTTATTGTTACTACAGACCCATGGTTCTAATTACTACACCCCAGAGGTGTGGACTCGAGTCATGTGACTTGGACTCGAGTCAGACTCGAGTCATGAATTTGATGACTTCAGACTCGACTTGGACTTGCATAACAATGACTTTGTCCCACCTCTGAGGTGTGGACTCGAGTCATGTGACTTGGACTCGAGTCAGACTCGAGTCATGAATTTGATGACTTCAGACTCGACTTGGACTTGCATAACAATGACTTTGTCCCACCTCTGCTAAACCCCATTGATATTGTTACTACAGACCCATTGTTCTAATTATATATGACGTCACAAAGCTCTGCCCCCCCCCCAAAAAAATAAAACATCCTTCAAATCGCTGTAAACTATTGTCATTGTAGTGCGTATTTAATGTAGCGCTGCACTCTGATGTTGTAGGAGAAAACATTTATTAAAAGTCTATTTAATTAAGTAGGACGTGTTGTCTATATTTATTTAAAGTTGCGCATTTTGATGTGACGTCACATTTCTAACCCCCCCAGGTGTGTGACGTCATTTATGGACGACCCAAGGAGGGTGCCCTACACAGACGCAGAGCCTTCTTCGCCTGGCAGTGCAGAGTAGATCCACACCCTCTCAGACCTCAGGGATCCGAGTCAATGAAAGTGTCCCTCTGAATTTCAAATTCGTCACCCCCTGGCTTGCCACGTGCACACCTTTTCTGCCACTGCAAGGCTGGTGGGAGAGAAGCTGCAGGCAGCTGCCGACACTCGACGACTTCTTCATGCGTCCCACCCTGCCTTCCCCGGCCGGTGAAGAGAGGCGTCGCGCCGTCGTGCCCCTGCGATGCGCCCTCCGTGGCGAGGGCACACGAAGACTTGCTCTCCTTCAACGAGGCCATTGGCAGCATCAGGCTCAGCAGCGGAGGGACGGAGTGCTGCTTAGAGAAGGGGGGGGGGGGACGCCGCAGATGGGTGACACGCGTGCGGTGCGCGACAGCGAAGAAGGCGATGACGGCGATCTTGCTGCTGGAGACTTCGATGAAGAGGGTCGGAGTGGAGGAGGTGAACAGAGGAATCGGACGAGGAGGTTGAGTTACACGGGTCAGATAGTAGCCCCACCCACTTTTACTTAGCCACGCCGCTCAATCGCTAGCACCGCCCACACGGTCAGGTGACCTTCCTCATTCTGACGTCAGCAATGATTGCTGTTTGCACGAACAGAGCCGATTCAAGTGAAGATTAAGATATCAGTGCGCTTGTACACGTGTTCCTGTACACGTGGTCCATGTGTGTGTACGCGTGCTCCGTGTGTGTACGCATGTTCTGTATGTGTGTACGCGTGTTCTGTGTGTGTATACGCGTGCTCCGTGTGTGTGGACACATGTTCTCTGTGTGTACGCATGTTCCATGTGTGTGTACGCGTGCTCTGTGTGTGTACATGTGGTCCACGCATGCTTGCGTGCCTATGTGGGTGCGCGCGTATTCCACGTGATGCAGACGTCAACTGCTTACAGCGTCACCCGGGACGTGTCTAACAATCATTGGCGCATGCAGCGTGGAACGAGTTCATTTGAATGGGAGGAGCAAAGTGGTAGACGGTGGTGGGTTGCAACCACTGATGTGACGTTACAGCTGACTTGCCGTGAAAAAAAAAAGCATTATTGAGCTCCCCCCCCCCAAAAAAAAAGTATTTTTATAATTTTGCATGGTGTACGTCTGGAAAGTACCACAGGCAAATTTCAAGTTTGTTGCATGTCGGGAAGTACGCTAACATTTTGAATAGACACACATAATCACAACTTTGCCTTTAATTCTAGATTTGAAGCTTTCGTGACTGCAATGATTCCTATTCTTAGGTTTTTTCGGTAAAGTCACGTAGGTAAAAAACATTAAAAAGTAAAATAAAATAAAAATCACGACGTTTCGAAGGCAACACAAGCTTCCGTCTTCAGGTGGTACCGTCACAGCCACGACAGCTGTATCAAGTAAATGAGAGATTGCAGAAGCTACCTTTTATAGAAATGTAGATTACAAATAAACGTAAATTACTATTAATCCTCGCACCTGGCTGAAGCGCCGAGCGGCAGGCATTGCCATCGGGTTGTTGTTCGTAGCCAGCGGAGAAGTGAACACATCCAGGGAGCACCTGCGCCTGCCAAGTAACGTCTCTGGCTCCAAGCCCAGGCCCTGTAGTATAACACGCGTGTGTTAATAGGGTATAACGCGTGTAGGTAAGGGAGTGGTGGGCACAGGTGTAGGGTCTGTAGTATAACACGCGCGTGTTGACACGTAGGCTTACGCGACCATTATTATTCATAATACTGTAGACGTTTTTGGGTTAGATCGCGTTATTTATAAATGTGTCGTAACCCTCCACCACCCGACACGGCCAATCAGCAAAAAAGTGTCACGTTGACAAAAGACAAATGGTTCACTACATTAGCCCACCGGTGTGTTGAAGAGTGAACCCACAACATTTACAGTTTTTGAGTACGACGTTTCGCTGGTAATTACATCCAGCATCATCGGGCAATTCGCCAGAATGAATAACACGCGTTTGTTGACACGGTACAACACGTGTAGGAAGGGAGTGGTGGGCACAGGTGTAGGGCCTGTAGTATAACACACGTGTGTTGACACGGTACAACACGTGTAGGTAAGGAGTGGTGGGCACAGGTGTAGGGCCTGTAGTATAACACACGTGTGTTGACACGGTATAACACGTGTTCAGTGGGGAGCGGTGGCAGAGTTGTTAACGTAAATGTGCTGTCCACTCCGTGACCTATTGTTCTTTTTTAGACTCTAACACTGCCCATGGACTAAACACTGCACCGTAGACTTAACACTGCCCATAGACTCAACACTGCCCATAGACTCAACACTGCCCATAGACTCAACACTGCCCATAGACTCAACACTGCCCATAGACTCAACACTGCCCATAGACTCAACACTGCTCATAGACTCAACACTGCACCATAGACTCAACACTGCCATAGACTCAACACTGCTCATAGACTCAACACTGCTCATAGACTCAACACTGCCCATAGACTCACACTGCCCATAGACTCAACACTGCTCATAGACTAACACTGCCCATAGACTCAACACTGCACCATAGACTCAACACTGCCCATAGACTCAACACTACCCATAGACTCAACACTGCCCATTGACTCAACACTACCCATAGACTCAACACTGCCATAGACTAACACTACCCTAGACTCAACACTGCCCATAGACTCAACACTGCACCATAGACTCAACACTACCCATAGACTCAACACTGCCCATAGACTCAACACCGCCCGTAGACTCAACACTGCCTATAGACTCAACACTGCCCATAGACTCAACACTGCCCATAGACTCAACACTGCACATAGACTCAACACTGCACCATAGACTCAACACTGCCCATAGAGTTAACACTGCCCATAGACTCAAAACCCTTCCGTATTCTCCCTATCGCGGTCACTCAATTCCTCAGCCCCATGCGCGCACCCCTTGCCACCTAAATTACGATTATATTCTACAGCACCGCCTTTTTTTTAAAAACCACGTTAAGCAAAGGCGCTCTCTAAAAGACGCTGCTGCTGTGCTTCCAGTGTTCAGAGCCTGCTAAGGCGCGGCTCCGGCTGGAGCACGCGTACCACACACGTGTCGGTGATGTGCACGTCTTCTTCGAACGCTGGGGAGCCGGACAAGCCCCTCTCTGCACCAGCGTGACGGCACCCTCGTGGTGTTCACCTTCTGAAGCGCTCGCTCGTCACCGTGGCGTGCGCGATGACCACCACCACCACGTGACTTTTATTTCGTGTTGTGCGTGGTGCTTTTAGCGCCACAGCGCGTGGATTCGTAGCGTTTATTTTCATTTGTTTGCTGGTGACTTTGTGCGTTTCATATCGGAATCGCCTCCAGTGCTGTTGCTGCTGACGGCAATAAAAGTTGTTTAAAAGTCTAAATATAAGACGAAGAAAGAGAGAGAGAGAGACAGAGAGAGAGCGCGAGAGTGCACGTGACCTGGTTGAAATGCGGACTGTGGGAGCAGAGCGGGGAGGCGATGAGGTCCATGGAGAGGCGACGCTTTGTCTGCAGAGGATCGGACTCCAGGGACAAAGCCTGCGGCACAACTCCACGCGCTCAGCTCAATCCGTGTTCCGGGGAGATGGAGTGAATGCGCGAACGGAGCGAACACGGAACGTGAGGATACAACACATTCCTGCGGAGGGAGCTGGTAGGAACGTTGGGTTGCTCGGTCAATTGCCAGGGTCAACGGCGGCGTGGTGTATTCCGCAAATATAGCCGACTGTGAGGGCGGGCACAAGCCGGCGTGAGCAGGTTAAACGTTGAGTTTTATAAGGGCACCACGGGGTGACCAGCCACTCCCCACCCAGCCCCACCCTCCCACCCCCACCCAGCTCCTCCTTACCCTCCCCACCCAGCCCCCCCCACCCTCCCTCCCACCCTCCCCTCCCCACCCTCCCCACCCAGCCCAGCCCTCCCTGCACGACGGACACAATAATCCCCGGCGGGCTGGTGTAACCAGGAGGTTCCTACCTGTGTACAGCAGGCGTCAGGGTCGAACGCACGACCTCCTGTATACCAGGCGAGGTAGTTAACATCTCACCACATGCAAACTCCAAATATACAGCAGGCGTCAGGGTCGGGTTCGAACCCACGAACTCCTGTATACCGGGCGAGGTAGTTAACATCTCCCACATGTTAACTCCATATATACAGCAGGCGTCAGGGTCGAGATCGAACCCACGACCTCCTGTATACCAGGCGAGGTAGTTAACATCTCATCGCATGCAAACTCCAAATATACAGCAGCAGGCGTCAGGGTCGAGATCGAACCCACGACCTCCTGTATACCAGGCGAGGTAGTTAACATCTCACCGCATGCAAACTCCAAATATACAGCAGGTGTCAGGGTCGAGATCGAACCCACGACCTCCTGTATACCGGGCGAGGTAGTTAACATCTCATCGCATGCAAACTCCAAATATACAGCAGCAGGCGTCAGGGCGGGATCGAACCCACGACTTCCTGTATACCAGGCGAGGTAGTTAACATCTCACCGCATGAAACTCCAAATATACAGCAGGCGTCAGGGTCGAGATCGAACCCACGACCTCCTGTATACCGGGCGAGGTAGTTAACATCTCATCGCATGCAAACTCCAAATATACAGCAGCAGGCGTCAGGGTCGGGATCGAACCCACGACCTCCTGTATACCAGGCGAGGTAGTTAACATCTCACCGCATGCAAACTCCAAATATACAGCAGGCGTCAGGGTTGGATCGAACCCACGACCGCCTGTACATCAGGCGAGGTAGTTAACATCTTGCCATGTGCATCCTGTGATGGTATAAGCCACAGCGTTTTGGGTGCCACACGTTTGACACGCGGCCCCCTCCTCGAACACGTTGACTGACCAGTTCCAAAACGTCGCCAGATAGCCCGAGGCCAGCCAGGTTCAGCGTGGATTCGGTCTGGAACTCGCAGACCAGAAGCTTCATCCTCCATCCACTCTCCTGGAAGAACCCACCCCCAAAAATCGTACAAATCATCATCGTCGTCATCATCGTCGTCGTCATCGTCGTCATCGTTATGGTGATCAAAGGCACCACGCTGTATTCATTTATTAGCCGAGCGGTGGCGCAGTGGTTAGGGCACTCGCGCGACACAGCGGTTCGATTCCCACTCAGGGCCAACGCACCATGTGACGAATGTCTGAAGCAGGTCCGGGGCCTCCCTAGGTCTACTCAGCCTTAAATGCGTACCCAGTGGAGTGTGTTTCACTCTTTTTTGTATTTGTTTGCTGCTGTAACTCTCTGACCCGCAAACCGGATGTCTGTGAAAAAGAGGGGGAGGCGGTGGGGGAGGGGGNACGTGGGGGGGGAGGCGGTGGGGGAGGGGGTCAGTGGGGGGGCGGTGGGGGAGTGGGGTCAGTGGGGGGGGAGGCGGTGGGGGAGGGGGTCAGTGGGGGGGGGGCGGTGGGGGAGGGGGTCAGTGGGGGGGGGGCGGTGGGGGGGGGGGACAGTGGGGGGGCGGGTGGGGGAGTGGGGTCAGTGGGGGGAGGCGGTGGGGGAGTGGGGTCAGTGGGGGGGGGNCGGTGGGGGAGGGGGNACNGTGGGGGGGAGGCGGTGGGGGAGGGGGTCAGTGGGGGGGGTACGGTGGGGGAGNGGGTCAGTGGGGGGGGGGNCGGTGGGGGAGTGGGTCAGTAGGGNAGGGGTGGGGGGGGGGGTCAGTGGGTGGGGGGGAGGGGTGGGGGGAGGGGTCAGTGGGGGGGGGGCGGTGGGGGNAGTGGGGACAGTGGGGGGGAGGCGGTGGGGGAGGGGGTCAGGGGGGGGGGGAGGGGTGGGGGNAGGGGGTCAGTGGGGGGNAGGCGGTGGGGAGGGGGTCAGTGGGGGGGGCGGTGGGGGAGGGGGACGTGGGGGGGGAGGCGGTGGGGGAGGGGGTCAGTGGGGGGGGNCGGTGGGGGAGTGGGGTCGTGGGGGGGGGCGGTGGGGGAGTGGGGACAGTGGGGGGAGGGTGGGGGAGGGGGGTCAGNGGGGGGGGGGAGGGGTGGGGGAGGGGGGTCAGTGGGGGGGAGGGGTGGGGGAGGGGGTCAGTGGGGGGGGTACGGTGGGGGGAGAGGGGTCAGTGGGTGGGGGTGGTGGTGGGGGGNAGTGGGTCAGTAGGAGGGGTGGGGGAGGGGGTCAGTGGGGGGGGGGCGTGGGGAGTGGGGACGTGGGGGGGGAGGGGTGGGGGGAGGGGGGTCAGTGGGTGGGGGGGAGGGGTGGGGGGAGGGGGTCAGTGGGGGGGAGGGGTGGGGGAGGGGGTCAGTGGGGGGGGGGNAGGGGTGGGGGAGAGGGGTCAGTGGGTGGGGNTGGTGGTGGGGGGATCAGTGGGGGGGGGAGCGGTGGGGTGGGGGGNAGAGGGGGTCAGTGGGTGATGCGGTGGTGGACGCGTGGTGGACCCGTGACCTGTGCGTACCACTTTGCGTGCGACGGGTCCGCGCGTCGCGGCGTCCACGGCGAGGATGGGTCCCCGCGCGCAGCCCCCNGCTGTGCGCCGGGGATCGCTCCACGTGCCACACCACGTGCGCCTCGCGCGCTCGTTACGACGTGGAAGGAACCCCTGGGCTCTGCACGAGAGGCGCGCACGGGGGCTGCCCACGTCANAGCGTGGGGGCTCGGTGGGGGGGGCAGGGGGGGNATGAGGGGGGGAGGAGGGGTGAGATGAGAAGATGTCTGGGAAGAATGGATGGGTGGAAGACGAGGGGTGGGTGGGTGGTACGAGGGGGGGTACGAGGGTGGGTACGAGGGGTGGGTACGAGGGGGGTACGAGGGGTGGTACGAGGGGTGGGTACGAGGGGTACGAGGGGTGGTACGAGGGGTGGTACGAGGGGTGGGTACGAGGGGTGTACGAGGGGGGTACGAGGGGGTGGGTACGAGGGTGGGTACGAGGGGGGACGAGGGGGGTACGAGGGGTGGGTCGAGGGGTGGTACGAGGGGGTGGTACGAGGGGTGGGTACGAGGGGTGAGTACGAGGGGTGGGTAAGAGGGTTGGTAGGAGACAAGAAGAATGAATGGGGAGGAGGTGATGGACGTGAGACGCAAACGCAGCCATTAAGGTGTCGCTCCCAATCGTAACGACTGAGAACGTCCGTCACGCCGCCAATTCCAATCGCCGGTCGATATTCGAAGTCGATTATGACCTCACACATACAGCCCCCCCCTCTCCATCCTCCGCTATGCGTCCGATCCCCTTTCCGCCCCCCCCCCTACACTACGCTGTGGCAGCTCCAGAATCAGAATCAGAAACGGTTTTAATCGCCATGAAAGTTTGCACATACACGGAATTTACTATGGCCGGAAGGTGCATACATTGAACATGTAGGAATCTTAAACACTTAAATAGGTGATATACAGTCTAACTATACTAACGTTGCAAAGTATAACTAATACTAACGGGCTAAAGTATGTAAATTTACGAATAAGTAGACGATATAAAATGTAAAATATAAAATGTGAATTAGCTGTAATATACAATCTTAGAATACAAAAATACAAATAAGATAACACGTTGTAAGTATGACAAGGTGTAATTATGTAGATAAAATTTTATAGTAAGTGTAAAAGTCATTTAAGCCCTTGGCCTTGTTGAGGAGGCCAACAGCGGATGGGAAGAAACTGTTTTATGACCCCCCACCCCCCTCCTGCACAACGCACGGAAGATGACCAGCACGGCAGAACGACAACGAGAGCAGCAGCAGCAGTAGCAGCAGCAGCAGCAGAAGCACCAGCAGCAGCAGCAGCANAAGCACCAGCAGCAGCAGCAGCAGCAGCAGCAGCAGCAGAAGCACCAGCAGCAGCAGTAGCAGCACCAGCAGCAGTAGCAACAACAGCAGCAGCAACAGCAGCAGCAACAGCATCAACAACAACAGCACCAGCAGCAGCAGTAGCACCAGAAGCACCAGCAGCAGCAGCAGTAGCAACAGCACCATCAGCAGCAGTAGCAACAGCACCATCAGCAGCAGTAGCAGCAGCAGCAGAAGCAGCAGCAGCAGCAGGAGACTCGCTGCTGACCGACGGTCATCGTGAGGATATTTTGCTCGTCTCGTCGTAATATCGCCAAACCGCGGCAGCATCAACAGCATCCGAACATCGAAACTCGACTCTATACAAGGCCGTAATTATAATATATATTGGGGGTGGGGGCACATCCCCTCTCGAACCCGCCAGAAGGTTCCAGGGGCCTCCAGACGGTGCCTACGTGACCCTTGCCCCGGTTCCTCCGCCCTGCCAACACGCCCCCACGGCGTGCGTGCTGTCTGTCCAACACAGCTGTTGCTGCCGATGGCCACCAGCCGGCGCTATTACACTACACACGGCCCGCATCTCCGTTTAACACGGTCGGCTGTGCACGGTGTGAAAGAAGTTCAACACACACACACACACANGTACATACAACCCACTGTGGGTCTGCACTCCTTCAGCGGAGGAGGACGACGAGTCGCAAAACTCTACAACGCGTAGAGATTCATCCTCTTGGTTCTTTCGGTAAAGTCACGTAGAAGGGAAATAATAAAATACAAAAATAAAACATTATTATATTATTTTATATTTTTATTATTTTATTATTTCCCTTCTACGTGCCTTTACCGAAAGAACCAAGAAGATGAATCCCTGCAGTCACGAAAGCTTTAAATAAAAAATCGAAATTGCAATCCAGAGACACAGAAGAGATGGGGACATTGAAGACGCAAGCCACGGGAGGATGACGGCCTCCCCACACAATGGGCCGCGTGGTCAACCCACATGGGTCTGTGCTCCTCCAACGGATGGAAGAGCGACACGACACGGACTTCTCTCTCTCNGCTAAGCCCTCCCGTTGTGGCCAGCAGCAAGCAGCAACTGGAGACTCCACGTTGTTAGCATCGAGCTTAGAATTACCACATTCTGCGGAGGAGCTGGTAGGAACGTTGGGTTGCTCGGTCAATGGCCAGGGTCAACGGCGGCGTGGTGTATTCCGCAAATATGCCCGGCTGTGAGGGCGGGCACAAGCGGCGTGAGTAGGTTAACGTTGAGTTTTATAAGGGCACCACGGGGTGACCAGCCCTCCCCACCCAGCCCCACCCCTCCCACCCAGCCCCTCTCCACCCTTCCCACCCCGCCCTCCTCAACCGCCCCACCCAGCCCCATCCTCCCTACCCAGCCCCTCCCCACCCTCCCCTCCCCACCCAGCCCCTCCCTGCACGACGGACACAATAATCCCCTGTGGGCTAGTGTAACCAGGAGGTTCCTACCAGTATTAACATCGCTGCTGCTGCTGCCATCACGCGCAACAGCGTTCGACCCGCTGCAACCGACAACACGAAACCACGCTTGGATATGGTTGACCATACTTCACCGCGTTGGTCAAGAAGGGACGAGCAGGAGAAGGAGGAGGAGGCTCAGCACTGGTCAATGATCGCATCCTCTCGCCAATGGTGACATGTCCGCACGTTGAACTTCTATCGCGCCGTACGTAGCCCACCGTGCTAATCGTAGGTGTGAACAAAACACGCTAGCTGCCCCAACGGGGAATCCAACTCAACTCAGCGGCAGTCGCAATCGTTACCTTACCTTGCACACCGATTGATGATCGGTGCCTTGGATCGGCTGTGGTTCGCTTGACTTGTTGTGAGCTCAGCAAAGACAAAGATCCACCCCCCGTTAGCGAGCGCACCTATGTTATGAAGGCTGGCACGGGACAAAGACAAAGATCGCCCGTATAGCCCGTAACAGACTGTTGGGGCAAGTACTGTTAGCGGGCACTTATGAAGGACGGCACAGCACACGAGGGTGGGTGGCATGAACCACGCCCGACTGCCTCTGTCTCCCCAGTAAGCGATGTTTACACACCGCACCAGGTACTTATTTGAGGCTGAGTCGACCTAGGGGAGGCCCAGGACCAATTCAGATAATCGTCACCGGCGTTGGCCGTGAGCGGAAATCGAACTCGGCTTGCTGGGATTGTAGCGCAGCGTAGCGCTAACCGTTGCACCACCGCTCGGACACACACAGCCACACGCATAACCACTCAATCCTAGCAATGCTCTGAGCAGGCAAAGGAGATTCGGTAACAGAATATTGAGTGCTTAGATGCTCGTAAACCATGAATCGCGACCTTCCCATTGGTTATTAACATCAATCATCCCCCACCACCCTTGATAACCAACGAAAAATGTTTAATCGCGTGCGCACAGTGAGATCGCATGTTGCATCACACACACACACACCGCGCGCACACCGTTGTGAACTTTGGAATTGGCACAATTGTTGTAAATATCGGGCAAATTTCGACATTATTCACCACTTCGCACACGCACCACGAAGGGGCCCACGTTGAGTAACTCGCATGAAGTTAGGTGCGGAAAGGTTTATTTTTTGGAGGTGTTCGTGAAACTTTAGGATATTAAATCTTGATTTAAAGCTGTCGTGACTGTAGGAATTAATACTCTTTGGGTCTTTCGGTAAGGTCACGTAGATAGAAAAATAATAGATCACGACGTTTCGATCGCAATACAGGCAATCGTCTTCAGATGATAGAGAGAGACAGACAGACTTTGACTTTTAAACAACTTTTATTGCCGCCAGCAGCAACATCACTGAAGGCGATTTCGATATGAAATACACAAAGTCACCAGCAAACAAATGCAAAATTAACGCTACAGATCCACGCGCGAGAGAGAAATATATTTACGTGACTTTACTGAAAGACTCAAAGAGTATGCAATCAATAAGTTTTGGCGGCGGGGAGTGGTGGCGCAGTGGTTGGGGCACTGCGGCTCTGCACCTGCCCACCCACGTGACACCCAGCGCGTGCCATCTTCCTCGGGCAGCATTCGTTCGAACCAAAACAACAAGAAGACACATTTCTATTGGTATTCGGTTAAAATAAAAACAAGAACAACTTCTCAATAAATTTCGATTGCACGGGCATAAGTAGTACTAATCACATACCTGCATTTCCCATAAATATGCTAAATTCCTCTTGATATGCAAATTCCTTTGTCAAGGCGCTCTTCCCCTCCAACCCAGCTTAAATATACGCTGCCAAGCCTGGTGGTGTTCATTCAGACGCTGTCTTTCTGACAGACCTGTTCTTCACCGAGGACGGCTGCTTGCGTTGTGGCCGAAACGTCGTGAGAATTATTTATAATGTATTATTATTTTATTATTTGATTCTACGTGACTTTACCGAAAGAACCAAGAAAACTTCTCAATATTTCAAGAGCCACACTGCAAGGTGGTGAACGCGAGAGTGTCATATTCAAGGCTGGAACCAACTCCCCCCCCCNTCCCACATTCAGCAATCACCTTTACTCACTAAGTTTTCCACTCCGCACTCAAAACTCACTTATTTCCCGAGCTCCACGCCCGACAACCCCTCAATCTCCACCTACCGCCACCGTCACTTCTCCATCTTCACAGTCGCACGAGACGTCTCTCGCTCATCAACCCCATTCATTCGCCCCCATTCATCATCACTTACCATCGTCGATTTCGCATCCTCAACGCCGGTGTGTTCTAAGAGGAAGCAGTAACCAGGCTCAACACTCGGGCAAATTTTTCGTTTATTTTCATCTTCCGTGGTTGGTGCACGCTGTGCGATTTGTTAACCGGGCAAGAGGTTGCTAGGTTATTTAATTTTAGGTGTCTTTCTTCTAAATTTCAAGCTTGCGTACCGTACCTCGTCGTCGTCCACTCATTGACATGCTAATTTTTTCTCTGCCCCTCCCTCTCTCCGCCCCCGCCCCCTCTCTATATTTAAAGCCTCGTCACAGAAACGATCCCTCTCTCTTTGTGCCGATACGTGTTCTCTCTCTGTGTATCTCTGTGATATCTGTCTGCTTATATGTCTGTCTATAGTTTTCTGGTTAGATTTTTGTTGCTATTTCTTTTATACCTGATGATGATTGCTTGTGTTGCAATCGAAACGTCGTAGTATGCAATTATTTAATTTATTATTTTATCTTTATACGTGACTTTACCGAAAGAACAAATAATAAAATAATCAAGTTACAATGACGGACTTGCGTTGCCCCCATATCCTGTCAGCCCGTGCGGACGGCACGTGTGAGACGCACGCGCACGAAGACCCCATTCCTTGTGTATAATAGAGGTGTTTTTTTGGGAGGTTAGATTTCGTAAATATAAATGTGTCGCTAAACCGCCACCACCCGACACGGCCAATTAGTAAGGTTTGTCACGTAAACAAAAGTGGCAATTCGTTACTAGTACAGCACACCGCTTGTGTGTTGGAGAGTAAACCCACTACCATTGTTGTGGGTACACGAATTGACTGAGTCGACCTAGGGAGGCCCAGGACCGGTTCAGATAATCGTCACTGGTTTTGGCCGTGAGCAGAAATCGAACTCACACTCACATCCACACATCACATGACACACACATGACACACACGACACACACACCCACATATCACACACATACCCACACATCACGCACACACCACACATGACACACAGAACCCACACATGACGCACACATCACATACACACATCACACTCACATCACACATGACACACACGTAACACACACATCACACACATCACGCACACACCCACACATCACACACGCACACAACATCACACACACACAATGGCTTCACTGTGAACATTTACAGCTTTCTTTCTTTTTATTATGTAGAAATACTAATAAAGTTTAATATGCCACTGTTAATGACTTTTTTGCAATCATGCTACAGAGCAGCATCTGGAAGTTGACATTACAGAACTATTATGGGACCTTTTTGCCAGTATCAAAGTACAAAAAGTAAGAATAATTTTTACCTTTTATTGTCAGACAGGGTAAAACCAATTCTTATTTTTCATTACAAAATTACTACTCCCGAAGGTTCATCAACTGCATCTTTGCTCGTATTCTATATGGGAACGTCGGTACATGTTGATGTTTTGGATACATTGTACAACACCTGCACGATGGCATGTCTAAATGTGGCTTTAGAAGGAAGCGTTGTGCGTGTAGTCATTCACAGGTCCTCGAGTGTAGCTTGACATTAACGCTGTGGGCGCCACGGTGGCTGGGAGATGTTATCTCTCTCGCCTGCGGTGCAAGAGGGCCGTGGGTTCGATCCTGTATGTATGTTGAACTCCTTTCGCGCCGTACGTAGCCAACCGTGCTAATCGGAGGGTGATGTTGAGTAACGCGACGTGAATGTGATATGCCACGTGGACGCTGACGATGCCTGCTGTATATTTGGAGTTTGCGTGTCTCTCTCCCGTGGTCGCGTGGATTTTTTTTCCGGGTCCTCTGGGTTTCCCCCTCCACATTCGGAATCAACATCACGCGTTTCGAGTGTTTGGCTGCTGTTATAAATTGACACACGTGACAAGCCACTTCGTTAGTTTCATTTGTGGCCAGGTCGCTTCTGCAAATACAGCTTGATGGGTGGTTCCTGGTAGAATAAAACGGAGTTCAGTTTTTTAGTTTATCTTCTTGGTTCTTTCGGTAAAGTCACGTAGAATGGAAATAATAAAATAATAAAAATAAAACATAATAAAAGACCAGGTCTGTCGGGGAGACAGCATCTGAATGACGCTCTCCCGACAGACCTGGTCTTCACCTGAGCACGGCTGCTTGCGTTGTGGCCGAAACGTCGTGAGAATTATTTTATAATGTTTTATAATTATTATTTTATTTCCATTCTACGTGACTTTACCGAAAGAACAAGAAGACGAATCCCTGCAGTCACGAAAGCTTTAAATCGAATTTTTTTAGTTTAGTTTAGAGTTGCAGTCTGGTCAGCATTGCTGACACAAGCATCCCATAGTAGCAATTTAAAAATAAGATAAGTTCATGTTCAAAGTTCATTTATTAGGTATATCCCTGTGAACCATTCGGCTCTTGAATCGAGTGCAACCGCAACAAACAAAAACACATGAACAAGAAAACATCTTAAAGTGACTCTGTGCAAACAGAAAATCCAAGAAAAGACAGCAAAATATTGCAGAAAAATTACCGTACACTAGCGCTGTGCAAATATCCCAGTGGGATGCAAGTCAATTGATTTGCATTCTGTGAAAAATAGAAACATCGAGTCGACTTTCAGCAGGGGGCCTTGTGGCGAAAGCACGTCCGCCGCCGCTGCGTGAAATAAATCGACAAGGTCACTTAAATTAATCTCAGAAAAAAAAATCTGCCTCAATGGCCCAATCTATAACACAACGGGGGTTGCGTATGGGGTGTTACAATGCCCCGCGTGCGTTGGAAATCAATACAATTCCATCCCATAAATTCCACGAATAGCACAATTGTGCTGTAGTAACATTGCGACAGCAGCAATAACAATAAAATATTTAAAAATACTTTTTTTAAAGCACGCTTTCATGAAATGTACTGCCCGAGCTGCCCCTCCCCTGCCCCTTCCCCCATCGCCCTCCCCTCCTTCCACATCCCCCGCCCTGGCGTGGACAATTAGAGCCGTAAAAAAGATTGTTTTAAACATTTTTATTTATTTGTTATAGAATATATATTGTCATCAGTATGACATAGCTATACAAGTTTGCAGTCGATANCATTGGGAATACGGTTGAAATTGAGTTACAAGATTTTTGGATACAACAACACACACAGTAAGTTAAATAAAAGCGTGTAAAATGTTTAAAAATATGTTTNGCATTTTTATGATAAATATCGTGTTGTCATCAGTATGACATACATATACGAAGTTTGCAGTCGATAGCACATTGGGAAAGTGTTAAAAATTGAGTTACAAGATTTATTTTTTGAGGATACAACAGACGAATTGAGTTAAATTATAAAAACAAGAACACAGCAGTAGCGGCACACTTGTAAACGTGTCGCAGGTCAGCCCCTGCACCGGACATTCCACCACAAGACACGCGTGACGCTGGGTTTGTCGTCCTTTGCAGGCTTCCTCTTCATCCAAGGGTTGACCGTGGACAGGATGTAACTTTCCTCCATCACGGGTGGGGAGGCTCCCGCTCTCGTCTTCGTCAGTTCTCGTGCGGCGTTGCTGCTGCTGGGTCTGCGTGCCACGGTTGTGGAATTCCCGATCGTTGGAAATTTGCCCATCTGACAGTGTGGATACTTTAAAAGTCTCGTCTTAAAACGACATCTTCTTAGGTCGGTTTATTGTATTTAGCTTCTCCGTCTCTAGTGGCCCTATCTTTGTCCTTATTCTTACAAGGCGCCTTAAAATATGAGTGGTAGGCTTCGTACAAAACACATTCCTGCGGAGGGAGCTGGTAGAAACGTTGGGTTGCTCGGTCAATGGCCAGGGTCAGCGGCGTGGTGTATTCCGCAAATATTTCCGACTGTGAGGGCGGGCACAAGCCGGCGTGAGTAGGTTAAACGTTGAGTTTTATAAGGGCACCACGGGGTGACCAGCCCCTCCCCACCCAGCGCCACCCCTCCCACCCAGCCCCCACCCAGCCCCACCCTCCCCACCCAGCCCCTCCCCACTCTCCCCTCTCCACCAGAGGTCGCAAACGGGTTTTGATTCCTTACCCGTACCGGCCGCACCAGGGTGGCAAACGGGTACCCGTACCCGGCCGGGTACGGGTACCCGGGTATCGGGTAGGGTACGGGTACCCGGTTATGACCTCTGCTCTCCACCCAGCCCCACCCCTCCCATTTTGGATGCACGACAGACAGAATAATCCCCTGTGGGCTGGTGTAACCAGGAGGTTCCTACCAGTATAAATGATTATTCTTGTTACCGCAACGAGCCGCGCCCAATGGCCGCAGCTCGGTCAGCCACCGGCTCTCTTCCAGGTCGCTCGAGACCGCCGCCTCCTCTGGGGCAGTCTCCGGGTTTTGCGGAGGACGTGTCCCCACGAAGCGATCATCAACCTCAAGGAAATTCCCTCTTGGGTACGGTGGTTCCATTTGTCCAGCGGGGTCGTCCGGGTGTAAGTCCTTACACCTCAAAACGGCCCAAGTTACCCTTTCCTAAGTGACCCTTCAACTAACGCAATCCGTGCGAAGCTAACGGTCACACGAAACTGGATTGCAAGACCGAAAAAAAAAAACCCCAACCGAGACATTTATTACTCGTGGTTTATTGATACTGGTCGTATTGACCACGACAAAGGGATGACACCAACAGGTCGCATTGACCACGACAAAGGGATGACACCAACAGGTCGCATTGATCACGACAAAGGGATGACACCAAAACGCTCACATCCAGAAAAAAAATTGAGTCGGCAAAACAATGGCTACATACGTACAATCACCGTTTTAAGAGAGCCGGTGGGGGGGAGGGCGGGCGTAATTAAATAAATTGAATCAGAGTGCGTTCATCCTCGGGAGACGTTCAAGCGAAGAGGTTCACCGCTCGCGGGTTTCCGAATGACTTCGACGGCATCGGTCGACGCGACGGCCGCGGGAATCCCGCCCCGGTTCCCGCAGATACCGTGATTATCCCGCGGCGATTACCACGTTGGTTGTTCGCAGCGTCCACACGGGGAGAGCATCAGTCAGTCTGTGTGTCCGTCCGACCGTCTGGTAGTACTGGTGGTCCACGTGGCAGTACTGCCAGACAGTGCTCTGTGTTGTAGTCTTAAGTAGTGGTTCTGGTGGGTCATGGTGGTAGCCACAGTGGCATAACGAGTGGGCTTGGGGGGTTCAGTGCTTCGGGTGGTAGTTCTACTGGTCCCAGAGGTAGTCCAGGTAGTAGTCAGGAGTGGCTCGCTGTGATAGTCCCAGCAGTCTGATTCATAGCGGTGTCTGTAGTCCGAGTGATAGACCAAGAGCCCCCCATGAGAGTACTGCTGGTGGTTCTTATCGCAAAGGACCAAGTGGTCGACCCGGGTACGAGCCGGCTACCGTCAACCAGAATTGCCATTGCAACGTATGGCCAATGCACGTGCCATACATTTTGCTGGGGGCAGTCAAGACTCCCCAGACCACCACCACCCTCCCCTCAATTTTGTAGCCACGATTTTCCCGACCCCGTTAGGAATGGGTTCACAATTGCAGTCGAGGAGTCGCACAATACCGCTCACCACGTGACATTTGAACACATTTCGGCACGTTTAACCGCAGCGTATACAGAGGCATATATTTGAAATGTGGAGTTTATGCTTGCATAACATATAAACAGCTTAACTAAAAAAACACACAACACTTAAACATACCACAGTTTAAAATCATACGTTGGTGGCCAGCTTAGTCACAGTTTAAATCATATTACGTCTTATGGACTTTGATAACAGCGATTCAACACCAATCGGATGCATTCAGCCGAGTTTGACAGACTCCCCGCGCCTGACCCTCTCAAGTATGTTCGTTGTATTTCTCTCGCACCGTACATAGTCAACCCTGCTAAATCGGTGGTGCGGGGTAAGGACAACAAACCAAACATAAAAATCGAGATTTAAAAAGTGCATAGCTCCAGTGGCTTCCTAATATCAGAAGGGAAGAGCGTTCCAGACGGCCGCAGAAGCACGTTCGAAAGCGCCGCGCGATGACAGCGACTGTCTCTGCGCGATGGCAGCCAAAAGCTGCTGGTCATCACAGATCGATAGTACTGGTAGGAACATCCTGGGTACACCAGCCCACAGGGGATTATTGTGTCCGTCCGTCATACAGGGAGGGGCTGGGTGGGGAGGGGCTGGGTGGGAGGTTGGGGCTGGGTGGGGGTGGGAGGGGTGGGGCTGAAAGGGGCGGAGCTGGTCACCCCGTGGTGCCCTTATGAAACTCAATGTTTAACCTACTCACGCCGGCTTGTGCCCGCCCTCACAGTTGGCCATATTTGCGGAATACACCACGCCGCCGTTGACCCTGGCCATTGACCGAGCAACCCAACGTTCCTACCAGCTCCCTCCGCAGGAATGTGTTTTAACTCCCACCGAGGCCACCAATAGGATTTCCCCACACTCTCCACCAACCACAGCGAATCGTCCGCTCCCAAGCAGACTCGTAAAATCCCTGCGGCGTCGTCTTCTGACAAAAGCACACGTCGTCGCGTGCCAATTGCACGATCACACCACTGCCGGTGGAAGGGGCATCTGCGAGAGGCACCTCTCTAAGGAGAAGCACTCTAGGAGGGTATTTGGTCTACTCTTCCACGCTGGCTGGACATCTTGGGAAGAGGTGGAAGAGTACCCTCGCACCGTGACCGACCTGCCGATCCGACTGTGGCGTATTGTCCACTTTCTACATTCTGTTTTGTATTGAATTTGTACCGAATACCAGCTTTGAGAAGATAAATCATATGCATCGGGTTTGATCGCCACACAGTGGAATGTCTGGGAAAGTGCCACCCACACTGCATGAAGGTTTACTCGGCCACTCGAGAAAGATACGGGAGAACTGTGAATGATCTCTTCTGCAGCTCGCGGCGGCGAGATGCCATCTCCCGTATCCGTCGCCGCATTGATTTGACACATTCAAAAAGTCAGTTCATCTTGAACCATTCATTTCTAGTGAATTTACCTTCATTTTCCTGCAGCCCGTGTGGTTTGTATGAATGTACGTTGAGGGAGGGGGGAGGGGGATAACAGCACTAAACGCAAAAAGCAGTTCTGAAGAAATTAATTATCTGTAATTTCGGACTAAAGTGCAAAGTGTCCTTGGAATGATGCAAAGTGAAGAGAGTTCCCACGTGTGTAGAAGTAAAGCTGGGTTTGGGACTATTGAACGATCATACAGTGTTGTCCACAACATTCGGGGTGGGCTATCCCCCCCCAACTCTATATATATTAACTATTTTTAAATCCTTTATATTAAGTTCACTTGCTTGCTTGCGTGCTTGCTTGCTTACGACCGTGCAAATCTTTCGGTCGTTTTTTTAACCCACTTCCCGTGATCCAATCGAGCTGACATTTTGCACACAGACTCGTTGTGCGAGACAATTAATTTTCGTGAAATTTTTTTTCCAAAATTTTACACTGTTTAGGGAAAAAATGTAAATATTTAATTACCAATTGCTTAATGGTGGCAGACAATCATCTGACCCATAGGCGGCAGCCATCTCAAGCCAGAGGACGAGAGGACTCTAGCCGCCACACATATAAAGGATTTAGAGTGAAAAACTTTGTTTTTACGGGTAAATTTTATTTTACCAGGTAAGGCCCACCCACCACTATACAGCTCTTTTTCCGTTTCCTCAACAAANCTAAGTTAATTATAGTCACGCCGAACGTAGCGCACTTACGGCTTGTAAATGTTATATATAGTTTTCTAATATTATAATAATTATACAAAAAACAAACATTTAAACAAAACACTTCTGGAATCTGCAAGCCAATGCTATGGTATGGTACTAGACTGGGAGTGCGCACTGGTGCTTGAAGTTTCTGCGCTGGCTTGAGAAGCAGCTAGCATGCAAATTCCACAAGGCTTTTGCTCGCCGTTCAGCAGAGGTCGCAACCGGGTACCCGATACCCGTACCCTACCCGATACCCGGCTACCCGTACCCAGCCGGGTACGGATACGGGTACCCGTTTGCGACCCTGGTGCGGCCGGGTACGGGTAGGCCGTGAGTCACTGGTGAGTCACCGTTTGTCACTCACTTCCCAACGTCTTGTCTCTTCTCACAATTCAAGTTCCTAGAATCAACCCACCCGCGCCTGCAACATGGCTTCATGCCAGAGGTCGCAATCGGGTACCCGATACCCGTACCCTACCGATACCCGGCTACCCATACCCAGCCGGGTATCGGGTACCCGTACCCTACCGGGCGGGTATGGGTACCCGTTTGCGACCCTGGTGCGGCCGGGTACGGGTAAGGAATAAAACCCGTTTGCGACCTCTGCCGTTCAGTTTACGTGCGATATTAAAATAAAAATTCCCAATTACATTTGTAAGCAGTCAACCAAATAAACCTGTTATTTCCATTCCAAATATAGCGACTCTTCTACTTACAAACGAGTTAGGTTCCAGAAGACTGTTCGTAAGTCAATTTGTTCGCAAGTCCAACTTTACTCCTGTCGATTCCAAACACGTACGGCGTGTACTATACAAACACGGGAAATGGCTTTAAAAGTTGTATCATCTTTTGTAGATGCCACTGGTTCTTCACGTTCTGCAGATGGAGATGCCACCACCGCCATCGATTGCGCGGCGGTTGAACTTACGGCTCTCGACCACTGGTTTATTCGTATCTCTGAAAGTTTCTAAGTAGAGGAGTCCCTGTACACAGTAAGAATCTGAAATTATTTAAACCCTCGTTTTACAAGTGAACCGGATAAGCTTACGATAGATTCGTCTCCCGCGTTGACTTTCAAGTTTTCTCGCAGTCGGTATCATCGCCGACCTCCAACTCGGATGCCTCTTCTTCCGTTCCTTCAAGTCTTTGATCCGCGCGGATGTTTCAACATCCGCACGTTCTTCGACATCAACGCGCTCCAACGAAATCTGATCGTCGTCACCACCACCACCACCTTCTTCTTGCTCGGTCGCCTCAGCAGCGACGTCCGCACGCGGGCCCTGCAGACGCGCGTCGCTGGCTTCTGCGCAACGGGCCTTGCCGCCGAGATCACCGCAACGGGCCGACTCCCGCCCGCCGCCTTCTTCCGCCTTGCCGTCCGAGAGCCGCGGGTTTCCCCCACGCCCCTCCTCCCGCTCCTCCGAGTGAGCCGCGAGCTCCGGCGCCGCCTCCGGGGGTTCAACCTGCGCCAGCTCCAGGTCTTCGAGGCCCGCGCGGTAGTGCAGCATGAGCAGGGTGAGCGCCTGCAGCCGCTCGTTGGACTTCCTCACCTCTACGGCGATCAGCTCGGCCGTGCGCGAGCCGGCTCGGCCGAAGCCGCCGCCGCCGCTGCCAGGTCTTGCTTGAGCGCGCTGTTCCTCTCCAGCTCGGCCTCGATCTCGCACTGCAGCTTCTCCAGCATCAGCTCGAGCTTCTGCTGCCGCTCGGCGCTCGGGAGGTCCCGGTAGAGCGCCCGCCCGATTTCCTTCACCGCCACGAAGACGCTGTCGTGCAGGCCGCCGCGGTTGGCGCCCGCCGACCCCCGGCACGTCCTGTCCGCCGCGTCGCAACCCTCGTCCGCGCCGCCGACGCCGCCGGCGCCGTCGGTTTCGCAGACGACGCCGTGAGCCGTCTCGGGCGGCCCGTCATCACCGGTCCGCTTGGCTCCCGGGCGCAGCTGCAGGCGTTTGCGGGCGTAGGGATGAGGTTGCGAGCGAGCGCCGCCGCCTTGTGCATGCTCTGGGGCCGCTGCCGGTCCGTCTGCCGGGTCCTCGGGCCCGCGCCGTCGCGCAAGCACCGCGGCTTCTCCGTCTGGTACTTCTCGCGGCATTTCTTGTGGCAGACGTAGGCGCAGCGGCTGCACCTGGATGCCGAATTGGTCCAGATTTGGTTCTTGCAGTAGTCGCAGTTGGTCGGATTTTGAAAGAGCGCGTCCTTGAAGTCGTGCTTCGACGCCTCACTCGTTCGCAAGGCGCCGTCGTCCCTCTCCGAATCCGAGGCGTCGTTGTCCGGCGATCCCGTCCTGCGCGTCTTCGACACCGCCTTTGGCCCCGCCGACGCCCCTTTGAAGTCATCGGTGTAGGTGTGCGAAAAGTGCAGAGTGACCTCGCCGAAGCACAGCTCCTCGTTGAACCCCTTGTGCGACGCCAGCTGCTTGAACTGCGGCCGACAGAGCAGCGCGGCCGGCTTGGGGTCCGGCGGACGCAGCAGGTAGGTGCGATAGAACTGCAGTGAGCCCGTGTCGAGGCACTCGGACACGATCTCGTCCACGGAGACGCTCGCGTGGCCCGCGCACGTGGCGGTGGCGCAGGCTGGCCGTGCCCCCGGGGCCACGCGCTCCTGGCACCACACCAGCACGTTCAGGTACTTGTGGTGGCCCTCCACCTGCAACTCGGCGCAGTCGGCGGCTTCGTCGGTCCAGGCGCAGGCGTTGTTGCCGTAAGCCGCCTTGGTCGACGTCCACTCGTCCGCCCTGGCGGTCGCCCTGGCCGACTGCGCTTCCTCTGCGCCGGCGGCGTCGGCCTTGGCCGCCGCTTTCGCCGCCTGCTCCGCTAAGCCTTTGCCGGCCTCGCCGTCGAGGGACCGCCGCGCCGGCGTCGGCGTCGGGGGCGGATTCCGGCTTGTCCTTGGGCCTCGGCGGCACGGGCGGTTTGACGGGGCCACTCGTGCGCTGGCGTCTTGAGACTCGGACGCGTTTGCGTCCGCGGGAACCCTCGGGCACTCGGCAGCGCAGCCGTCGCTCGCTTTGGCGGCCTTCGAGCAGTAGGCCGCGCTCCTTCCCTCGGTTTAGCGGAATGCGACGGAGACCTCCCGGGAGGCGTTCTTTGCGGCGGCAACGGCGGCGGCACCAGCAGGAGCCGGAGGGCCGGCGACTGTTTGAAGCCGCCGCAGCCACACGCGGAGCCTCGTCTGCCGCCTGCGCTTCGTTCATCGCCGCCAAGCAGAGGTCCTCGAAGTCCGAATCGGGGTTGGCTGGGTCGTCGACCGGGAGGTTTTTTGCGGATGCCGACGCCACCGGCGGCGCCGACACCGTGGCTCCCGCTGGCGGGTGGCTCGAGTAGACGGCGCCGGTGGGCAGTTCTTCCCGTTGCAACACGATCCGGACAGGGTCGGCGAAGCGAGCAGCTTTCCGGCGTGCACCAGGGAGTAGACGTTGTGACCTGCAGAAGCACGCCGGCGGCAAGGTGTCCGTGTTTCGCGGGAGCAACGTTTTGGCAGCGCGGAAAGTTGTTACGAATAATAAAATATAATAATAGGGGTTTTCCCCTTTTTTCTGGCAACAAAACTTAAACTTTTTAGAAGGATCATGTCTGCATTACCGCAATATTCTTGGTTCTTTCGGTAAAGTCACGTAGAAGGGAAATAATAAAATAATAAATATATAAAAAATTAAATTCTCGCGTTTCGACTGCAACGCAAGCAATCGTCATCAGGTGTGAAATCCGCAAGAGTCGAGGCTCAAAAGAAAGCCATCCCTTGGTGTGGACCAATCAGCTTCAAGGACAATGCCAATATATTACACTGGTCAACAAAAAATACTTTTTTCTGGCCTGGACTTTTGCAGCTGTTTTAGACTAATTTCAGGGTGCGATTCAAATCTGATCTCAGATTTGCTCTATCACATCTCATTTATGCTATCGGCATACCCCATTTTCATTGATTTTACCCGAAATTAACTCTGCACTTATGATTGCAAGTTGTTGCGAGTCAGTGACTGCTTTAGTGTTAAAATATGGTGCTGTATTTTTAGGATAGTGTGTTATAATATCATTTATGTAGATATCCACATTTATTTAATATTTTTCTTCTGCAGTTTTTATTGAAAATGCAATATTTGATATCTCAAAAACCTGATGTGATAGACAAAAACTGATGCCAGATTTGGAATCAGCACCCCAAATTACCTTAAACCGTTGGAATGTCTTATGCCAGAAAAGTGTGTTGACCAGTGTTATCATAGTGTTTTTGTTTGCATTTGACTGCAAGTATTGTGTTAATGCAGACACGAATCCTTGTAAAAAGGTTTCAGTTTTGTTGCCAGAAAAAAGGGGAAAAACCTATTATTATATTTTGGTACTGGCAAAGGAGGTCTAACGATGAAGTTATTAATAATTATTAATTGTTAACTAAAAAAACGAAAACATTAACTCGTTTTATTTTACCAGGTAAGGCCCACTTAGCTATGCAGCTCTTTTATCAAAAACCACCTGGTATCACAAATGAGAGCTTGATGAAGTAGCATATCGTCGACATTTATCGCAGTCAATTGCTCTACACGCGTGGTGACGGTGATTCTACATCGTGGGAAAAACCGGGGGCCCGGAGAAAATTCCACACGACCACAGGGATTGGAGACACTGCAAACTCCACGTATACAGCTTCAGGTTGGGAACAAACCCACGGCCTTCGACATACCAGGCGGGGAGTTAACATCTCGCCACCCGGAAACACTGCCACGTCCATAACACAGGTGTTTTTGGGTGAGACCGCGTAAATATATAAAAGTGTTATTAAACCCGCCACCACCCGACACAGCCGATTAGTATTTAAAGCTTTCGTGACTGCAGGGATTCATCTTCTTGGTTCTTTCGGTAAAGTCACGTAGAATGGAAATAATAAAATGATAAAAATAAAGCATTTTTATTATTTTATTTTTATCATTTTATTATTTCCATTACGTGACTTTACCGAAAGAACCAAGAAGAAGGTTAGTCACGTAAACAGAACATGCCAATTTGTTACTAGTACAGCAACACCGGTGTGTTGGAGAGCAAAGCCACAACGTTCCGACACAAATCTGGCTGTCAACCTGATGATGCTAGTTGCAATTACTGGCGAAACGTCATACTCAGATTGTAAATGACAGAGCGACGATGACAGAGCGGCCGTAGCGCTGAGGCCACNGCGGCCACGTTCACGACAATGACGCCGCGGACAGATGACGTCAACAATGGGGGAGCGGCTGGTCGCGAATAATTGAAGGGTACGCGACAGAGCGACAAAACACCGGACCTGCGATGGATACGACGCGATCGTCCTTGCGAACGTCGGCGCTCGCCGCCGGCGTGTTGGGAACCACCGTGGAGACCACCACAATGTCCGGATCTCCGTCTGGCACGGAGATCTGGCGGAACGTGAGCCCTATGAGCGGCGAGGTCCCTTTCGATATTTGTATCTGCGTGAACGTGAGAAAAAAGGAGAGGGAAAAAAAAGCCACAGACACGTACTTGTACACGCGCTCCATTATTGCCGGCAACCTTAACAGTTTCCGTACGGAGTTGACTCAGGGCTCAAGTTGCCTCAAGGAACCAGAGACCTATGGCATTGATGGTGAGCGTTGTATTAACTACGTATTTTCAACTAGATAAAAATAAAAAGACAGAAAAAGATGATGCCAACCGGCGTGGTGAAATATGGTCAAATAACCCCCATGACCTGCATGGCAAGGGGAGGCCCTCATCCAAAAAGGTGTACATATAAATATATTTACAAGATGTACACATACTTCAGAGAGAGACCCACACATGTTAGAGACGGGCCTTTGCGGTTGACATTTGCCAGTTCACCAGAAATGGTTCAAGCAAGTGTGGCTCTGCCGATGAGACAAAAAAGATCAAAACCGGTCCAGACTTTTGTTTGTGTCGAACCAATGCTACTGAACCTTATGCACGCCCAGAAGGCCTTGTGATTCGATGGGAAGTGAATTTTAGATCTATAGATAGATATCCATATATATGTGGAAGGATATAGATAAACAAGGGGAGTTTAACACGCAGGCTTTCGCGACCAATATTATTCATAATCAACGTTTTGGGTTTAGATCGCGTTATTTATAAATGTGTCGTAACCCTCCACCACCGACACGACCAATCGCAAAAAAGTGTCACGTTGACAAAAGACAAATAGTTCACTGCTTTAGCCCACCGGTGTGTTGAAGCGTGAAACCACAACATTTACAATTTGAGTTGTACGACGTTTCGCTGGTAATTGCATCCAGCATCATCGGGCAATTCGCCAGAATGGTGAGGCTCTGCTCTGTCTCCCGTTCTTATATAGAGCAGCAGCAGGGTAACGAAGGGGAATACACACCTCAATGAAGAGGAACCTCACACCTCCTGTACACTTGGTGGTCGCCAGCTCTAGGCTGCAGTAAACGTCAGTCTCTTTGTCTGGCGCAGTCGGCAGGAGGAGTCTGGAGCAAAGGGAGAAAAGGGGGCGATCAATTCTAGATTTGAAGTTTTCGTGACGCA
Organism: Lethenteron camtschaticum; assembly: GCA_018977245.1. Lineage (NCBI taxonomy): Eukaryota > Metazoa > Chordata > Hyperoartia > Petromyzontiformes > Petromyzontidae > Lethenteron > Lethenteron camtschaticum. Next base: position 10,256,265 of record MU249612.1, on the reverse strand, counting down.
AGGATCCATAAGTCTTTGGTTCTTTCGGTAAAGTCACGTGGTGAAAATAAAGAATAAAAATAAAGAATAAAAATAACTAAATAAATCACGACGTTTCGGAGGCAACACAAGCTTCCGTCATCAGGTGGGACAACCACAGAAAAAACTGAATTACAGAAATTATTTCTTTTGCTTTGTGTGCAGGAATTAGGTTTTTTGGTGTGTGTACAGTAATTCTATTTTTTGCTGTGGTTGTCCCACGTAATGACGAAAGCTTGCGTTGCCTCCGAAACGTCGTGATTTAATTTAGTTATTTTAATCTTTATTTTTTATTTTCACCTACGTGACTTTACCGAAAGAACCCAAGAGTAGGGGGTGATCAGCCATACTGAACTATTTATTATTTAGGTTTTTTGGTAAAGTCACGTCGGTAAAAAATATCACGACGTTTCGGAGGCAACACAAGCTTCCGTCTGCAGGTGGAGGTGAAATTTCTCCCCGTAGAGGGTATTAATTCTAGATTTGAAGCTTTCGTGACTGCAAGAATTCATACTCTTAGGTTTTTCGGTGAAATTCCTCCACCTGAAGACGGAAGCTTGTGTTGCCTCCGAAACGTCGTGATATTTTTTACCTACGTGACTTTCCCGAAAAAACCTAAGAGTATGAATTCTTGCAGTCACGAAAGCTTCAAATCTAGAATCATTTTTTATTTACCAGGTAAGGCCCACTTAGCTATGCGGCTATTTTTCAGAAACGACCTGGTTATCACAAATGATAGCCCAACGAAGTGAGCTTATCATTGTGTGGAAATTTATAGCAGCCAAATAGTCTAAACGTGCGATGTTGATTCTAAAATGTTGTGTGAAAAAAACGGAGGACCCGGAGAAAAATCCACTTGACCACAGGGAGAACACGCATACCCTCCAGATATACAATAGGCGTCAGGGTGGGATCGAACCCACGGCCTCCTGCATAACCAATTGTTTCTTGTCGGCAGCCATGCCACTTCCTTCACTTTAAGATGTTTTTTGTTCATGTTTTTGTTTTGTTTGTTTGTTGCGGTTGCACCCGATTCAAGAGCCGAATGGCTCACAGGGCTATACCTAATACATTAACTTGAACTTCCTATGACGTTGAAGCACGTTAAATAAACGAAGCGGGTTGACGATTTTTTTTTTNACACCCCCGAGAGGTTACCTGCTGCATCCTACGAGCTGAACTTTCAGAGTCCCTCGTTTGAGCTCAGCCATCGGAAGACTCGCACCGACGCCGTCGCCCTGAACATGCGATGGAAGAACGGCTTGTACCTACGCAGAAAACGCGAAAGAAAAAATTGTCAAGCGTATACTAGTTTCACATGCACATCGGTACGAATGTTGTCGATCCGAGTTTGATTCCTGGACGGTGCTCACACCATCATCGGCGAGCAAGATAGATCTGAAACCAGTCCTCGGCACCTCGCCCCATCAACATTTACCAGCACCAACGTGGTGAAGTATGGTCAGTTTTGTTGCCAGATAAAAGGGTAAAAAACAATTATCATTTTTGCTACTGGCAAAGAAGGTTCCAATGGTGTAAATGCTTACCCGAGCTCTCATACTGTGATGGTGCATTGTCTTTGAGTTGTGCGCCTTTTGGTGTCATCTGGTCCAACACCATGTTAGACTAGGCTCTAAGGAAAGCGGTTTCAGGTGTGGACCAATCAACTTCAAGGACAGTGCATACATTATCAGAGTTGTGTTTTTTGTTTGCATTCCGACTGCAGGTATTGTGGTCAATGCAAACATGACTCCTTGTAACAAAAGGTGTCAGTTTTATTTCCAGATAAAAGGGTAAAAAAACAATTATCATATGTTTTCCTCTGGCAAATGAGGTTCCAGTGGTGTAAATGCTTACCCCGAGCTCTCATACTCTGATGGTGCATTGTCTTTGAGTTGTGCGCCTTTTGGCGTCATCTGGTCCAACACCATGTGAGACTAGGCTCTAAGGAAAGCTGTCTCGGGTGTGGACCAATCAACTTCAAGGACAGTGCATACATTATCAGAGTTATGTTTTTTGTTTGTATTATGACTGCAGTTATTGTGGTCAATGCAAACATGACTCTTGTAAAAAAAAGGTGTCAGTTTTGTTGCCAGATAGGGTAAAAAAAACAATTATCAGCATTCATCCAGTAGTGGGCTATACCGTTATTACCATGCATGACTAGCAGTGCACGTAGTAAGCGCACTTGGAATCGGAGTAATTAATATCACACAAGACGCTATCGCACACGCGCTGTTTTCCGCCTTTGGATTATTTACGGGACGCATCCACCGCAGAGTTGGCCAACAGCCGATGACAAATCCGGCACACGGTGTAAAGCCGTACGCAGATTGTCCAGCTTACTCGTGGGCGTGGTGACGTACACCCACGATCCAACCTTCATGGAGGTGGGGGTTGGGGAATCACGCAGAGATCACTGCGTGCGAAACTCCTTACCCGCTGGGGCGAGAAGTAGCCTAACAGACGGCGGTAAAAACACGTGGGTTGCTAACCGAACTCCTCCTCCGTACATAAACAACCCACTTGCTTTTTTTTCGATTTAAAGCTTTCGTGACTGCAGGGATTCATCTTCTTGGTTCTTTCGGTAAAGTCACGTAGAAGGGAAATAATAAAATAATAAAATAAAATTCTCACGACTTTCCGACAGACCTGTTCTTCACCCGAGGACGGCTGCTTGCGTTGTGGGTGGGGCTGGGTGGGGGGTGGGGAGGGTGGGGTTGGGTGAGGAGGGGCTGGTCACCACGTGGTGCCCTTATAAAACTCAACGTTTAACCTGCTCACGCCAGCTTGTGCCCGCCCTCACAGTCGGGCATATTTGCGGAATACACCACGCCGCCGTTGACCCTGGCCATTGACCGAGCAACCCAACGTTCCTACCAGCTCCCTCCGCAGGAATATTTATTATTTTATTGTTTCCCTTCTACGTGACTTTACCGAAAGAACAAGAAGTTGAACCCACTTGCTTTCCTGCCCTCCTCCTCCCTCCTAGGTAGGCGCTGCACGCACCTGATCTTGTAGCTGGGCAGCGTGTGCTTGCGCCGCAGCACCTTCTTGATCTGGTTAACGATGACGGTGGTGAGCTGCGGCATGGGGCGGCCCTCGTAGCGGGATCGCACCTCGAGCTCGGCCCGCGGGTCACGCGTGAACGCGAAGCTCCAATGGGCGAGGGCGGCGCGCGTGTCACCCGCACCCGCAGGGGTCCGCGCACGCGCGCGATGCGAACGAACAGCTCGGCGCGTTTGCCGAACACCAGCTCGGCATGGACGCAGACGTAGCAGCCGCCCGTGTACTCCACGTCCGCCTCCAGTTCGAGCTCGTCCGGTAGTTCAGCTGCGGTCTCGTCGCCCGCCTTGGTTCGTACCCCCCACACACACACAACCCCCGTAACGGACGGACAAACGGAAGGGCAGCTCCATCAAGCGCTGTTCGTTTTGCTTTATACACCGGTTCTCTTTAAGACATCGGCGGGTATTCGCAGACCAGCCAGGCTCAGCGTGGAGTCGGTACCCAACTTAACAGACAAGAAGCTTCATCCTGCACCCACTTGCCCTGGAAGAAGTCCAAACTCATGGCGCGGGGCAGGTGATGGCACCAACAGCAACAACAAAAGCAGCTACAACAACAGTAGCAGCAACAACAGCACCAACAGCAACAACAGCAGCAGCTACAACAACAGTAGCAGCAACAACAGCAGCAGCTACAACAACAGTAGCAGCAACAACAGCACCAACAGCAACAACAGCAGCAGCTACAACAACAGTAGCAGCAACAACAGCACCAACAGCAACAACAGCAGCAGCTACAACAACAGTAGCAGCAACAACAGCACAACAGCAGCAACAACAGCAGCTACAACAACAGTAGCAGCAACAACAGCACCAACAGCAACAACAGCAGCAACAACAACATCAACAACAACATCACCACCCTCACCTGCCCAGCTGCGTTCCCTCTGGACGAGGAGGGCAGCACGGTACGCACGCCGTGGAACACGGGCAGCGCGCACCAACAACATCAACAACATCACCAGCTCGTCCCCTGGAGGAGGAGCGAGAGGAGGGCAGCACGGTACGCACGCCGTGGAACACGGCAGCGCGCACCAACAACATCACAACACACCAAAAACAACACCAACACCACCATCACCCCTCACCTGCTGCCCAGCTGCGTTCCCTCTGGACGAGGAGGGCAGCAAGGTGCGCACGCCGTGGAACACGGGCAGCGCGCAACAACATCAACAACACCACCACCAACATCACCCTCACCTGCTGCCCAGCTGCGTTCCCCCTGGAGGACGACGAGGAGGGCAGCACGGTACGCACGCCGTGGAACACGGGCAGCGCGCAACAACAACATCATCAACAACAACATCATCAACAACAACATCAACAACAACACACCACAACATCACCCCTCACCTGCCCAGCTGCGTTCCCCCTGGACGAGGAAGGCAGCACGGTGCGCACGCCATGGAAGACGGGCAGCGCGCAACAACAACATCATCACCAACATCACCCTCACCTGCTGCCCAGCTGCGTTCCCCTGGAGGACGACGACGAGGAGGGCAGCACGGTACGCACGCCGTGGAACACGGGCAGCGCGTCTCCGAGGGAGACGTCCCTGAGACTGAGTCCTTCCACGACGCGTCCCGCGGTGCGCGACTGCAGCAGCTCGAGCATCTCCACGTGGATCTTGCGCGTGACCACGCGCGCAGATCGGAAGATCCGCGCAGCTCGGAGAAGACGCTGAGTAGCAGCGCGTTCAAGCAGCGGCACGCCTCGTACGGGGATGGGGTGGTGCTGATGATGCTGCTGCTGATGATGATGCTGATGATGATGTGGAAGTGGAGGATGAGGTGGTGGTGGTGGAGGAGGTTGATGAGAGCGGGTGGAGGTGGTGGTGGATACGGAAGAGCTCGCGCCGCGGAGTAAGGAAAGCAATCGTGGGTGACTAGTGGTGACGGCACCACGTGGTGCGTAGGTGGATGATGATGATGATGAGGTGGATGATGATGATGATGAGAGGAAGCGCAGCAGCAGGAGGAGCTGGATGGCGACGGTGGCGATGCTGGCGAGCAGCGCGGTGAGGATGGCGACTCCCAACATCGCCTCCTGCTCGCGTGGGAGCCGGGGCGTGCGGGAGCCAGAGGCAGCAGATGGGGGCGAGGGGGGGAGGGGGGGGGGTGAGGGGGGTGAGGGGGGTGAGGGGAGAGGGGGGGCGAGGGGGGAGGGGGGTGAGGGGGGGGGGGGGGGGGGGTGAGGGGGNGGGGGGCGAGGGGGGTGAGGGGGNTGAGGGGGGTGAGGGGGATGTGAGGGGGNGGTGAGGGGGAGTGAGGTGAGGGGGGGGGGGNAGGTGAGGGGGGGGGGNAGTGAGGGGGAGGTGAGGGGGGGGTGAGGGGGGGNGGAGGTGGGGGGGGTGAGGGTGAGGTGAGGGGGGGGGCGAGGGGGGAGGTGAGGGGGGGNCGAGGGGAGGGGGGGGGCGGGGGNCGAGCGAGGGGGGNGAGGGGGGGGGGGCGAGGAGAGGAGTGAGGAGACGAGGGGTGGGCGAGAGTGAGGAGGCGAGTGTGAAGGGGAGTGAGGGGGCGGAAGAGAGGCGAGGTGGGTGAGAGGCGAGGAGGGTGGAGGCGAGGAGGGTGACGAGGCGAGGAGGGTGACGAGGCGAGGAGGGTGACGAGGCGAGGTGACGAGGCGAGGAGGTGGACGAGGCGAGGAGGGTGACGCGTTCACTCAGCACGCTCCTCCGGCTGATGTGCGACGCCTTGATCGATTCCAATTCATAGAAAAGTTAATTTTGGATGATTCCTCATTAGCTATTGCGGTGAATGCAGAATCGAAGTAGTTGAGAATCGAACGCAGCCTATCGAATCCTTCCAATACGATTCCAAATCGATCTAATTCAATTCCAAGAATCGATTTTAACGAAACCATTGCGGCTACTCAAACTAAACAACACGGTCATTCATAAGAGTTTTACTGGTAGGAACCTCCTGGTGACACCAGCCCACAGGGGATTATTGTGTCCGTCGTGCAGGGAGGGCTGGGTGGGAGGGAGGGCTGGTGGGGGGTGGGAGGGAGGGCTGGGTGGGAGGGGTGGGGCTGGGTGGGGAGGGGCTGGGTGGGGGGTGGGGCTGGGTGGGAGGGGTGGGTGGGGGGGTGGGCTGGGTGGGGAGGGGCTGGGTGGGNGGGGTGGGCTGGGTGGGGTGGGAGGGGGTGGGAGGGTGGGAGGGCTGGGTGGNGGGTGGGGCTGGTGGGGAGGGGCTGGGGGAGGGTGGGGCTGGGTGGGAGGGNTGGGTGGGAGGGAGGGCTGGGTGGGAGGGTGGGGCTGGTGGGGGTGGAGGGCTGGGTGGGGAGGGTGGGAGGAGGGTGAGGGGAGGGGCTGGNTGGGGGGGGGGCTGGTGGGGNNTGGGAGGGGTGGGCTGGGTGGGGAGGGGCTGGTCACCCGTGGTGCCCTCACGCCGGCTTGTGCCCGCCCTCACAGTCGGGCATATTTGCGGAATACACCACGCCGCCGTTGACCCTAGCCATTGACCGAGCAACCCAACGTTCCTACCAGCTCCCTCCGTAGGAGGAACGTGTTTATTATTTTATTATTTCCCTTCTACGTGACTTTACCGAAAGAACCAAGAAGATGAATCCTTGCAGTCACGAAAGCTTCAAATCAACATTTACAAGTCTGAGCTACGACGTTTCGTCAGTAATTGCAACCAGCTTCATCAGGCAGACGGCCAAATTTGTGGAGAAGTCCACCCGTCTCGTCCCTTAAGATTAGAGGCGGAGATGCGACGACAAAAACTCTTGCGACCTCTTCTTGGCAGAGAAATTCATTAATCAAAGTGAATTGTTGCTGGACTCATCCGTGTAATCGATTATCGCAACTACTATTCGATTAGTGTTAATCGAGGAATCGTAACGTCCCTCATTGAAACCAAGCAGGACCATCGATTCCACAAACCCGGAACCGATGAGGAAGAGGAATCGTGACCAGAATCGGAATCGAATCGCGACACCTGCTGAACGAGGGATCGTGTTGAATTACCACCGCTCGCTACCCGGCGTCGTTCTGCAAGAGTCCGCGTCGATTTACCCCTCAGCTTCTGTTTACTCTTAGGGAAACCCCTTGCTTGTGTATACCGTACCCCACCAGCCCTATCCCCTATCTGTGTACCCCCACCAGCCCTACCCCCTATCTGTGTACCCCCACCAGCCCTATCCCCTATTTGTGTGGTTGATGAGTTATGGGTCTGGACTATAGATTGGGTGTTGAGTTCTGGGTCTGGGCTATAGAGTGGGTGTGAATTGTGGGTTTGGGCTCTAGATGGGTGATGATTTATGGTTCTGGGCTATGTGGGTCATGAATTGTGGGTCTGGGCTAAAGAGTGGGTGCTGAATTGTGGGTCTGGGCTATAGAGTGGGTGCTGAGTTCTGGGTCTGGGCTCTAGAGTGGGTGCTGAGTTCTGGGTCTGGGCTCTAGAGTGGGTGCTGAGTTGTGGGTCTGGGCTCTAGAGTGGGTGCTGAATTGTGGGTCTGGGCTAAAGAGTGGGTGCTGAATTGTGGGTCTGGGCTATAGAGTGGGTGTTGAGTTGTGGGTCTGGGCTATAGATTGGGTGCTGAATTGTGGGTCTGGGCTATAGAGTGGGTGCTGAATTGTGGGTCTGGGCTATAGAGTGGGTGCTGAATTGTGGGTCTGGGCTATAGAGTGGGTGCTGAATTGTGGGTCTGGGCTATAGAGTGGGTGCTGAATTGTGGGTCTGGGCTATAGAGTGGGTGCTGAATTGTGGGTCTGGGCTATAGAGTGGGTGCTGAATTGTGGGTCTGGGCTATAGAGTGGTGCTGAATTGTGGGTCTGGGCTGTAGAGTGGGTGCTGAATTGTGGGTCTGGGCTATAGAGTGGGTGCTGAATTGTGGGTCTGGGCTATAGAGTGGGTGCTGAGTTGTGGGTCTGGGCTCTAGAGTGGGTGCTGAATTGTGGGTCTGGGCTGTAGAGTGGGTGCTGAATTGTGGGTCTGGCTATAGAGTGGGTGCTGAATTGTGGGTCTGGGCTGTAGAGTGGGTGCTGAATTGTGGGTCTGGACTATAGAGTGGGTGCTGAATTGTGGGTCTGGGCTCTAGAGTGGGTGCTGAATTGTGGGTCTGGGCTGTAGAGTGGGTGCTGAATTGTGGGTCTGGGCTGTAGAGTGGGTCCTGAGTTCTGGGTCTGGGCTATAGAGTGGGTGCTGAATTGTGGGTATGGGCTATAGAGTGGGTCCTGAGTTGTGGGTCTGGGCTGTAGAGTGGGTGCTGAATTGTGGGTCTGGGCTCTAGAGTGGGTGCTGAATTGTGGGTCTGGGCTCTAGAGTGGGTGCTGAATTGTGGGTCTGGGCTATAGAGTGGGTGCTGAGTTCTGGGTCTGTGCTATAGAGTGGGTGCTGAGTTCTGGGTCTGGGCTATAGAGTGGTCCTGAGTTCTGGGTCTGGGCTATAGAGTGGGTGCTGAGTTCTGGGTCTGGGCTATAGAGTGGGTCCTGAGTTCTGGGTCTGGGCTATAGAGTGGGTGCTGAATTGTGGGTCTGGGTTATAGAGTGGGTGCTGAGTTGTGGGTCTGGGCTCTAGAGTGGCTTCTGAATTGTGGGTCTGGGCTATAGAGTGGGTGCTGAATTGTAGGTCTGGGCTATAGAGTGGGTGCTGAATTGTGGGTCTGGGCTATAGAGTGGGTGCTGAATTGTGGGTCTGGGCTGTAGAGTGGCTTCTGAATTGTGGGTCTGGGCTATAGAGTGGGTGCTGAATTGTGGGTCTGGGCTATAGAGTGGGTGCTGAGTTGTGGGTCTGGGCTCTAGAGTGGGTGCTGAATTGTGGGTCTGGGCTGTAGAGTGGGTGCTGAATTGTGGGTCTGGGCTATAGAGTGGGTGCTGAATTGTGGGTCTGGGCTGTAGAGTGGGTGCTGAATTGTGGGTCTGGACTATAGAGTGGGTGCTGAATTGTGGGTCTGGGCTCTAGAGTGGGTGCTGAATTGTGGGTCTGGGCTGTAGAGTGGGTGCTGAATTGTGGGTCTGGGCTGTAGAGTGGGTCCTGAGTTCTGGGTCTGGGCTATAGAGTGGGTGCTGAATTGTGGGTATGGGCTATAGAGTGGGTCCTGAGTTGTGGGTCTGGGCTGTAGAGTGGGTGCTGAATTGTGGTCTGGGCTCTAGAGTGGGTGCTGAATTGTGGGTCTGGGCTCTAGAGTGGGTGCTGAATTGTGGGTCTGGGCTATAGAGTGGGTGCTGAGTTCTGGGTCTGTGCTATAGAGTGGGTGCTGAGTTCTGGGTCTGGCTATAGAGTGGGTCCTGAGTTCTGGGTCTGGGCTATAGAGTGGGTGCTGAATTGTGGGTCTGGGCTGTAGAGTGGGTGCTGAATTGTGGGTCTGGGCTATAGAGTGGGTGCTGAATTGTGGGTCTGGGCTATAGAGTGGGTGCTGAGTTGTGGGTCTGGGCTCTAGAGTGGGTGCTGAATTGTGGGTCTGGGCTGTAGAGTGGGTGCTGAATTGTGGGTCTGGGCTATAGAGTGGGTGCTGAATTGTGGGTCTGGGCTGTAGAGTGGGTGCTGAATTGTGGGTCTGGACTATAGAGTGGGTGCTGAATTGTGGGTCTGGGCTCTAGAGTGGGTGCTGAATTGTGGGTCTGGGCTGTAGAGTGGGTGCTGAATTGTGGGTCTGGGCTGTAGAGTGGGTCCTGAGTTCTGGGTCTGGGCTATAGAGTGGGTGCTGAATTGTGGGTATGGCTATAGAGTGGGTCCTGAGTTGTGGGTCTGGGCTGTAGAGTGGGTGCTGAATTGTGGGTCTGGGCTCTAGAGTGGGTGCTGAATTGTGGGTCTGGGCTCTAGAGTGGGTGCTGAATTGTGGGTCTGGGCTATAGAGTGGGTGCTGAGTTCTGGGTCTGTGCTATAGAGTGGGTGCTGAGTTCTGGGTCTGGGCTATAGAGTGGGTCTTGAGTTCTGGGTCTGGGCTATAGAGTGGGTGCTGAATAGAGTGGGTCCTGAGTTCTGGGTCTGGGCTATAGAGTGGGTGCTGAATTGTGGGTCTGGGTTATAGAGTGGGTGCTGAGTTGTGGGTCTGGGCTCTAGAGTGGCTTCTGAATTGTGGGTCTGGGCTATAGAGTGGGTGCTGAATTGTAGTCTGGGCTATAGAGTGGGTGCTGAATTGTGGGTCTGGGCTATAGAGTGGGTGCTGAATTGTGGGTCTGGGCTGTAGAGTGGCTTCTGAATTGTGGGTCTGGGCTATAGAGTGGGTGCTGAATTGTGGGTCTGGGCTATAGAGTGGGTGCTGAGTTGTGGGTCTGGGCTCTAGAGTGGGTGCTGAATTGTGGGTCTGGGCTGTAGAGTGGGTGCTGAATTGTGGGTCTGGGCTATAGAGTGGGTGCTGAATTGTGGGTCTGGGCTGTAGAGTGGGTGCTGAATTGTGGGTCTGGCTATAGAGTGGGTGCTGAATTGTGGGTCTGGCTTATAGAGTGGGTGCTGAATTGTGGGTCTGGGCTGTAGAGTGGGTCCTGAGTTCTGGGTCTGGGCTATAGAGTGGGTGCTGAATTGTGGGTATGGGCTATAGAGTGGGTCCTGAGTTGTGGGTCTGGGCTGTAGAGTGGGTGCTGAATTGTGGTCTGGGCTCTAGAGTGGGTGCTGAATTGTGGGTCTGGGCTCTAGAGTGGGTGCTGAATTGTGGGTCTGGGCTATAGAGTGGGTGCTGAGTTCTGGGTCTGTGCTATAGAGTGGGTGCTGAGTTCTGGGTCTGGGCTATAGAGTGGGTCCTGAGTTCTGGGTCTGGGCTATAGAGTGGGTGCTGAGTTCTGGGTCTGGGCTATAGAGTGGGTCCTGAGTTCTGGGTCTGGGCTATAGAGTGGGTGCTGAATTGTGGGTCTGGGTTATAGAGTGGGTGCTGAGTTGTGGGTCTGGGCTCTAGAGTGGCTTCTGAATTGTGGGTCTGGGCTATAGAGTGGGTGCTGAATTGTAGGTCTGGGCTATAGAGTGGGTGCTGAATTGTGGGTCTGGCTATAGAGTGGGTGCTGAATTGTGGGTCTGGGCTGTAGAGTGGCTTCTGAATTGTGGGTCTGGGCTATAGAGTGGGTGCTGAATTGTGGGTCTGGGCTATAGAGTGGGTGCTGAGTTGTGGGTCTGGGCTCTAGAGTGGGTGCTGAATTGTGGGTCTGGGCTGTAGAGTGGGTGCTGAATTGTGGGTCTGGGCTATAGAGTGGGTGCTGAATTGTGGGTCTGGGCTGTAGAGTGGGTGCTGAATTGTGGGTCTGGCTATAGAGTGGGTGCTGAATTGTGGGTCTGGGCTCTAGAGTGGGTGCTGAATTGTGGGTCTGGGCTGTAGAGTGGGTGCTGAATTGTGGGTCTGGGCTGTAGAGTGGGTCCTGAGTTCTGGTCTGGGCTATAGAGTGGGTGCTGAATTGTGGGTATGGGCTATAGAGTGGGTGCTGAATTGTGGGTCTGGGCTCTAGAGTGGGTGCTGAATTGTGGGTCTGGGCTCTAGAGTGGGTGCTGAATTGTGGGTCTGGGCTATAGAGTGGGTGCTGAGTTTGGGTCTGGCTATAGAGTGGGTGCTGAGTTCTGGGTCTGGGCTATAGAGTGGGTCCTGAGTTCTGGGTCTGGCTATAGAGTGGGTGCTGAGTTCTGGGTCTGGGCTATAGAGTGGGTCCTGAGTTCTGGGTCTGGGCTATAGAGTGGGTGCTGAATTGTGGGTCTGGGTTATAGAGTGGGTGCTGAGTTGTGGGTCTGGGCTCTAGAGTGGCTTCTGAATTGTGGGTCTGGGCTATAGAGTGGGTGCCTGAGTTCTGGGTCTGGGCTATAGAGTGGGTGCTGAGTTGTGGGTCTGGGCTCTAGAGTGGTCTGAGTTGTGGGTCTGGGCTCTAGAGTGGCTTCTGAATTGTGGGTCTGGGCTGTAGAGTGGGTGCTGAATTGTGGGTCTGGGCTCTAGAGTGGGTTCTGAATTGTGGTCTGGGCTATAGAGTTGGTGCTGAGTTCTGGGTCTGGGCTATAGAGTGGGTGCTGAATTGTAATTATCAATAATCAGTCATTAATAAGTCATCAATAAGTAATCATCATTCACCAGTCAATACTAATCGATAATAATAGTTGAGTCATCAATAAGTTATCATCAATAAGTCATCATCAATAAGTCCCTATACCAGGAAATGTCACTTGTGTCATGACATATATAAATCACAATTATCATACCTTTCTCAAAATTACCTTTCGATTGAGTTGTATAGTTAAGAGGAGTGAGAATAATCACACAGGAGGTGCTTCATCTCATCCTGCGATGGTCAAACCTTAGCCCCGTGTCTAGATTCCGCGCACCTGAGATTTCGACATGAATTCACGAACTCGTGAATTTCCCTTGAGCCGAAAAAAAAAATCTACGAACAGTTGGACATTGTTATTCTTGTAAATGTTTATTGCATGTCACGTGCTTAAACCGAAAAAATATGTTGCTTCGGTTAATCCGAAATCCACGTGATCGCCCCTACAATACAGTAGTTGCCAGATCTTTACAACAGTGGGCGGAGTTTGTTGATGATTGACGTGGCTCTGCTGCTGTCCACTTAGTGGGCCGAGTCTTCTGCTGGGCGGGAGCCGGGGAAGTCTTATCATCATCGATCAAATGTTTGCTTTGTTGATTAACAAACTCTAATTTCTTAACATAAACATGATCTATACCTATATCAGTGGTTTTTAGCATAGAGATCCGCGGAAAATGGTGACTTTTGGATCATCTAGAATTTGAATTATCACCGTCATTAGCGCAATAATCGAGAGGCTGCTGTGCGTTCAAAATCACCAGTAGCCCAACACCACACTGGGCACAGACCGTCATCAATACTTCACATTTTGAAAAGTTTTTTTGTTTTGTTAAACACTTATTTCCCTCATTAAAATGCAAATCAATTTAGAACATTTTGACATGCGTTTTTCTGGATTTTTTTGTTGTTATTCTGTCTCTCACTGTTCAAATAAACCTACCATTAAAATTATAGACTGATCATTTCTTTGTCAGTGGGCAAACGTACAAAATCAGCAGGGGATCAAATACTTTTTAAATATTTTATATTAAGTTCACTTGCTTGCTTGCGCGCTTACGACCGTGCAAATATTTCGGTCGTTTTTTAACCCACTTCCCGTGATCCAATCGAGCTGACATTTTGCACACAGACTCGTTGTGCGTGACAATCGTGAAATTTTTTTTCCATAACTTTACACTTTTTAGGAATTTTTTAAAATATTTAATTACCAATTGCTTAATGGTGGCAGGCAATCATCTGACCCATAGGTGGAAGCCATCTCAAGCCAGAGGACGAGAGGACTCTAGCCGCCACGCATATAAAGGATTATAGTGAAAAACTTTGTTTTTACGGGTTAATTTTTCCCCTCACTGTAGGCCGTGGCTGGATCAAAAACTGAAGGCCTCAGCGCGGCTGCCGGCTCGGCCACTCTGCGATTCCTTCGGAGCCGCTTGACCACCTCCTACGCTGAAAATGATTCTGAACAAAAAAGTTATTCTAAAAAAAGATAAAGGCGCACCCCTGCAATTGCTGGCTCACGCCACTATGCATGTTGTATGTTCCTTCGGAGCCGCTGGGCCACCTACGCTGAAAAGTTATTCTAAATAAAAAGTTATTCTAAAAAAGATAAAGGCGCAACCCTGCAACTATGTATGTGTGTTGTGTGGTCTGTATGTTGAACTTCTTTCGCACCGTACGTAGCCAACCGTGCTAATTGGAGGTGCCGGGAAGGGGGAGGAGGGGCGAAAGAGAACAAACTAAACACAAAAACGATTCTAAAGAAATGAGTTTTTAATCACTGCTGGCGGAATGAGAATCACACAGATGTCAAGCCTAAAATATTATTTTATTTTTGAAAGCATTTCCCCCTTTTATCGTGATTCACGTAAGAAAAAAAAAGCACAGGGACAGACAGCCGTTTTCGTGGAATGTGACACGATCGGCCCCGTCGAGACGCGCGTGCGGGACCGGCGAGGTTTTATCCAAAAGCAACAACGAAGAAGAAAAAGAGACTTTCACCGATTGCAAATGAAATTAGCGGCTCGCACGCGACTTCGAGGCTGCGACGGAGGGCGCATCTTTCCCGCACGGGGAAAGCGAATTTTGTAATGGTAATGCGGCTGGTTTTTTTTGGGTTGGATCGCGTAAATATATGAACGTGTCGTTAAAACCCGCCACCACGCGTATTTACGCAATCTAAAATGAGATGTTTACGCGTTCTTACCCAAAAAAACCTGCATTATGGATGATATTTGTCGCGAAAGCCTCCCGCGTGTTAATTTTGTCGTAATTAAATAATTGCACGCGCTTAAATATATATTTCATGAGTGGTACGTGTAAATATGCTAATGGAGAGGAGGGGGGGTTCATGATAGAGGTTTTTGGTGTTAGAATATAAATGTGTCGTTTAACCTGCCACCACCCGAATTGGACAATCAGTGTGGTTTGTCACGGTAGACGCAAAATGTAGCGAATTCGTGACGAGTACAGCTCACAACGGTTGCGTGTTGGAGAGTAAACCCAGGACAACATTTACAATTATAGTGTAGTGTATAGTGTAGTGTATAGTAGTGTAGTGTATAGTGTAGTGTAGTGTATGTAGTGTATAGTGTCATGTATAATGTAGTATACTAGTTCAGCACACCGGTTGCGTGTTGGAACGTAAACCCACTACAACATTTAAAATTATAGTGTAGTGTATAATAGTGTATAGTTTGGTGTATAGTATTGTAGTGTATAGTGTAGTGTATAGTGGCATGTATAATATAGTATACTAGTTCAGCACACCGGTTGTGTTTTTGAGAGTAAACCCACTACAACATTTACAATTATAGTGTAGTGCATAGTGTAGTGTATAGTGTGGTGTATAGTAGTGTAGTGTATAGTGTCGCATACTAGTTCAGCACACCGGTTGTGTGTTGGCGAATAAACCCACGACAACATTTGTGGGCTTACGATTGCCTGATCTGAAAACGTTTAGGGCATTTTTTGTGGTTGTTTCTGCAACCGATTTCAAGCAAAGAGCGACGCGCGGAGCAACTCACAACAACAACAACAACTGTGTTTGCGTGTTACTTCATTAATAACACTGGCCAACAAAAAAATACTTTTTTTGGCCTGGACTTTTGCAGCTGTTCTAGACTAATTTCAGGGTGCTGATTCCTAATCTGATCTCAGATTTGCTCTATCACATCTCATTTTTATGCTATCGGCATACCCATTTTCATTGATTTTATCCGAAATTAACTCTGTCACTTATGATTGCAAGTTGTCGCGAGTCAGTGACTGCTTTAGTGTTAAAATATGGTGCTGTATTTTTAGGATAGTGTGTTTATAATATATTTTATGTAGATATCCACATTTATTTAATTTTTCTTCTGCAGTTTTTATTGAAAATGCAATATTTGATATCTCAAAAACCGATGTGATAGACAAAAACTGATTTNCCAGATTTGGAATCAGCACCCCAAATTACCTTAAAACCGTTGGAATACCTTATGCCAGAAAAAGTGTGTTGACCAGTGTATTTAACGTTTACAGCACACGATGTCAATGTCGTATTGACGAGACGTAGGCAACTTTGTTTCGAATTCGTCGGCGTTGAACGTAACGCATCCTCGTCATCTTATGCCGGACAAAGTGTGTTGACCAGTGTTATAATCTCAGATCCGCCACAGGGCAAGAGATCCGCACGTCGCACCGGGGAAAGCGAAAGCCGGGAGAGCGCGGGAAATTCGCCGCGACACCCCCGGCGCTGTGACGGGAGCCACGGTGAGGGACGTTCTTCTTTGCTCTCCGTCGCTAGAGAAAAGCCTTTGGAAGGGACCCCGGACTCGGTACAGGTTTGAAGCTTTCGTGACTGCAAGGATTCATACTCTTAGGTTTTTCGGTAAAGTCACGTAGGTAAAATTTTTAAAATTTTATTTTTTACCTACGTGACTTTACCCGAAAAAACCTAAGAGTACAGGTTCACAGCTTGACGGGGGCGCTTCGCTCGGTGCATCGTGGTCGTCGTCGTCGGCGTTCGAGCGATTGGATGGATCTCAACGGTGCTGGTTCAGTGTCGGTTGGGNTCCCGTTAGCATTAGAACCCCCCTCCTCCCCCTCTGCCACCCGGGGAAGGCCATTTAAAGAACAAAAAACACGTGGACATTCAGGACATTCGTTTCCGACTTAATCTTTTTACGTTTGGCTAGGCTGCAGGGGCTGCTGCGGCGGTCACAGCCGCCGGGACCCCCACAACTCCCCCCCTCCCCTCCACCATCCACCCCCCCACCCACCACCCCCACCACCCCACTTCACTTGACGCGCTTCATGCCGCGGCCCATGAGACACGCGAACACGGTCATGACCATGCGCGCTTCACCTCGACGAGGTCGTCGGGCAGCGCGTAGACTCGCGCGCCGATCTTCCGCGCCATCGAGATGGCGTACCTGCCGGCGACGGGGGAGGGAGAGNAGAGGAGAGAGAAGGGGGGGGGGCACGGTTAAAAATAATTTTGGAGTTTCTGTTCCCACTCTGCCCCCCCCCNTCTTCCGTTCTGTGATCGGCGTTTTGTGCCTGTATAAATAAATACGGGTGCTTAAACATGTTTTTGAACACTTCTGATAATTTGCAACAACCATACCACATTTCGATTTAAGCTTTCGTGACTGCAGGGATTCATCTTCTTGGTTCTTTCGGTAAAGTCACGTAGAAGGAAATAATAAAATAATTAAAATAAAACATAATAAAATCATAGACAGACTCTGTCTACTTGACAGACCTGTTCTCACCTGAGGACGGCTCAGGCTGTGGCTCGCGGGTCGAGAATTATTTATTATGTTTTATTTTTATTATTTATTATGTCCTTCTACGTGACTTTACCGAAGAACCAAGAAGATGAATACCACAAGACACGCAGGCTCTGGCAGACCACCTGCTGAAACATTNCAGCACGCGTTGCAATCGAAAAGTGGAGACTTTTCTTTCGAACTAAANATCACATTTGTACTGTTTACAATGCTATTACCCGTTCTTTTTCCTAAAAACGATAGTCTCATTTAAGATGTTAACATTTTCAAGNACCCGTATAGTTTTCGATTTAAAGCTCATGACTGCAGGGATTCATCTTCTTGGTTCTTTCGGAAAAGTCACGTAGAAGGGAAAAATACAAATATAAATAAAAACAATAAAAATTACAGTTTCACCTGTCATTGAATACAATGCCTGAAAATAGCGAAACGAGAATTTTTTATTTTTTTATTATTTTATTATTTCCCTTCTACGTGAACCGAAACCAAATTATTAACTATTTTATTTTAAGGTAACCGTAGCTTTTCTCCTCCACAAAGATGCCTGGTGTATCATCACGTAAAGTAAGCCAAATAATCTAAACGCGTGTTCAAATGTGGGGGAAAAACCAGAGGACCCGGAGAAAAATCCACGCGACCACGGGGAGAGAGACACGCAGACTCCACATATAGAGCAGGAGTCAGGGTCGGATCGAAGCCACGACTCCTGTACACCAGGCGAGGGAGTTAACATCTCATAGCCACCGTGATGATGATGAGAGAGAGAGAGACACGCAAACTCCAAATATTCAGCAGCAGNAGTCAGGGTCGGGATCGAACCACGACCTCCTGTACACCAGGCGAGGGAGTTAACATCTCATAGCCACCATGATGATGAGAGACGCAAACTCCAAATACACAGCAGAGTCAGGGTCGGGATCGAAGCCACGACCTCCTGTACACCAGGCAAGGGAGTTAACATATCATAGCCACCGTGATGATGAGAGACACGCAAACTCCAAATATGCAGCAGGCGTCAGGGTCGGGATCGAAGCCACGACCTCCTGTACACCAGGCGAGGGAGTTAACATCTCATAGCCACCGTGATAATAAGAGACACGCAAACTCCAAATACACAGCAGGAGTCAGGGTCGGGATCGAAGCCACGACCTCCTGTACACCAGGCGAGGAGTTAACATCTCACCACAGAGAGAGACGCAAACTCCAAATATTAGCACAGGAGTCAGGGTCGGGATCGAAGCCACGACCTCCTGTACACCAGGCGAGGGAGTTAACATCTCACCACAGAGAGAGAGAGACACGCAAACTCCAAATATAGCAGCAGGAGTCAGGGTCGGGATCGAAGCCACGACCTCCTGTACACCAGGGAAGGAGTTAACATCTCATAGCCACCATGGCGCCCTGGGAAGCTCGGAGTGTGGTCTCTCACTTGGCATTGTCCTGCTTCTCCTTGAGGTCGAGAAAGCCGGTCTTGATGATGTCGTAATTGATGGAGCCCGGCTGGATGGCATCGATGAGGTCCAGCACCGCATGGCTGCTGCTTATGCTGGTGTCCTGCAAAAGACAAAGATCCACCACACCACACGACCCTCACGTGTAGCCTTGAACGGTCTGTCACCACGGCGCCCGTGCCAGACGGGGTGCACTTTGAGGTCACGCGAAGTGTCGAAGGCTCGCCGGAAGGTGACCGAACCGGGGTGACATGGGAGAACTGTCTGAGATGACGTTGCAGATGCACCACCAACAGACACGGATACACGGCGATGGTGATACCGGGATGGTGATGGCAGCGTTAGCGACGCACCCTGAAGCTGGAGATGAAAGACTTCTTCCTGGCCTCCTCCAGGCTCTCGTTCACCCAGCCGATGATGATCTCGTCGTTCACCTTCTGCCCATCACCCAGGTCCTCCAGAACAATCAGCGTGTACCTGGAGACACGCATGCGGCCAACTCAATCAATCAAACTTGATTTCTACGAAGCGCTATTCGTGCAAAAACGCATTCCTTGCGGAGGGAGCTGGTAGGAACGTTGGGTTGCTCGGTCGACGGCGGCGTGGTGTATTCCGCAAATATGGCCGACTGTGAGGGCGGGCACAAGCCGGCGTGAGTAGGTTAAACGTTGAGTTTTATAAGGGCACCACGGGGTGACCAGCCCTCCCCACCCAGATTCTGACCGTTCACGCGGAGGCCTCACCGTCTCATGATCTGCCACACGAGCGCCAGGGTGAGCGTGGGGTTGCCTTCGTACAGGTCCTGCCCGCGATGCCAACCAGGGAGAATCCCGAATTCTTGCCCAACGTCACCGCGTAGTTGCAGTTCTCAAGCTGCGGACAAAAGACAAAGAAGAAAAAATGATGATGATGATGAAAATATGTATGATAAAGTAATGTAAAAATGTGTAATAATAAAGTATTCTTGGTTCTTTCGGTGAAGTCACTTGAAGGGAAATAATAAAATAATAAAACTATAAAATTCTCACGAGGTTTCGATTGCAACACAAGCAATCATCATCATTCCAGTTGTTGAGGCTGAAGCACTTTTAAAATAAATCTAAAAACTTACTTTTTTATACTCTTTGGTTCTTTCAGTTACTTTTTTTACTTGGTTGATGATGATTGCTTGTGTTGCAATCGAAACATCGTGAGAATTTTATTGTTAAATTTTTATCATTTTATTATTTCCCTTCTACGTGACTTTACCGAAAGAACCAAAATATGAATCCCTGCAGTCACGAAAGCTTTAAATCGAAAAATAATAAAGCAAGAATGTATATTTAAAATATTTTTAATCATAAGAAAAAACAAAAAAAAAAAATTACACTAAATTATTATCTTCTTGGTTTTTCGGTAAAGTCACGTAGAAGGGAAATAATAAAATAATAAAAATAAAACATAATAAAATAATTTCAGCTGTCTTTCCGACAGACCTGTTCTTCACCTGAGGACGGCTGCTTGCGTTGTGGCCAAAACGTCGTGAGAATTATTTTATTACTTTATTATTTTATTATTTCCCTTCTACGTGACTTTACCGAAAGAACCAAGAAGATTAATCCCTGCAGTCACGAAAGCATTAAATTAAATTTAAATATATTATGTTTAAAAAACAATAGGCCCCCTCTTTTTTTCCACCAGCACACGTGACCCGAGCCAGCACAGGGCGATTTCTCTCGCTACGCGGCGGGGACGAGTTTCCTCCGGTTATTTTCCGTGACCGTGACCTCACGAATTATGAATCCTCAATCTCAGGGCCAAGGGGAGGGACTATTGAAGCGATGTTGGTGGGGGGTTTTGGGGGGGGGGGTTTGGGGGGNTAGGTGGCGATGACGTCACTGGGGCTCACCTTCTTCATGTGGGCACTCAGCTTGGCGTACGGCGCCTTGTTCACCTTGTCCCAGTTCACCTTCGTTTGGATCCTCTCGTACAGCTGGAAGATGACCTGCGCGTCCGTGAGGTCACTGCGGGGACAACAAAGACAAAGATCCCCCGTGTGGCCTCAACGGACCGTTGGGGCAAGTGCTGTTGTGAAGGCCGGCGCCACCCCAGTGGCGATGCTGTCACACACCGCACCAGGTACTCATTTGAGGCTGAGTCGACCTAGGGGAGGCCCAGGACAGGGTGTTGGTCGTGAATGAAACCCGGCTCGCCGGGTTCGAAGCGCAGTGCGCTAACCGCTGCGCTACCGTTCCCCACACACACACATACAAAGACAAAGATTCCTGTATAGCCTTAAATTACTGTAGGGACAAGTGCTGTTAGCGAGCACCTATGAAGGCTGGAACGGTACACGAGGGGGTGGGTGGCCAGCACACGCCCGACCGCCTTTGTCTCCCCAGTGGCGATGTTTACACACAACGCACCAGGTACTCATTTGAGGCTGAGTCGACCTAGGGGAGGCCGGGACCAGTTCAGATAATCGTCACCGGTGTTGGAACGTGAGTGGGAATCGAACCCGTGTCGCCGGGTTCATCGCGCAGCGTAGCGCTAACCGCTACACTACCGCTCGCACACACACACACGCACACATACACGCACACATACACACGCACACATACACACGCACACACACACGCACACACACACGCACACATACACACACATACACACGCACACACACACACGCACACACACACACATACACACACACATACACACACACGCGCACACATACACGCAACACGCACACATACACACACACAGACACACACACACACACACACACGCACACATACACACACACACACACACACATACACANGCACCCCACGCGCGCGTAGTGTCGCACCGCACCTTTGGCACGTCCAAACCGTGACCCAACAACGCCCGCGGCTCACCTGTACAGGTGATTGACGAAGGGAATGACCCGAGGGAGTTCATCCAGTTGCGGAACTGCCGCTCCTCCCTCGTCTCGCCTGGCGACACGGCACACGCGCTCGGGGTTAGCGGGGCGAGGTGGTGGACGGCGTGGGTTGTCACTCCCACGCGTCACCCTCGCTCACCTGCTCACCCTCACCTCACCGCCGCTCACCCCATGCCGCGCCGCATGCGTCCGTCACGCACAGAGAGAGCGGAGAGCGAAGCTCATGCCATCACCAGCAAGCATCTGCCACATCCACAACTGTCGCCACTAATAAGCACTTGCCCCAACAGTCTGTTGAAGGCTATACGGGTTTGGGGGGGATCTTTGTCTTTATCTTTGTGAGCGTGCGAGTGATGAGTGTGTGTGTGATTGTAGAACACTAGGGGGAGCGGTGGTGTAGCGGTTAGCGCGCTGCGCTACTGAACCTAACGACCCGAGTTCGATTTCCGCTCACGGTCAGTGACGATTATCTGAACCGGTCCTGGGCCTCCTCCTAGGCCGACTCGGCCTCAAATGAGTACCTGGTGCGGTGTGTGAACATTGCCACTGGGGAGACAAAGGCGGATGGGCGTGGTGCTGACTACATACACTCGCTAACGGCACTTGTCCCCAATAGTCTGGTAAGGGTATACGGGGGATCTTTGTCTTTGTAGAACACTGGGTGTCGATACGCGTGGCTTCCGTGGCAATTTGGATTCGTTTAACTCATCAATGTTACCACATTATTATGAATAATGTCATTATTGCCATCCTTGCGAGCATTGCCATATTTAAAGTGTAACACGTGTTTCTGTTTAGTCTTTGTGTGCCGAGTCCAAATGTTAATTGAAGACAAGATAGCGATGCCATGAACCTGCGGATGTGGTTGGACATTGCTGCTGCTTCTTCTTCTTCTGTTGTAGCACAAATCCCTGAAAAGCCCCTTTGAGACCACAAGACAAGGAAGAACATCTTCCCCGAGGCAACGACAGCAAGGGACCACCTCACCAGACTCGAGAGATCGAGAGGCGCCAGGAGGTGGCAGCACAGACGAGGAGCGGCCCTCAGCAACAGCCACGTGGCGGTTGGTGGTGAGCCGGCGCTACCCAACAACTGCCCGAGCTCTGCGATCCTGTATATATATCGGACCAATTAACGGGGTTTATATGTGCGTGTTACATGAAGAGCCACTTTATTTAGGGTTTTACAAAATAAGGAACCCTCGCATGTATCTTCCTCCGAACGTCCCCACTCCGCTACGTGAGTCTATGGCTCTCTGTGTGAGTCTATGGGTCTCTGTGTGAGTCTATAGCTCTCTGTGTGAGTCTATGGCTCTCTGTGTGAGTCTATAGCTCTCTGTGTGAGTCTATAGCTCTCTGTGTGAGTCTATGACTCTCTGTGTGAGTTTATGGGTCTCTGTGTGAGTCTATAGCTCTCTGTGTGAGTCTATAGCTCTCTGTGTGAGTCTATGGCTCTCTGTGTGAGTCATAGCTCTCTGTGTGAGTCTATGGCTCTCTGTGTGTATGGCTCTGTGTGAGTCTATGCTCTCTGTGTGAGTCATTGGGTCTCTGTGTGAGTCTTTGAGTGATGGGAGCGGTAGGCGCGCTGAGCTACAAACCCGGCGACCCGAGTTCAATTTCCGCTCACGGCCAACGCCAGTGACGATTATCTGTACCGGTCCTGGGCCTCCCCTAGGTCGACTCAGCCAAAAAAAATAGTATCTGGTGCGTAGTGTAATCATCGCCACTTGGGAGACAAAGGCGGTCGGGCGTGGTGCTGGCCACCCACACCCTCGTGTGCTGTTCTGGCCTTCATAGGTGCTTGCTAGCAGCACTTGCCCAGCATTCTTTTAAGGCTATACGGGGGATCTTTGTCTTTGTTCGCCTCCTAATGTTGGGGTCCAGTGGAACAATCTGTCAGTCGCCTCGCTTGCAAGGCCTCCTCTGGGGCGAGCACAGCAGAGGAAACGCGACGTCCCATCTTCGAGTGCGGACGTTTGGGCATCCCAAATGTTCCTGGGCATTTAAAAAATTAAAGCAGCCGAGTCTTCAGACTCTGCCTTCCGACAGACCTGTTCTCCACCTGAAGACGGCTGCTTGCGTTGTGGCCGAAACGTCGTGAGAATTATTTTGTTATGTTTTATTATTTTATTATTTCCCTTCTACGTGACTTTACCGAAAGAACCAAGAAGATGAATCCCTGCAGTCACGAAAGCTTTACATCGAAATTTAGCGGCCGAGTCCTTTCACCGCCGCCACCACCACCATCACCACCACCGACGACAAAAAGTTAATTCCTGAGTTCCCACCACCCAAGCCGCACCGCCGTGCACAAGAAGCAACGGACCGATAAGCGCCCAAAGGCCGTCTGGCATCTGCATGCACGGGCAACGGTGGAGAGAGCAGAGGGCAAGTGGGCGAAACGTGAAGGGAGTAACCGGGTGATGAGGGACGCGGTTGCCACGTTGATATTCTTTTCTCGCAGAGATCCTATTTCCCCTGTCGCCTGTGAAATCTCAAAATGCTTATTGTCGGATGTGTCGAATATTTTTTTATTTTTTTTAACTATGTTTTATTTTATTTACCGGGTAAAAAAACCCCACCGAGCTACGTAGCTCTTTCACAGGAGCGACATGGCCACAAATGACAGCTCAACGAGTGGCTTATCATCACGAGGGACAATATAGCAGCAGCAAACTACTCGAAACGTGCGATGTCGATTCTGAAAGTCGAGGGGAAAACCAGAGGAACCGGAGAAACATCCGCGCGACCACGGGGAGATGAGAGACATGCAAAACCCAAATATACAGCAGGTGTCAGGGTCGGGATTGAACCCACGACCTCCTGTATACCAGGCGAGGTAGTTAACATCTTGCCACCGTAGCGCCCCGAAACTTCACCAGGCGAGCCACCATAACCACCACCACCACCGCCGATCCCCACCTCGGATCCCAGCAAGGATCCCACTTCCCCGGACGAGCCCGAGACCCGGGCTTTTTCGTTTCATCACCATCATCACCACATCACCATCATCACCATCATCACCAACATCACCGACATCACCGTCACCACATCCGCCTTGACAAAAAAGGCCCAAAGCGTTAAAGCAAAATGCAGGCACGCACGTTAATCCCGGCACGGGGGTCAAAAACAAGCCGCAGTTCGTACGGAGTGCGCTTGCACAACAACGTCTGGCTAACCCCGGCAGCGTTTGTCCAACGAGCCCTCGCTCCGCTGATGAGACCCGGAAGGTCGAAACCGATTCCAGAGTTCGCTCGCCGAAGCAAAGTGCCGCTTGGTAATGTTGGTCCTGAATGCCAGTAGGTCGATGGACTGCTCACCCACCACTCTTATCCATGGTCACGGTCAAGGCAATTTCCCAAACAAAGCAACGGGTACGGGTCGGCGGATCGCGTCACATCTGTAGCCTTGAGCCAGTGGTGGAAGATCCTGTGACGGTTCCACCTGAAGACGGAAGCTTGTGTTGCCTCCGAAACGTCGTGATTTTTATTTTATTTTACTTTTATTAATTTAAATTTAAATGTTTTACCTACGTGACTTTACCGAAAAACCCAAGAATATGAAGTTCACGTCCCTAATGGATGGATCGAGTCCATCCGCACAAGCAGTGATCAAATTTTATAAACTCTGGAGGGCCACGACCGTGCCGAGTGGCGAGAACCCACGTCACGTGCCAAACAGGTGCAAAGCGTTGCCGGCGTTAGCACCGGATAGGCACGGGGCGGGCAGGAAACAAAGCTCCTCGTGAATGTGCGATTGTTCATTTACGTGACAAAGTGGCCGGGCGAACATGATGGTGTGGCGGGTGTGAATGCGTTAATCGCGGACGAGGGGCGTCTGTTGCATCGCTGTCATCTTCAGGGCTGCCACAAAGTCAACTTTTGCATGAAATGCCGATGTCCTTTGGCCACATTCTGCCCGAGGAATTCTGGAATTATTAAAATAATAATACAGTGGACGATTGATGCATGGATTGGGAGGGAATCTGATCTCTGGTTGGTGGATTGGGGGGGATCTGATCTGTCATTGGTGGATTGTTCGAATAGAGGGTAACGATATCCTTTTATCATGGAAAGGGACTTCGTGGCCATCCTGTACCGCCTCTGGGGTTGCCGGTTTAGTCGTCGTCAAAGTCATCTTTGCTTTCCTTCTCCACGTTCCAGATTTTCTTCGCCGGTTCCTTTCCAAAAAAGCGACGTGAACCGTTGCCTCGAGAAAATTAAGTGGGGAGGTGGGGGGGGGAACCATCGGTAAAATCACGAGACATCTGCCAGCGGGGAATGGGTACATGGGAATACCGATGGAGCCGATGGAGATTTCCAAGGTACGCGATGAACGTTACTCGGAGGACATCACGTGACCGAGGTTCACCCTGGAACGAGACCGACGGCGGTCGGCGTCGAATTGGGCTCTTCCATGAGGTGCCGCAGTGGCGAAATGTCACTCCCTCGCCTTGTATGCAGGGGTAGTGGGTTCGATTCGAACCATGACGATGTCTGCTGTATATTTGGAGTTTGTGCTCTCTCCCTGTGGTCACGTGGAATTTTGTCTGGGATCCTCTGGTTTTTTTCCCTCCAAATCGACAACACCACGCGTTCAGAGTCTTTGGCCGCTGCTGTGAATTCCCACGTGATGATGACTAGCCCATGTTCGTTGAGCTATCATTTGTGATCGCCAGGTCGCTTATAAAAAGAACTACGCAGCTTCGTGGGCCTTACTTGGTAAGATACAAGTCGTAATGAAGTACAAAAATATAAAGCTTTCGTGACTGCAGGGATTCATCTTCTTGGTTCTTTTTTTTAAGTCACGTAGAAGCAACCGTCCTCAGGCGAGGACAGCTGCTTGCGTTGTGGCCGAAACGTCGTGAGAATTATTTTATTATGTTTTATTTTTATTATTCTATTATTTCCCTTCTACGTGACTTTACCGAAAGAACCAAGAAGATTACTAGGTTTTGTTTTCATTCGTACCTGATGATGAGTTTAATGTATTATTTTCTCTTTCTACGTGACTTTACTGAAAGAACCAAGAAGATATAAAAAGAAGTGAAGAAAATTAATGATAATTATTTAGTTTCAGTTATTAAACCGCGGGTCAGGGCGCGAGATTTCCGCAGGAAAACTTCTGTGATGGCGGTCCCCCGAGGACCACTCGGCACCGCCGTGCTGTTCGGAGGAAGAGGTCAGAGGTCACGACGGCAACGCGGCCCTAAAAGAGTGCCGCGGCCAGCGGCTCATAGGGCCAGCAGCCTTGCACCAGGCACTCATTTAAGGCTGAGTCGACCTTAAGGGAGGCCCAAGGGACCGGTTCAGATGTTCTTCGCCAATGTCGCTCGTGAACCGGGAGTCGAACTCGTGCCGCCGGTTTAGTGGAGCGGCGCTAACCGCTGCACCGCTGCTCCCCGCCAACCCAACCCACTGCACTGGGCAATCTCTGCTGGACATCTGTGAAATAAACAGCCGCATAGCTCATTGGATTCCTCCGGTCTAAATAAACAATCTGACCGCCATTGGCCCGCTCGCTGTTGAGCACGTGGGTTCACCACCGGCCTGCAGGGTTCACAAAATGGGATTCGTCGAAGTCTGGACGCGACACCGATGGCGTGCCAGAAATACGCCGGGCGTGCGACCGAGAAAAAAAAAGCAGAAAGACAACTTTTTCAAGGATGGAGCTCGCACGACAAAGACGACAGTCACCGCATACGCGAGGCGCTTTCAGATGCGCTCCTGCGGCCGTCTGGAACGCTCTTCCTTCCGATATTAGGATGCCGCTGGGAGCTATGCATTTTAAAATCATCTCAAATGAAAACTTATTTTTTTCGAACTCCTTTTGTGTTTAGTTTGTTGTCCTCCCTCCTCCACCCCTCCGAGCGGACACATCCGATTAGCCCGGTTGGCTACGTATGGCGCGAAAGAAATTCAATGTACGTTACACACACATGCACATTCTTGGACAACGCGATGAGAAAACAAGAGGCTGAGCCACAAGGGTTGTTGCGACTGGGAAAATGGGAGGTTGGACGCAATTGGGGGGAGGTGAATCCAATGCGATGCCCTCGAGCGGAGCTGCACCGTGGAGAAGAAAGGCCGACGATCGGCGCACTGCAGCCGGCGGTTGTGGACGTTTACGAAGTGGGGGACCGCGGCCCTCAAAGGAAGGGTTCCGCCCTCCCTGTGATCGCCCCTGCCACCCCTCGCCACTAGCGAGACGCCGGTGTACGGCAGCTGTGAGCAGTGTGGCGCACGACGAGAGAGGCCACGTGTTCCGGCAGAGCAACGGTCCTTCGCTTGACTGTGCGCGACGGACGAAGGGTGCATGGATCTGAGTGGGGTACGCGACGCACGCGCAGAAAGAGAGAGAGAGACACGCGTGGGCTGCGTGACGTCCCTAGGGATTAAACAGGCGACAACGCAGCACATATTCTCACAACATTTACGGAAACAACAACAACAAACAACAACGGGTGGAACAACTGCAAGAGAGCAGCACTCGGGGTTTGCAATCGCACGACGGATTTCTGGAGCCACTATAAATCACAAACACCCCGCGTGTTCCCCCCGTTGACGGGGGGGCGGGGGAGGGGAATGGTAATGACTCGTGCCGCTGCTGAGATTTACCGTCCCAGGAAAACATCCCGCAAAGAATTCGCTACTTAACGGTCCGGGGTCTGCGTTGGTTGGCACCCTGCGTGCGTGGTTTAGCTTACGTGAGCGTAATGTCCCTGGCTCTCTCCCAGGCTCGCCTTCTCCCTCGCTTGCCAATGCCTGGGCGAGATGTTATCTCCCCGCCTGGTATACGGGCGGTCGTGGGTTCGATGTCGTTAAACCCAAGGACAACCTAGCAGGCGGCTGGTACAATACACCGGTTTGGAGCCAACTCCTTTCCCAGCGCGTGTTGCGTACCCCAGGTATCAGGGGCCGACCGGTGTGACGACACCGGTCTCGGCACGTGTGGGGAAGTCACCCGACTCGCCATCGGGCGATTGCAAGTAGAGAATAGCGGTGGCCCAGTGGGCAGCCCACTCCCCCCCCACTCCCCCCCCCCATCTGCGTGAGCGGTTATGGGTAAGAGCAGGGTTCTTCAAATTAGATTTTATGGCGGGCCACGCAACAATAATAATAAAAGCGTGTTTGCTGGCGGGGCGGGTCACGTGATATATGCCACGCGACGTCTTAAACCCCCCTTCCAGTGTCCGATGACGTACACCTACGTGTCCGTACATGCACGTCATCGAAAGCAAAACAACTTGATCGGTGCCGAGGCTCACCACGCAAGGCCACGCGCGTGCGGGAGGGCGGTGTGGCACAGTCTTGGCGCCGGCCGTCGTATAGTGGCGGCGGTCGTGTCGCTACAGTTCTCTGCGGTGAGTAGCGACGTCTTTAAAAACAACGACGCTACCGCACCTAACGCCTCACTGGATAACATCAACGCTGTGCCGCTCGCGCGTTCCGAGATTGGCGGTGAACGAGACCCCCAACCCTGCAACTTGCGGTCATTTCGGAACGGTGAGAGGGTTATTAACACCACGGGCGTCAAACGCTACGGCCGTCGTGTTGCGATGTCGCGAACTCCGTGCACGTGACCTCATTTCTGTCCGGGTCTCTCATCTCTAGGCCTGGTTTATTTCGCCTCCATCTCACCGATCTTTTATCTCTCGTCGACGGCTTTCGCTCTCTATCTCATCTCTGACCTCTACCACCGTACAGGCCGGTGTGGCTACCTCCTCCCGCCCTGCCTCCATACATGGGAGATCGAAGGAGTCACAGCCTAAGTGTGACTTCGGTGAAGGGCAACCCGTTGCTCACATCGCAACCCATTGCTCATATCGCCTGTCGATCGCCAAAGTGCGCTCCTTTTGCAGGAGGCACAAATGGAATCCATGTGGTAACCGCAGATGCCATCGAACGGCTTTTCAAACTGAGCATCTCGCTAAAAACTCTGTTCGTTCGTTAAGTCTGTCGACTGGCGTCACGTTACAACTAACGATGCCTTTCAAGTCCCGCGTGAAAGAAGACGACTTCTAACCCGCACCCCCCAGCCCCCGTTGTTGATCTCTCTCCATGCTCTACGCCTCGCTCATCTGCCTCTCTCCTGTTTGTCGCCGATGAAACCCGATTTGAGAGCTTCTCGGCTCATGGGTACTTCAAGATAAACTGAAGTGTCTCGCTCAGCCGACGATCTCCTCAGAAGGCCGCAGCTCGCAGGACCACGCTGAGGGGGAGACATCTCAACCGGTCCCTTGGGTCCCACGTGGGCCACCACGTGGGCCACCACGTGGGCCACCACGTGGACCCCACGCAGGGCCACCACGCGTGCCACCACGTGAGCCACCACGTGGGACACCACGTGGGATACCACGTGGGCCACCACGTGGGCCACCACTTGGACCCCACGTAGGGCCACCACGTGGGACACCACGTGGGCCACCACATGGGCCACCACGTGGGACACCACGTGGGACACCACGTGGGCCACCACGTGGGACACCACGTGGATACCCCACGCAGGGCCACCACGTGGGACACCACGTGGGCCACCACGTGGACCCCACGTGGGCCACTGCACAGGGCCGCCAAAAAACGAGTTGAAGAACCCTGACGCAGAGGAGGAAGCGCGGGAGAGCCGCCACTCAAGGGGGAGACGCAGGCACGCGGCACAGTACCTACATTGCGAAGGCCAGCCTCGTCGCTCTCTATCTCTGAGAGGAAGGAGCGGGGGGTGGGGGGGTTTAGAGAGAGAGAGACAAGCTCGCCGGGGAGGGGGGGGGGACGCGCACCGTCAATGACCACGACGACGACCGTCTCAACCCTCCGTGGTGGAGACAACAGCAACAACAACAACAACCACTGCGGGGTGTTTTCTCTTCTTCATCCGGCAAGGACGCAAGCAGAAATTGACAAATATTCGCGACACACGTTCGTCAAAACGTTTCGTCGTAGTAGTCATATAGCGTGTAGCAGTAATAATTATAACACGTGTAGTAGTGTAATCATAAACCCCCCCCCTCCGTCTTCAGTAGCTGGTGACGTTGCGGTTGATGGACTAAAACCCCGGGGTCAATCCGTCCCCGACTGGACGCCCGCTGTGGCCCTGGGGTGTAGGCACGTGCATGCACGGGACTTCTTTCGCACGCTACGCGGCCGACCGCCGTGCTAATCGGAGGTGCGGGTCACTCAAGGCCCGCAAGCCTCTGGTTGGGGCCTTGGTTCGCGCACACAACCGGAACAAAAGGGCCTCACTTTGCTGCTATGGCCAGCGAGGCCCTGGGTGGATGCTGACTTATTGGGCCAATATGTGAAGGGGGTCTCGACGTGCGAGGCTGAACGCCGAGCCCTTGATTTGAATCTTTTTTTCTTTTCCCCCGAGGCCAATATCGCTGATCCTCTGGGGCGCGGCCAAAAGCTGCGGTGTGCGGGGACATCAAGCCCAGGTCTTGGTGCGTCCGTCTAAGGCCGGCCGGGTACGGGTAGCCGTTTTCGACCCTGGTGCGGCCGGGTACGGGTACGGGTAAGGAATCAAAACCCGTTTGCGACCTCTGCCGTGGTGTCTATCGCCGTCTTCTCTCCGATGACCACCCCCACCCACGGCCACCGCCCGCTCCACACACACAGCGCAAGCTGTTACCTTCCAGCTGGCTCCAGTCGATGCCGCTTTCGGGCCGGCTGAGCGCCGGGTGCTTGCTGAAGAGGTTCGCACGAAGGCCAGGTTGAGCTTGTAGTTGCCCCGCACCACGTCGGTGGGCGTCACGAACTGCCGGCAGTCCAGCCGATCGGCCTGCTGCAGCATCTGCTCGGCGCGCTTCGTCTCGTCTTGTTCCTTGTGGTGGGGGAGTGGCGGGGGGGGGGGGACAGCGGCCGCGGGCAACAGCGGTGGCGGGTAATCAGCGTCATTGTCGTTGTACGTGCGTACGTGCGCGTTGTACGTCATCGGAGCGGAACGATGGTTGCGTACGCGCGAAAATAAAATAACTTCTCCTTGGTTTTTCGGTAAAGTCACGTAGAAGGGAAGTAATAAAATAATAAAAATAAAACATAATAAAATCATTCTCACGACGTTTCGGCCACAACGCAAGCAGCCGTCCTCAGGCGAAGACCAGGTCTGTCGGGGAGACAGCGTCAGACGCTGTCTCCGAAACGTCGTGAGAATTATTTTATTATGTTTTATTTTATTATTTTATTACTTCCCTTCTACGTGACGAGTTTACCAAAAGAACCAAGAAGATGAATCCCTGCAGTCACGAAAGCTTTAAATCGAAATAAAATAACTTCATCGGTACCGAGGATACCCACAAAGCCATGCCGGAGTTCGTGTGGCACAGTTTGGTGCCAGCCTTCATAGAGTGCCCCCTCCTCTTTCGGCTCGGCGCCTTTCCTTTTTGGACCCGCCCCTTATTTTCTAGGCCCCGCCTCTTTCATTTCTAGGCCCCGCCCCTCCCCCCGACAAGGGTTGGGCCGGTTTGGGCAGTGTGTTGATGGGAGCATGGGGTGTAGTTGAACCGGCAAGCTCAGAAATCTCCAGCTTACTAACCATTACACCACGCCAGTCTCTGTTACACCACCACCACCACGTACCTCCCCCCCACCACCACGTCCCCCCTCCACCCCATCTCCCCCCTCCACCACGTCCCCCCTCCCCCCCACCACGCCCCCCCTCCCCGTCCCCTCTCCACCACATACCTCTCTGCGTGCGTGCGTGTGTGCGTGCGTGTGTGCGCATGCGTGCGTGTGCGCATGTTCCCGCGGGCTCACATTGAAGCCGGCCATGTCGATGTCGATCTTCTCCTCTCCCTCCACGTCGCCCTTGGGCGCGATCTGGTTGATGAGGTGGAAGTACGCCTTCGAGTCCTGGGACACGGTGGGGGTCGGTGGGGAGAGGCACAGCGGCACGTTTAGATGGGGCCCCCAGCGTCACGCTCGCTCGAGAGAGAGAGACAGCCGCGTTGGTGATGCATGTGTCGTCATTTAACTGAAAAAAACTATTAAATATAATATCTACATCATGGACCTCCTTTGCCAGTACCAAAATATGAGAATAGGTTTTCGCCTTTTGGCGTCCTCTGTTTCTCACACCGTTTTGAGACGAGGCTCAAAAGAAAGCTGTCTCTGGTGTGGACCAATCAGTTTCAAAGTCAATGCATATATTATCAGAGTACGTTTTTTGTTTGCATTCTGACCACAATTATTGTGGTCAATGTAGACATGATTCCTTGTAAAAGGTTTCAGTTTGGTGTTTGAACATCTTAACACCTGTTTTGTTGCCAGAAGATAGGGGAAAACCTATTCATATATATATACATTTTACTAGGTAAGGCCCCACTGAACTGACCTGGCCACAATTGATAGCTCAACGAAGTGGGCTGATCACGTGGAAAGTTATAGCAGCAAAATATTCAACATTCTAATCACGTTCAGAAACCGGAGGATCTGGAGAAAATTCCTCGCCACCACGGGCAGAATATGCAAACTCACAAATACAGGCCTCAGTGTCAGGTTTAAACCCACGACCTCCTGTACACCAGGCGAGGTAGTTAACATCTCGCCACCATGGCACCCATATTATAACGGAACAAAATGGCGGTGATGTCCACCTTGCGTGCAGAATCTGGTGACAATGTCTCATGATGATGATGATGTATGTTGAACTTCTTTCGCACCGTACGTAGCCAACCGTGATAATCGGAGGTTCGGAATGATGATGATTATGTATGTTGAACTTATTTTGCTAGTCGGTGGTGCGGGGTCCCGAGTTAAACGGCGGGCCCAAGTTGTAAACCCCAAGTTAACCTTAAAAAAAACTAAACCATCCTCTTAACCATGTAAAAGGCCCCCTGAGCGACTCGTTCTCTTCCCAGAGGCGACCTGGCCGCACGCGACGGCAGCTCGTCATCGCACGTGCGAATTCACAGCAGCAGCAGCAGCCAAATGGTCGAAACGCGTGTTGATTGTCAATGTGGAGGTGGAGGAGGAGGAGGGTCGTGATGGCAAAACCGGACGACCTGTAGAAAAATTCACAACGATCGTGGGTGGGGTGAAGGGGTGGGTGGATTTGGGGGTGTGGTGTACCTGGATGTCGGTGGTGAAGTTGTTGATCTTCTGCCAGCCGGCTTTATCCAGGTGGTAGTTGACCCAGCGGAGGAGCAGCTCCTCTGGCGAGAGCTTCATCAGCTCCTCCAGACTCTCGCCGTCCATCAGCAGGGCCACCAGGGCTGCCATGAGGAGTGGAGGCAGCGGGGAGTGGTGGGGGTCGAGGGGTGAGTTACGTGCACACACGCACACGCACACATGCACACACGCGCACACACACGCGCACACACACACACACATGCACACACAAACGCACACACACACACGCACACACGCACGCACACACACACGCACGCACACACGCACACACAAACGCACACACACACGCACACACACATACACACGCGCACACACACACGCACACACACACGCAAACACACACAAACGCACACACGCACACACACACACACGCACACACACACACACGCACACACAAACGCACACACACACGCACACACAAACGCACACACAAACGCTCACACACAAAGGCACACACACACATGCACACACAAACGCACACACGCAAACACACACATGCACACACACATGCACGCACACACGCACACGTACACACACACGCACACAACGGGCGTGGTTATCGTTACGAGCGGTCGGTCCACGGGACCCGGACGCGACGGCAGCGAGCGACGATTGTGAGCGACGATGATGAGCGACGTTGCTATGAGATGGTGGGTGCGGTGAGCGACGGCGAGCGGCGGTGAGCGGCGGTGAGCAACGATGGTAAGTGACGGTGAGCGACGATGGTGAGCGACGATGGTGAGCGACGTTGCTATGAGATGGTGGGTGGCGATGAGCGACGAGGGCGAGCGACGGTGAGCGAGCGACGAGGGCGAGCGCTCGCTCACCCTCGTTGCGCGTGAGCTCGATGTCGGCGAAGAGGCCGATCTTGATGATCTGCCACAGCAGGCCGAGCGCCAGGTGCGGCTTGCCCTCGCGGATGTCCCGGCGCCGATGTTCACCACCTGGCAGCCGATGGCCGACGCCGAGTTGAGGGCCAGGTTCAGGTTCTCCTGCGGGGGCGAGAAGGCCGTGGGGGGGGGGGGGTCAAGACGGGGTGAACCCCGGTTGACGTGGCCGACCAAGGGGGCCCATGGGGGCCCACGGGAGACACGGTGACACGGAGAGCCGGTGACACGGAGAGCCGGTGACACGGAGAGCCGGTGACACGGTGAGCCAGTGACACGGAGAGCCAGTGACACAGAGAGCCGGTGACACAGAGAGCCGGTGACACGGTGAGCCGGTGACACGGTGAGCCGGTGACACAGAGAGCTGGTGACACGGTGAGCCGGTGACACAGAGAGCCGGTGACACGGAGAGCCGGTGACACGTTGAGCCAGTGACACGGAGAGCCGGTGACACAGAGAGCCGGTGACACGGTGAGCCGGTGACACGGTGAGCCGGTGACACGGAGAGCCGGTGACACGGTGAGCCGGTGACACAGAGAGCCGGTGACACAGAGAGCCGGTGACACAGAGAGCCGGGCTACGGCAAAGGGTGGTACAGCGTGGAGGGGTTGGAGGGGGGCGGTTGAGGGTGGCTGGTGGGTGGCGTTTCCGGCTTGAGACGTGGCTTGTAAGTGAAGCTAAAATGTTTTCAATTTTTATTTCGCCAGGTGAAGGTCTCGCTGAGCTTCGCGTAGTTCTTTTGCAGAAGTGACCTGGCCACGAAGTGAGAGGCCAAAGAAGTGACGGCTCATCGCCGTCGCGTCGACATTCATAGCAGAAGCCAAACACTCTCAACGCGTAGCGGCGTCGATTATAAATGTGGAGAAAAAAAACCGGAGGACCCGGAGAAAAATCCACGCGACCACGGGAGAGAGAGAGAGAGACACGCAGACTCCAATTATACAGCAGCAGGCGTCAGGGTCGGGATCGAACCCACGACCTTCTGTATACCAGGCGAGGTAGTTAACATCTCCTAGCCACCGTGGCAGGATGTGTGTTGAACTTCTTTGCACCGTACGTAGCCAACCGTGCTAATCGGAGGTGCGGGCGGGGGGGGAAGGCCAACTAACTAAACACAAAAAGCAATTCGAAAGAAATTAGTTTTCAGTTTCAGATTTAAAAGTGCCCAGCCCCATTGGCTTCCGAACATCGGAAGGGAAGAGCGTTGCGGACGGCCGCGGTGACAGCGACCGTCTCTGTTCGGTGGTTTCAGCAAGACGAGGGAAGTGATTAGAGGGCATCCACCGGGCAGGAGAGAGGTGAAGACGCACGACAGGAGATCAGAGGGGGCAGAGGTGAGACCAGCGGGATAAGTCGACTAAAGGAAAGGTGAAGAGGGCAGACGTTGGTTTTGTGGATGTGTGGATGTGTGGTTGTGTGGATGTGTGGTTGTGTGGATGTGTGGATGTGTGGGTGTGTGGATGTGTGNGTGTGTGGTTGTGCAGTTGTGCGGTTGCTGCTCCGCTTATTGTCGCCAGGAGAGCCTCGCCGAGCCTCGTGACCCGTTCCCAGCAGGGTCCTGCCACTCCTCACCTGGATGGTGAAAGCGGTGAGCTTCTTCTTGTTGATGGCTCGCTCGTCGATGGTGTCTGGACTGGAAATGTTGATCATTTTGCTGCGACAGACAAAAAAATCAAAAAGAGGTCCCCTTGATCAGAGCCGCACGACACACAAAGTGAAATGTGGTCGACTAGCCGGACCGTTACCACCGTCTCATCCACACTGTGGTCACCCACCACACTGCAGGTGACAACAACACAGTCACCCACTCACCTACCCACCCACTCACCCAGCCACTCACCTACCCACCCACTCACCCACCCACTCACTCACCTACCCACCCACTCACCCACCCACTCACTCACCTACTCANCCACCCACCCACTCACTCACCTACCCACCCACTCACCCACCCACTCACCTACCCACCCACCCACCCACTCACCNACCCACTCACTCACTCTACCCACCCACTCACCCACCCACTCACTCACCTACCCACCCACTCACCCACTCACCTACCCACCACTCACCCACTCACTCACCTACCACCCCTCACCCACCCACCACCTACCCAATCACCCACTCACCCACCCACTCACTCACCTACCACCCACTCACCCACCCACTCACTCACCTACCCACCCCTCACCCACCCCTCACCCACCCCNTCACCCAGCCACCTACCCACCCACTCACCCAGCCACCTACTCACCCACCCACTGACCCACTCACTCACCCCCCGCCACCCACAAACTCACCACTCCCCGACTCAACCACTACACTGCAGGTCACACCAATTCCCTTCCCTGCTCCTTCCCACGCACCCCCAGGTGGCATCTGGCTAAGAAAGTCTTCCCCCACCGGCTCCACCACCAGGCTCTCTCTCTCTGTGTCTCACCAGAGGATGATGCCGTCCCCAAGGACCTGAAGAGCGACTCGTTGTCGGGTTGACTAGCACGTGCTTGCAGTCGGGTCAGGCTCCAGCGCCTTGTTGACCCAGCCGGCGAACGCCACGCGCTCTTCCACTGTGGACGCGCGCACACACACGCACACAACAACAACAACAACCGCCATTCGCCACTAAGTGGCGGTGACGTCACCACGATGCTTGTGCCAGGCCAAGTGCACCTTGAGGCCACGTGAAGTGTCGAAAGCCCGCTGGCAGGAGGTCACGGGGCAGACCCAGGTGCCACTGGTCGACTGACCGAGATGACCGAGATGACTGGCTGATGCACCACCTGTGCCCCCTACTGTGCCAACTTGCTGTGCTTTAGCCACCCGGCGCTCCGCTCGTTGTTGTGAGCGTCGCTCCTCCGCCCTCCGTTGTTGTTGGAGGGCGACTGCCTCCAACTGCCCAGTAGCGTCCTTCACGAGCCTCCTCCACTGAGGCCGATCTTGACACCGCTGGTACCAGTCATCGGCAAGTCCACTCAGCTCCACGTCCTCCTGTACCACATCACTCCATCTCTTCTCCAGCCCGTGCCGCGCCCGTCTAGCCCCCTCGATCCGGCCGAACAAAAGCTGTTTAGGCATGCGGTGGCTGGGCATGCGGGCTACATGACCCAGCCAACGCAGCCTTGCCTGCCGGAGGAGCTCACTGATGGGACTTTGCCCAGATCTTTCAAGGATTTGTGAGCTCCTCACACAATCCAGCCTGGTTAAACCCAGGATGGATCGTAGGCAGGCCAGCCTAAATGTTTCCAACCGGCGAAGATGCTCCACCAGGGGGGTCCACGTCTCGCAAGCGTAGAGAAGGGAGGGAATGACCGTGGCCGAGAAGACCTGAAGCTTCGTGCGGAGCGACAGACCAGGTAGCTTCCACACAGCGTTACGCAACCGATGAAAGAAATTGCCGCTCGACTGATTCGGAGTGAGACCTCTGCTGATAGACTGGAGCCGGTCATAAGCACACTGCCCAGGTATGGGAAACTCTCCACTCTCTCCACAACTGCCCCATCACCAATTGGGAGTTGTGGGGTGGAGTGTCCGATGGTACAAAATACCCAGGCAGGTGCTTGGTTTTGGTGGGGCTGATGGTAAGGCCCACCTCTTAGTGGCACGCTCCAGTCTCAGCAGCAGCGCCTCCAACTCCTCTTCTGAATGAGCAGCTATTACCAAATCATCGGCATACATAACGTGGTTGACCAATAGGGGGCCATCCCTTGATCGCACCCGGGCGTCGATCAGCCTCCCATTATATCTGTACCAAACGGAAATTCCCCCGGTACAGCTATTGAAGGCTTCACGAACTACGCGGTCAAAATAGATGTTAAATAATGTGGGAGCCAGAGGACATCCCTGTCGCACCCCAAGGTGTACAGGGAAAGGCTCCGACTCCCGGCCACGTAGTTTTACCCGGGCCCGCTCACCATCATGAAGGTCCTTAATGATCGTGAGCAGAGGGTCAGGGACTCCGAAAGCACGAAGAACAACCCAGAGTCCAGTCCTACTGATGGTATCATAGGCCTTGACCAGGTCAATAAAGCAGAGATGTAGGTCTTTTTGGAATTCCCTACACCTCTGCTGTAGCAGACGGACAGAAAATATGGCATCTGTGCAGGACCGCCCTTTCCTGAAACCGCATTGGGGCTCCGCAAGCCCTCCTCAGCGTGCCTAGCAAGGCGATGTTGAATAATCCTTGCCAGGACCTTACCCGGCACACTGAGGAGTGAGATGCCCCTGTAGTTGTTACAGTCTGTGCGGTCCCCCTTCTTAAAGAGGGGGACCACCAGGGCATCCTTCCAGTCCTGCGGAACCCGTCCAGTGGTCCAGACTGTTGTTATGATGTCATATAGGGCAGTCTGTGCACAAACGCCACCCTCCCTCAGCATTTCGCTTGGGAGATCATCTCAGCCCGGTGCCTTCCCTGGTCTCAGACTCCGGATCGCCCTCAGTACTTCCTCAACAGCTGGCACCTCAGCCAGCCACTCACAGGGGGTGACCTCTTCCAATATTTGAGGCACCGCAGCCTCAGCAGGGTTATCCCCACTTTGTGCCATGATGTTTTCCTGGCTGAGAGAATTTCCCTCCCCAGGACCTCACAGAAATGCTCAGCAAATCTGCAAACCTGTTCCTGGGGTCGGAGATTGGATCACCGTTTTTTCCTCTAATGATGGTAATAGGTGTGGCGCTGCAGGTTACTTTTTTGATGGAGTTAAATAGTGATTTGTGATCACGGGCCACTGAGGCAGACTCCATCTCCTCAGCAACCCGCGACCACCACCCATCCTTACAACGCCTTACGGCTCTCCGAACTTCCGAGCGAAGGCTGCGGTAAACCTCCTCATTCTCTGACGTGGGATGCTGTAGGCGATGAGAGTGGGCCTGTCGCTTTTTCTCAATTAACCTGAACACCTCCTCTGTCAGCCAGGGTTTCTGGGAGGTCTGGACCGCGTACCCAAAGCAGCCATTGCAGCTGCATGAGTCACAGTCTTAAACCTCGCCCATTTACCCTCGACATCAGGTGGAGTGGGGGACGATGCCAACCCAGCTGCAAGCGATGATGAAATTCTCGCTTGCAACTTTCATCAGCTAACTGAGACCAGGCCACTTTTGGTTGGAATGGGATCCTGGGTGTACACCCACCACCGGAGTGGAAGAAAGGCAGGCGCATCTTACAGATGACTAGTCGATGGTCAGAGGACAGATCAGCTCCACGGTAGGTCCTGGTGTCAAGGACATGGGTTCGCATCCGCTGGTCCGTCACTATGTAGTCCAGCAGATGTTCTTGCTTGGACCCGGCATGTATCCATGATGTTGTGTGGATGCGCCGATGCCGGAAGAGCGTGTTGGTAATTACAAGCCCATGGGCTGCACAAAAATCTAGCAGCCTCCTACCGTTATTATTGAGCTGATCTGGCCCATGCCTTCCAATCACTCCAGACCAGGTGTCAGCATCATGACCAACTCGGGCATTGAAGTCACCCAACAAGATGACTCTGTCCCGAGTGGCCACTTTAGCCAGCACCTGTGACAGGAGGTCATAGAAAGCGTCTGACTCATCGGCTTTGCTTGCATCCCTCCACGGATGTTCGTCTTCGGTGGGGGCATAAGTAACCACGACCACCACTCCTCGCCTCTGGTTGATGGGAAGGCGAGCCCAAAGTATCCTGGGGCTTACAGCTTCCCACACCTCACCGCCACGCTCCCACGCCCCCTTCATTCTTTGTTCAGAAGAAGAGCCACACCCTGTTGTTTGGCAGTCTCCTGCCCCGAGTAGAGGACTGTCCACCCCTCATGGTGGCAGGAGCCAGAACCGGTCCACCGGACCTCCTGAATGCCACAGAGATCCAGGCGGTACCGGTCCAGCTCCCGACAGAGGAGTGGCAGCCTCTCCTCCGCAGTGAGCGTTCGAACATTCCACGTGGCCATCCGCAATGGTTTTTTGTTGTTTCTGGAGGAGCCCCGAGGGTGAAAATTCAATCTCCTGGCTCCGCCAAATGGGTTTGGCCAGGAGACGTCATAAAAGCCTGACCCCCGGGGCCTCCGGCACAAGCTTATTTGTTACAGGTTTATGTTTAATTCGTGGTTTAGTGGTAATGAATTGAAGGTGGAGGGGTTACCAGCCCCTCACACCCGTCCAGAGCCCCCGTTTAGCCACTGTGGTGGTCACAGACGCCATGAGGGGAGAGGCCAATGGGCATTGGCCCTCCCCCACAGCACTGCCCACGACAGTGTTGCCCGTCCGCACCGCGAGGAGGAGGAGGTTGACCTAGATGACCGTGCGTGTGTGCGTGTGTGTGTGCGTGTGTGTGTGCGTGTGTGCGTGCGTGTGCGTGCTGTGTGTGCGGCGTGTGCGAGCGTGTGCGCGACGTGTGCGTGTGTGTGTNCGTCGTGTTGTGGCTGCGTTTTCTATGTGTGTGTGTCTGTGTGTGTGTGTCAGTGTGTGTTGTGTGTGGCTGTGTGTGGTGGTTGTGTGTGTGGGTGTGTCGTGCCTGCGTTGGCTGGTGTTGCGCCTTGTGTGTGTCTCTTGTGTGTGGCTGTGTGTGTCGCTGTGTGTGTGTACCAGCTGTGTGTCTGTGTGTGGCTGCGCTACCCGAATACGAGTGTGGGCCCTTCGCTGGAGATGTTGAGGTGCCACCAATGGGGTGATCCTCTTGCTGATTGTCTCTGAACTTGCCGCGTGCTCTTCGCTCATGGTAAACCTGGGCACGTCGTCGTCTCACCATCACCAACCAAAAACAACGGTCCCCCATATAGCCTCAACAGACCGTTGGGGCAAGTGATGTTCGCGAGCACCTCTGAATGCTGGAACGGCACACGACGGGTGGGTGGCCAGCACCACGCCCGGCCGCCTTTGTCTCTCCGGTGGCGATATTTACGCACCACACCAGGTACGGATTTTAGGCTGAGTCGACCTAGGGGAGGCCCAGGACCCGTTCGGATAATCGTCACGGGTGTTGGTGGCCCCGAGCGGGAATCGAACCAGGGTCGCAGGGTTCGTAGCGCAGCGTGCTAACTGCTATGCAAAGACCCACCGTATAGCCTTCACAGATCGTTGGGCAAGTGCCGTTAGCGAATAGTGGCAACACGCGCGCAGGCAGACACACGGACAGAGAGACAGAGAGGCAAGAGAGCCTACCGAGATGAACTCGTCGAAGCTGATGCGCCCATCCTGATCAGTGTCGCTCACGACCATGAGCTTCTGCACGATCTCGCGCACGCGGAAGCCCGGCATGGGCAGGTTGGCTTCGCGGAACAGGTCCTGCAGCTCGAAGTCCTGCACGTAGCCGCTGTTGTTCACATCTACGAGGGCGCGGGTCAGGGTGGTTAGGTGGCGTGCAGAGTTGAGATGAGGAGAGGTCACGGGCGAGTCCGTGGGTGACCTCGAACGCCACCCTGAGGTTAATCCAGGAATATATAGTTTTTTTTTTTAAAGATGGACCCGATTTGAAATCGCTATATCTCTGCAACCACGAACCGCCCATGAATGAAACTCTTACCACTTGAAAGGGCGGGGCATAGAGAAGGCGGGGCATAGAAAAGGCGGGGCATAGAGTTTCAAATGATTACCGCTATATGCCTCTCTCAGCGCACAAACAGCCCTAGCCTCAGTCATTCGCAAGGCACACCGCCTCCACGTTGGATAGGTCGCACGGGACCCAAGACTTGGCGCTACACTCTTGGCCTCCAAGATCTCCAGACATCATCACACCCTGCAACTTTTTTTGTAGGGATACATCAGAGACCGTGTTTTTGTGCCACCATTAGCGACTAATCTGGATGACCTAAAAAACAGAATCACGGCAGCGGTGACTTCAGTGGAAGAAGACACTTTGAGAGGGTTTGGGACGAATTTAACCATCGTCTCGATGTCCGTAAAGCAGGTGGAGGGCACATAGAGCGTTTATAAATGGTTAGTGAAACTTGATAACTCATTAAACCGTTTGTAACTTTTTTGTAATTGTAACATGCTTCCATCGTGAAATACACTGCTTTGAATTGGGTCCCTCCTTTTGTAACGCCTTGTATATATACGCATGCAACGGAGCCGTAATTCTGGCGAATCGCCGGCGTGGATCTTACGACAACAATTCCTGTAGCGACGTTGTCGATGGTGATTGTGCAGATGACAGTGATGATGATGATAGGTGATGATATACAGTATTTGACGATTGTTCATGGTAATAATCGATGATGGCGGTTGATGTTGTTGACGCGAATGATGATGACAGCGATGATTTTGGATGACGATGGTCGTGGTGATGACGATGGCATTGAAGGTGATGATGACAATGTTTGATGACAATAATTGTAACGTTTTATTTTTTACATTTGCGTCGTCGTTTCAGCAAAATGCATCTCACATTCGCCAAGGCACCACAGAGGGCTACAAGGCATCAGTCAGGCCGGTAGCCGGCGCTACCGACGATTTCCCAAGCTCTGCAGTCCTCCATATATTAAGATATTTCAGCCAATAAATTAGTGTATTTATGACGACGGTGACTATCACATTTATTTTGGTTGACAATCATGCCGCTGCTGCTGATGATGATTGTGTTTGTTGATGTCGACGCTGACGATAACGGTGACGACGATGATTATTGGCGTGATAATGACGACGACGACGACGACGGTGGCGAGTTACCGATCTTGTCGAAGGCCTCCCTGATCTCCAGCAGCTCCTCCTTGGAGATGTGCGCCGTGTTGGACATCTTCGTCTCTCTCGGTGATCAGAGTAGCCGGCACCGCTCGTCACAACCAAGCCTCTGCGATGGAGATCACGAGACACGCGGGAGATTGAACACTTCATTGGTTTAGAACTGCTTTGCGTGTTTAGGTGTCTTTCCCCCGCACCTCCGATTATCACGGTTGGCTGCACACAGTTCAAAAGCAATTCAACATACATACATAGACTCACACAGAGACTCATAGACTCATCACAATAAGACTCATACACTCATCACACAGAGATCCATGGACTCACATGCAGAGACTCATAGACCCATCACACAGAGATCCATGGACTCACCACACAGACACCCATAGACCCATCACACAGAGACCCATATGCTCATCACACAGAGATCCATGGACTCACACAGAGACTCATAGACTCATCACAATGACACCCATAGACTTATCACACAGAGATCCATGGACTCACATGCAGAGACTCATAGACCCATCACACAGAGACTCATATACTCACACAGAAACCCATTGACTCATCACACAGAGACTCATACACTCATCACACAGAGATCCATGGACTCACCACACACACACCCATAGACCATCACAAAGAGACCCGTAGACTCATCACACAGAGACCCATAGGCTCATCACACAGAGATCCATGGACTCACACAGAGACTCATAGACTCATCACAATGACACCCATAGACTCATCACACAGGGATCCATGGACTCACATGCAGAGACTCATAGACCCATCACATAGAGACTCATATACTCACACAGAAAACCATAGACTCATCACACAGAGACCATAGACTCATCACATAGAGATCCATGGACTCACACAGAGACTCATAGACCCATCACACAGAGACCCATAGACTCATCACACATTTAAAGTTGTGCAATTTGATGTGACGTCACATTTCTAAACCCCTCGTAACACTGTCTGACCCCCCCCCCCAGGTGCGTGACGTCATTTATGGACCATCCCCAACCAAAAAAAACACTTCGATTATGTATAAAAACGATGCTACCATCCGTTAGCTGAGATTGAACGAGTTAAATTTTGTTTCTTAAATTTACGAACAGCAAAGAATTTAAACTGCCGCGTTTCCAAGAACCGCGTGGGCTTTTATCGCGTTCCGCACGATACGAATCGAATCACATTCGCTGGAGTTGCACATTCTGCTAAGAAAAAATACTGCTTCGGGCAACTTTACAGTGGAGCAAGGTCCACTAGCGGATGGACTTGTTGAGTGTTTCAGGGACCTATCAATGCGACTCGGGCAGCGCCTCGTGGTTACATCGCAACCGCCCGCAAACAGGCAGGATAAACACAAAGTCGTGTTCGTTTCGCCTTAGCCGTAAACTTCGTGGGCATTCCGATGATTACGTAAAAAACCTCTTGCCACGGCAACTCTCTCGCCTACTTCAGCATTTTTTCTTGCTGTGGTTGCTCCACCTGATGAAGATTGCTCGTGTTGCGATCGAAACGTCGTGATTTGTTTGATTTAATTTAATTTCTACCTGCGTGACTTTACCGAAAGAACCAAAGAGTATTACGTGCAAGTAAATAATTGCGGATTTTTGTCGTTGTAAAAATGTTAGTCCAAGAATGACTTCCCCCCCCCCCNTTGTTTAAATTGTTGAGCAAACAGTTGGTGTCAGAGTCACAGGCGGATCAGCGAGACTGACCGGGCATATTCGTGCACACATAAAACACGTTCCTTGCGGAGGGAGCTGGTAGGAACGTTGGGTTGCTCGGTCAATGGCCAGGGTCAACGGCGGCGTGGTGTATTCCGCAAATATGGCCGACTGAGGGCGGGCACAAGCCGGCGTGAGTAGGTTAAACGTTGAGTTTTATAAGGGCACCACGGGGTGACCAGCCCCTCCCACCAGCCCCACCCTCCACCCCCACCCTCCCACCCCCCCCACCCCCCACCAGCCCCTCCCACCCAGCCCTCCAACAACAACGGAGGACAGAGGAGCGACGCTCACAACAACGAGCGGAGCGTAGCAAGTTGGCACGATAGGGGGCACAGGTGGCGCATTGGCCAGTCGT
Source organism: Lethenteron camtschaticum (assembly GCA_018977245.1). NCBI lineage: Eukaryota > Metazoa > Chordata > Hyperoartia > Petromyzontiformes > Petromyzontidae > Lethenteron > Lethenteron camtschaticum. The sequence continues at coordinate 10,211,337 of MU249612.1, read as the reverse complement.
CTCAGTCGTCTCAGTCAGTCGACTCATGGGCACCCGGGTCTGCCTCGTGACTTCCTGCCAGCTGGCGTTCGACACTTCACGTGGCCTTAGCGCGCACATAGCCTGGCACAGGCGCCGTGCTGACGCCACCGTTACTTAGCATCAGGGTCGGGATCGAACCCACGACTTCCTGTATACCAGGCGAGGGAGTTAACATCTTCTAGCCACCGTGATGATGATGATGAGAGAGAAACACGCAAACTCCAAATATACAACAGGCGTCAGGGTCGGCATCGAACCCACGATCTCCTGTATACCAGGCGAGGTAGTTAACATCTCATAGCCACCGTGATGATGATGATGAGAGAGAGACACGCAGACTCCAATATACAGCAGCAGGCGTCAGGGTCGGCATCGAACCCACGATCTCCTGTGTAACAGGCGAGGGAGTTAACATCTTCTAGCCACCGTGATGATGATGATGAGAGAGAGAGACACGCAAACTCCAAATATACAACAGGTGTCAGGGTCGGCTCGAACCCACGACTTCCTGTATACCAGGCGAGGGAGTTAACATCTTCTAGCCACCGTGATGATGATGAGAGAGAGACACGCAAACTCCAAATATACAACAGGCGTCAGGGTCGGCATCGAACCCACGATCTCCTGTGTACCAGGCGAGGGAGTTAACATCTTCTAGCCACCGTGATGATGATGAGAGAGAGACACGCAAACTCCAAATATACAACAGGCGTCAGGGTCGGCATCGAACCCACAACCTCCTGTATACCAGGCGAGGTAGTTAACATCTCACCACCACGGCCGCTCCGGTAGAATGCCAGGGCGACCGTTCTAGGCTCTCCGCCCCCCCACCACCCCCCAATTCAAAACGCGGCTCTGAAACCCAAACTCCCCAGCGCCCCGCGCTCTCCCGTAAAGCGATACGCCCTGGAACTTGGCGTCCAACACAACGGCCGGTTCGTCGCTCCCGGGCGTGTATATTTCATCAGCGCTTTGCTCACAGGGCCACAGAAGACCTCCCCTCCCCCAACTCCACCATCCCCCACTCCACCCTTCCTCAGTCTCCCACCCTCCCCACTCCACCCCCACAACTCCACCACCCCCACTCCACCACCCCCCCAACTCCACCACCCCCACTCCACCCTTCCTCACTCCTCACCCCCACCACTCCACCCCCCTCACCCCCCACTCCACCTCCCTCACTCCACCTCCCTCACCCCCCACTCCACCTCCCTCACTCCACCCCCCCAACTCCCCACCCTCCCACTCCACCCCCCCACTCCACCATTCCTCACTCCCCACCCTCCCACTACACCCCCCTCACCCCCACTCCACCCTTCCTCACTCCACCCCCCACTCCACCCTTCCTCACTCCACCACCTCCCCACTCCACTCCCCTCACTCCACCCCCACTCCACCACCCCCCACTCCACCTTTCCTCACTCCCCCACCCTCCCCACTCCACCCCCTCACTCCCCACTCCACCCCCTCACTCCCCCCCACTCCACCACCCTCACTCCACCACCCCCCGCCACTCAACTACGACGTTTCAATCGCAACACAAGCAGTCACCAGGAAAAGGGGGTTAGCTTCTAAAGGCAACCTATTGATGAAGGCTACAAATGGGCGTTGCCCAAATGTCAGCAGCACGAACGGGGCAGCTAAAGTTAATGTAAGTGGAATGTTGAGCGTTCAGTGTTTTAAATAAAATCCGACACGCGTCCACCAGATTTTCCCGCGCAATGCAGACGGCTGGGCGAAGGCCCGCGGGGAAACGCTGAGCTTGGCTGGCCTGGGGATGAATGGGAATTCCCTAGGAGTCTGTGTGTGGATGTGTATCGTGTAGTTGTGTATTTAGTATTGGTAGGAACTACCTGGTTTAAAGCTTTCGTGACTGCAGGGATTCATATTCTTGGTTCTTTCGGTAAAGTCACGTAGAAGGGAAATAATAAAATAATATAATATAATTTTTTTTTATATAAATATAAACAAATAAATATTTTTTATTGTTTTATATTTATATTATTTATTATTCCTTCTCGTGACTTTACCGAAAGAACCAAGAATATAGGAACCACCTGGTTCCACCAGCCCACAGGGGATTATTGTGTCCGTCGTGAATCCAAAAATGGGTGGGGCTGGGTGGAGAGGGAGGGTGGGAGGGCTGGGTGGGGAGGGGGGGAGGGNCTGGGTGGGGAGGGGCTGGGTGGGGGTGGGAGGGGTGGGGCTGGGTGGGGAGGGGCTGGTCACCCCGTGGTGCCCTTATAAAACTCAACGTTTAACCTACTCACGCCGGCTTGTGCCCGCCCTCACAGTCGGGCATATTTGCGGAATACACCACGCCGCCGTTGACCCTGGCCATTGACCGAGCAACCCAACGTTCCTACCAGTTCCCTCCGCAGTAATGTGTTTGTATAGTGTTAATAGTGTAGTAGTGTATAGTATGTGTGTAGTTATGTTGTAGTGTAGTGTATAGTGTAGTAGTGTATAGTGTAGTAGTGTACAGTCGTCTATAGTATAGTCGTGTATAGTAGTGTAGGTGTAGTATTGTATAGTGTAGTGTATAGTCGTGTATAGTAGTGTATAGTGTAGTGTATAGTATAGTAGTGTATAGTGTAGTGTATAATCGTGTATAGTGTAGTGTATAGTGTAGTAGTATATAGTGGTGTGTATAGTGTAGTGTATAGTGTATATGTGTATGNATAGTGTAGTGTATAGTAGTGTATAGTGTAGTAGTATATAGTGTAGTAGTGTATAGTGTATATAGTGTAGTAGTGTATAGTGGTGTAGTAGTATATAGTAGTATATAGTGGTGTATAGTAGTGTAAGTGTGTATAGTGTATAGTTGTAGTGTNGNGTAAGTGTANTATAGTGTATGTAGTGTATAGTGTNGTTAGTGTATTATAGTAGTAGTATAATATATAGTGTAGTAGTAGCTGAGTCTGTCACCAGGGAATTGGAGGTGTGGACCGCCGCTACTCAACACGCTGTCACCACGACCCTCACCAGGACAAGCGGACTGAGAAACGAACGAATCCAGATGACGATCGCTGGTNGACACGCTGAGTTTACGACTCGACACGAAGCACAAACTCAGCCTGTCCCCACCTCCCCCCCCCCCCCACATTGATCGAGATTCGGCACCAACATCGGGCACTGTCAAAACATTGCTTGAGTGGAAGGGTTGGACGCGACGTCTGTGTTTAAGTGGAGGACAAAGGACCCTTCGGATAAATTATGCACCGGTGGTGGTGGTGGTGGCGGGGGAGGCGAGGGGCGGGAGGGTGATCAATCCCGAGACTGGGGATGGAATCGAGCGCTTCGTTCTAAAGGGCCGCGGCGTGTTGACTGGGAGCGCCTCTTAGTGGCTCTGCGCGCCTGGGCTCGGAGCCAGAACGCAGCGGGCGCACGGGTCGTCATGTGGACTGCCGCAGGTATGGGCGTGAGTTTCCGACTTGGGTATTAACCCCATGAACCACCACCACCAAATACAGACAATCAGTCAGCTGTGTCACGTAAACAGAACGTGACAATTCGTTACGAGCTCAACACGCCGGTGTGTTCGAGAGTAAAACCCACAACATTTACAATTCGAGTACGACGTTTCGCCAGTAGTTACAACCAGCATCATCAGGCGGACTGCCGGAATTGTGGAGAAGTCCTCCTGCTTCCGTCTTCAACCTTACTGATAGGCTGCGTCGGGTGGTGGCGGCTTTGACGACACATTTATATTTACGCAATCTAACACTCCACCCCCCACCAAAAAAACCTCGATCATGAATTGAAACTCAGCTGTGCACAGTTTATCTAAACAATGACGTAAACACACACACACACACGCACGCAAACACACGAGCCGTATTTGTCAGCGTATCCCATACTCACCGGCATCCCCCCCTACCACCCCCCCCCCCCATTGCTATTGTGTACACCCAGCTGCTTCGTGCATTGTTAAAGGTGCCGAGTGTGTGTGTGTGAGTGTGTGTGTGTGTGTGAGTGTGTGAGTGTGTGTGTGAGTGTGTGTGAGTGTGTGTGAGTGTGCGTGTGTGACGTACGAAAATTAAAACTTGAGACGCCGGGTGCCGCTCGCTGATGCCTTTTAAGGACCACGGACAGCAGCTGGTGGCAGGCAACAGCAGCAGTGGTGGCAGTGGTGGTGGTGGCAGTGGTGGTGGCAGTGGTGACAGTGGTGGCAGCGGTGGTGGTGGCAGTGGTGACAGTGGTGGTGGCAGTGGTGGTGGCAGTGGTGGTGGCAGTGGTGGTGGCAGTGGTGGTTGCAGCGGTGGCAGCTTCTAAAGCTATCGCGGAAATGAAGATGCAGTGTCCACACACAGGCAACGGCGGGGATGTTTGCGTGTCGCGAGACTCAATTAGACCACAAACAGAGCGCCGAGGGATATAACAACCTAGACAATGAGGCTGCGTCCGTGGCAGGGTAAACAGCATTTAGGTCCTTCACTGGAATAAAATAAACGTCGTTCGTGTCCTTTCAGAGTGGATTGCATGCCGCAAAATTTTAATTATAATGTGACCAACAAAAAGGTGTCGCTGTCCTCGTTTGATTTTACTTGGAACTAGAAGCCGTATCTCAAAGAGAAGACGCCCTAACGTGTGCAAACATCTGACAGCTCGTTCGCAATTGCATTCAAGCGAGCCTGACGCTGCGGATGAGACGCTGGATGATGTCGAAACCGGTTCAGAGTGTTGCTTGTGCTGAACCGACCGATCCTGCTGACGGAGCTTTCGCTCCCAGGTGTTCCTTGATTTGACTCGAAGAGTAAACGATACTTTGTATATTTTTTGTCAATTATTTGTATGTGAAGGGACAGATACTAGTCTTGCACGGTCATTCCCTCCACTCAAGTGGTTCATGAAAGAGTTTTTTTTGGGTTAGATCGCGTAAGTATAAATGTGCCGTCAACTCGCCACCACCCGACACAGCCAACACAGTAAGGGCTCGTCACGTACACAAAACGCGCCAATTGGTTGCTTACTTTAGCCCACCGGTGTGTTGGAGAGTAAAGCCCACAACACTTGACAATTCCAGTACCGTGACGCTTCGCTGGTGACTATATCCAGCCTCATCGGCCGATTTTTTGTTGTTGCTGCCAAGAATTGTGTCGGGCGGTCGCGGTTAACGACACACTTGATACTTACGCGATAACCCAACCCCAACCCTCCCGCCAACCCACCCAAACCTTTGTGATGAATAATGCTGGTCGCGAAAGCGTGGCAATTTCAGTTGCCGATTGTGACACGCGCACGCAGACGGTGGCTGAACACGCCTGGCCGCCGGTGGCAAGTCGAGTGCGCCGCTAAACCATTGCACCATCGATTAAAGCTTTCGTGACTGCAGGGATTCATCTTCTTGGTTCTTTCGGTAAAGTCACGTAGGAGGGAAATAATAAAATAATAAAAATTAACATAATAAAATAATTAAATTTCGATTTAAAGCTTTCGTGACTGCAGGGATTCATCTTCTTGGTTCTTTCGGTAAAGTCACGTAGAAGGGAAATAATAAAATAATAAAAATAAAACATTATAAATATTTTACGTTTAATTTTTATTATTGTTATTAAATATTTTATTATGTTTTATTTTTATTATTGTATTATTTCCCTTCTACGTGACGTTACCGAAAGAACCAAGAAGATGACATTGCATCATCACTCTGGCAGCATGCCTCCTCCGTCGTTATAACGGCGTCGTTATAACGGCGTCGTTATAACGGCGTCGTTATAATGGCATCGTTATAACGGTGTCGTTATAACAGTGTCGTTATAACGGCGTCGTTATAACGGCGTCGTTATAATGGCATCGTTATAACGGTGTCGTTATAACAGTGTCGTTATAACGGTGTCGTTATAACGGCGTCGTTATAACGGCGCGTGGTCCCGTTATAATGGGCGGGCTTGCTGTCTTATCATCCAAGATACGCGCCTCGTTCTATCGTTATACGAGCACGAGAAAATGGCGCCACCAAGACGTCACTCCCATGACGTATCTGCGATGCCACGCCATGTCTTTGTTTTAAAGTACAAAGGTGCTGCTGAAAAATGAGTCGTTCCTAAAATGTCTCCCGTTACATACACACACACACACGTATCGTTCCTTTTAAGGTCACAGTGTTATCGTGACGATTGTGTCGAGTTTGCTGTTGTTATTGCGCGCCACTGCCAAACGCAGCAGAAGCATCGGCATCGTGGTGTGATTATGATGATTTGAATACAAAGTCACCTTTGGGAGCATTCAACAAGAGGACTATGAACAGAGCATCTGGCTATGACTTTAAAGCAAGGCGCAGCCATGGAGTCAACATTGGGGGGGGGGGGAAAAAAACTAAATTGAAAACAATTCCTCCCAAAATATTAAAAAATTCACTCAGACATAGGATGGACTTTTTTTTTTTTACAATAGTGTCTAATAGTGTATTGTATAACATTGCCCTGTTTTCTTGTTTCATTGTATGTAATGGCAGAGATTAGGGATTAATAAAGTACAACCATAACCACAATCATATAAACAGAAATCAATTTTAGAGCAATTGATTGGGGGGCGATATTTTGAGCATATTTGAATATTGGGGGGGGGGGGGTCTCCCCAATATATTAAAGTAATTTCTTTCGCAGACAAAGTCTAAACTCTTGCCGACCTACTGTGCGTCCAGGTATCTAAAGGATAACAAAACAAACCTTCTTTAGGTGGCTTTCTCCCTTAGCGGAAATGATAGTGTCACTCACGGTTCACAATATAGGATCATTATCAGGATCGCCAGTATCAAGTACCACTCAACACTTCACCTGCATCAGTAAGCCCTTTCTTTGATCATCGTTCTGGGAGTTAGCCTGGGGGAGGTGGGTGAGGGGAGTTCCAGACAGTGGGGGCAGCAGAGGGAAAGGAGCGACCCGCTCAACCGGGCGGTCGGTTGATTGGCAACGTTGAGGGAAGACCTCCGTTGTCGGAGAGGAGAGTTGCTGCGTGAAGGCAACTTGACAATGAGGATCAGGAAAGGGGCCGTCCATAAATGACGTCACGCGATTTTGGACGATTTCTGACCCCCCCCCTTCCTCGTCACACGGCGTCACAAAAAGTCAGACCCCCCCNTCTNAAATATGACGTCACAAAGCTCTGCCCCCCCCCCTAAAAAAAAAACATGCTTCAAATCGCTTAAACTATTGTCGTTGTAGTGCGTATTTAATGTGGCGGAAACATTTATAAAACGTCTATTTAATTAAGTAGAACGTGTTGTCCATATTTATTTAAAGTTGCGCATTTTGATGTGACGTCACATTTCTCACCCCCTAGGTGCGTGACGTCATTTATGGACGGCCCCTAATCTTGATTTATTACCGAGGAATCCGATAAGCTATGAAGCTCTGTTTTCCCACAGATGTCCAGTTGGGGCAGGTCAGAACGATGACAACAACAAACAATACAAAAAACACGACATGGGTGCAAAGTATGAGAAATGCAAACAAACTATTAAAAATATATATACAAACAAAACTAAACTGAGCATATATATTTGTTTTATCTTACCAGGTAAAGCCCACTGAGCTATCAGCTTCTTTTCAAAGTGACATGTTCTGCAAATAATAGCTCAACGAAGCGGAGTATTACGTGTAAATTTATATCAGAGAGTTAAGCTGAGATGACGCACCAATGAGGTTCACTTCTAGGAGGCAACAACTGCACGCATGTTGAACTTTTTTCGCACCGTACGTAGCCAACCATTCTAATCAGAGGTTCGGGGATGATGATGATGATGTATGTTGAACTTTTTTCGCACCGTACGTAGCCAACCATTCTAATCAGAGGTTCGGGGATGATGATGATGATGATGTATGTTGAACTTTTTTTGCTAGTCGGTGGTGCGGGGTCCCAAGCTAAATGGTGGTCCAAGTTGTAAACCCCCAAAAAACAACTGCACGTATGTTGAACTTCTTTCGCACCGTACGTAGCCAACCGAGCTAATCGTAGGTGCGGATCCACTCGCCTGTCCCCCCTCTCTCTCAAGCAATTCAACAGAGCCATCTCCAAATCCCGTCCACCCTGGCGTCATTTGCGCGAAGCTTAACGGGCAAACAATGGCAGTAGCAGATGCGGATACTGTGACGACGACGACGATGATGACGATGATGGTGGTGAAGCACAAATGGGGAAATTGAACTCTACGGTCAGCGTGTCACCAGCCAGAGCAGGAAGCACGGAGCAGATGACGTCAACTCCACGGGGCAATTCACAAATACGACAACGGAGGAGGATGGGGGATGACATCAGAACGGCGACGATTCACCACTCCGCTACCTACGCCCGACTGCCGATAATTTTGCTCAAAAGCACCTCGATGTCAAAAAGTGACGGTTGATAAATAATAAATGACGTAACGTAAAAAAAAAGCTTTACCATCTTTTTTTGCAACGAAATTCCCAGTTGTGTTAAGATGTGTTCAAGAAGCTAATGGACACCTATTACGATGCGCCAAGTCAGAATTGCCCAGAAGTGCTTTGCGGTAAAACATGCAAACACGTTTTGATAATGTACCCATCTGTCCTTGAAACTGATTGGCCTGCACCAGAGACAGCCTCTTCTATGGCTTTGTCTCACCAGCGCTCAAGACGTAACGTAAAAAGGCTTTACCCATCTTTTTTGGCAACGAAATTCCGAGTTGTGTTAAGATGTGTTCAAGAAGCTAATGGACACCTATTACGATGCGCCAAGTCAGAATTGCCCACAAGTGCTTTGCGGTAAAACATGCAAACACGTTTTGATAATGTACCCATCCGTCCTTGAAACTGATTGGCCTGCACCAGAGACAGCCTCTTCTATGGCTTTGTCTCACCAGCGCTCAAGACGTAACGTAAAAAAGGCTTTACCCATCTTTTTGGCAACGAAATTCCGAGTTGTGTTAAGATGTGTTCAAGTAGCTAATGGACACCTATTACGATGTGCCAAGTCAGCATTGACCACAAGTGCTTTGCGGTAAAACATGCAAACACGTTTTGATAATGTACCCATCTGTCCTTGAAACTGATTGGCCTGCATCAGAGACAGCCTCTTCTATGGCTTTGTCTCACCAGCGCTCAAGACGTAACGTAAAAAAGGCTTTACCCATCTTTTTTGGCAACGAAATTCCGAGTTGTGTTAAGATGTGTTCAAGTAGCTAATGGACACCTATTACGATGTGCCAAGTCAGCATTGACCACAAGTGCTTTGCGGTAAAACATGCAAACACGTTTTGATAATGTACCCATCTGTCCTTGAAACTGATTGGCCTGCACCAGAGACAGCCTCTTCTATGGCTTTGTCTCACCAGCGCTCAAGGCCAAAAGATACCAGAACGGGGAACAGTTCAAGGACGATTGCAAACGCCAAATAATTACGAGTTCGGGTGAAGCAGTGCCATCTACGTCCAGGAGATTCATCGATAGTTGTTGCTCTACATCTGAAATTATTTTAAGAACTATTGTATTTATTTCACCAGGTAAGGCCCCTCTGAGCTATGCAGATAATTTTCAGAAGCGACCTGGTCGCTTGGCTCTGTACGGTGCAAAAGAAAGTTCAGCATGAGTACATTTGCAAATATATTTCACCGCTCTCTGTCTCTCAGTGGAATTGTTAAAGCTCTTGCCACACATTGGAGCAGGGTAACACCGCATTTTATTTACGAGATGTTTGTATTTTATTTTTGCCAGGTAAAGGCCCCCTCTGAGCTAAGCAGCTATTTTTCAGAGGAGGCCTGGCCGTCACAAATGATGGCTCAATGAAGCGGCTTACCATCACGTGGAAACTAGTCGCGGCCAAATGTTCTAAACGCGTGATGTCGATTCTTAATGTGGAGGGGAAAAGCGGGAGGACCCGGACAAAATCCACGCGAACACGGGAGAACATGCACTGCGGTGATGGGCGCCACGGTGGCTAGGAGATGTTAGCCATCTCTTCTGGTACACAGGAGGTCGTGGGTTCGTTCCCGACCCTGACGTCTGCTGTATATGCGGAGTTTGCGTGTCTCTCTCTCATCATCATCATCACGGTGGCTTGGAGATGTTAGCTATCTCTTCTGGTACACAGGAGGTCGTGGATTCGTTCTCTCTCTCATCATCATCATCACGGTGGCTTGGAGATGTTAGCTATCTCTTCTGTACACAGGAGGTCGACCCTGACGTCTGCTGTATATGGAGTTTGCGTGTCTCTCTCTCATCATCATCATCACGGTGGCTTGGAGATGTTAGCATCTCTTCTGGTACACAGGAGGTCCCGACCCTGACGTCTGCTGTATATGCGGAGTTTGCGTGTCTCTCTCTCATCATCATCATCACGGTGGCTTGGAGATGTTAGCATCTCTTCTGGTACACAGGAGTCGTGGGTTCGTTCGCCGACCCTGACGTCTGCTGTATATGGAGTTTGCGTGTCTCTCTCTCATCATCATCATCACGGTGGCTAGGAGATGTTAGCTATCTTCTGGTACACAGGAGGTCGTGGGTTCGTTCCCGACCCTGACGCTGCTGTATATGCGGGTTTGCGTGTCTCTCATCATCATCATCACGGTGGCTAGGAGATGTTAGCCATCTCTTCTGGTACACAGGAGGTCGTGGGTTCGTTCCCGACCCTGACCTGCTGTATATGCGGGTTTGCGTGTCTCTCATCATCATCATCATCACGGTGGCTAGGAGATGTTAACTACTCTGGTATACAGGAGGTCGTGGTTCAATCCCGACCCTGACGCCTGCTGTATATTGGAGTTTGCGTGTCTCTCATCATCATCATCACGGTGGCTAGGAGATGTTAACTATCTCGCCTGGTACACAGGAGGTCGTGGGTTCAGTCCCGACCCTGACGCTGCTGTATATTTGGAGTTTGCGTGTCTCTCATCATCATCATCATCANGGTGGCTAGGAGATGTTAACTACCTCGCCTGGTACACAGGAGGTCGTGGGTTCAATCCCGACCCTGACGCCTGCTGTACATTTGGAGTTTGCGTGTCTCTCATCATCATCATCACGGTGGCTAGGAGATGTTAACTACCTCGCCTGGTATACAGGAGGTCGTGGGTTCAATCCCGACCCTGACGCCTGCTGTATATGCGGAGTTTGCGTGTCTCTCTCTCGCTGTGGTCGTGTGAATGTTATCTCGGGGTCCTCCGGTTTTTCCCCTCCACGTTTAGAATCAACATCACGCATTTCGATTGTTTTTGGCTGCTATAAATTTCCACCACGACGATAAGCCCACTTCGTCGAGATGTCATAATTTGTGGCCAGTCATATCTGGAAAAAAAAATAGTTTGGTTTTAGATTTTAATCTTTCGAGCTCAGGGTAAAGTCCGACTAGGACTCGAGTGAGAGAGAGGCACTCTGACTTGTGACAAGGGTGGAGGCGTCAAACCTTTCCGTAAGAGCGTCTGCTCGGGCACCAGACTTTAGACATTGTCCGGGCAATGGCAGCAGTAAACGATCTCCACCTATTCTAACAACAACGGCGGGGGAGCAGCCTTTCTCTCTCTCTCTTTTTTTTTACGATCAGTGGAAACAAGAAGATGCTCGGTGGATTCGGCACTTTGCTTCGTTCATCATTTCGTAATTATTTTTTTAATTAAATGTACATTTTTAAACTTTGCTTTATGTAAAGCCCCACCTCTCGCTCACTCTCTCGCTCTCTCTCTCGCTCTTTTTTACGATCAGTGGAAACAAGAATATGCTCGGTGTATTCGGCACTTTGTTTCGTTCATCATTTCGTAAAATGTTTTTTTTTTAACGGGGCTTTATGTAACCCTCGCTCGCTCACTCTCTCTCTCGCTCGCTCTCTCGCTCGCTCTCTCACTCGCTCGCTCCTTCTTTCGTTCTGTCGCTCATTCTCTCGCTCACTCTCTCGTTTGTACGTAGCCCCCGCAGTCCGACGGCCTCCGACGGGTAGCTCATATCAGCATGCAGAGCTCCCCGTCATCTGCCACCGAGCACACGGCCTCCTCCATCGCCCACTGCTCCTCTCATCTCTCTCGCTCATTCTCTCTCATCTCCTCGCTCTCTCTTCCAGTTGGCAATTACAGAGAGCAAACCGTGGTCCGTTTAAAATGAGATTTTCAAGGACGACGGGGTGGGGATGGTGTCCAGGGTGTTTATGGGACGCGTGGCCGTCATAGGTGCTGCTACTCGCTAACAGCACTTGCCCAACAGTGTGTTAAGGCTATAATAAGGAGGGAGGGATCTTTGTCTTTGCATGGGCGTGGTGCTGCTCACCCACCTCGTGTGCCGTGCCGGCCTTGGTAGGTGCTGCTTGCTAACAGCACTTGCCCCAACGCCCGTTTATTCTATACGGGGGATCTTTGTCTTTGTGTATGGGAGCGGTGGTGTGGCGGTCAGCGCTACGAACCCGGCGACCCGAGTTCGACTCCCGCTCACGACCAAAAACAGCGGCGAATATCTGAACCGGCCCGGCCTCCCCTAGGTCGACTCAGCCTCAAATGAGTACTTGGTGCGGGGCGTAAACATCGCCACTGGGAGACAAAGTCCGCCGGGCGTGGTGCTGGCCACCCACACGTTCGCGTGCGGTGGCTGCCTACTCGCTAACAGCACTTGCCCAACAGTCTTTTGAGGCTATACCGCGGATGTGGAGGGAGGCAGGGAGGGCGGGGGTGAGCTTTGGCTTTGGTGTGCACGCACAATTAATAATTAACCCGCAGGGTTGACGCCACGGCACCAGATAGCGAGACGCAATGAAGGAAGGAGCCCGTTGCAGATTTCACCACCTCCTCCTCCTCCTCCTCCACACCTCACCCCGCCACCGCTCCCCGTGGACTCTGGCAGTAATAATTGCCCTTGAGTAGTGCCTACGTTGCTGCCTTATATGGGCAAAAGTTAGGCATTTGTAACACGACAAGAAAAAAGAAGCTGCCGTTTGGGGAGAATTCGTCGGACTTTAGCCGGAGCCGCTCGCTGCTGCGATGTAGAGCCACAAGCCGAGGTCACGTCTTCGACCCTTTTGCGTCGTTTGGCAAATAGGTCGTCGCTTTATTGTCAAAGTTAATCGCCGCCGTGGCTTTCCCCCCCTCTTCGCATTCCTGTGGCATTAAATTCGCTCATTAAACCCCACCACCACCACCACCCCCAAATTCGTTCACTCCGGTCATCGTCGTGATTCACCGTCGTCGAATTTCGCTCTCACCGATGTCACTCATCATCGCAGATTTGCCCCCGTCGCTTCCCCCCCCCTCGTCAACTTCATTTGCCTCGTCTCCACCGTCGCACCGTGCGCGTCTGCCGTTGTCAATTTCCGTGCGAAGCGCCTTGATTGATAAGATAACGTCGCTGCCCTATTCGCTGTCGCATCAACTCACGTCGCTGACAACGTCATCCGTCCTGTCTCGATATCCGTCGCCTCTCGCCTTCGCCACCACNACCACCACCACCTTCTGCTACCGTAACAATTCTAGATTTGAAGTTTTCGCGACTGCAAAGATCCATACTCTTTGGTTTTTTCGGTAAAGTCACGTAGGTAAAAATAAAATAGATTAAAAATGAAAACAACTAAATTACCGTAACAATTCAAATGTCTAAATCAAATGTCGAATCCAGTCCCATCGTGCACCATTGGCCGCTCGACAATGAGAGCTGAGCTAGGCCGGGGCCACCCTTAGGTTGACTCAGCCGAACTTTACCCATAATGCACCGCGTGCGTCAGCCTTAATGGGTACTTTCTGACATCACTTGTTATCTATACAGTTGAAGAGGGGGTTGTGGGTTGGGGGGATCTTAGGACATTTATTTAATTGTTATGTTGTGGTTCTTGACCTCTCGTGGTATCTTACTGGCAGGGTTGCATCGTGGTTTGAAGATTGTGGGTTCACATTCCTGGCAGTGATGAGCTCGGTCTATATTATTGTCATCATCATCATCATTATCTCTCAAGGTCGGATATAAATAGCAACCACCTTGTGGCAGTCAACAATGGTTCTTATTGGAAAAAAAATGTGACTCCTGCCATAGTAACGTGGAGTGTACAACTACGAGCTCAGCGTACGCCAGCATAGATGCTCGCTGCTGTGTTCCTGTTTGGAGGAAGACGCTACATCACCTTGTGCCTTTCATTTGGCAGTCCTGAATGAAACGCACGAGAACTTTGGCGCAATGATTAGCGCACTGCGGCAATGAACCCGGCGGACCCGAGTTCAATTCCTGGCTAACGTCGGTGGCGAGCGATGTCTGGACAAGCTGTCTGCGATATCCCGACTCCGCCAACCCGCACTGAGGCAGCTTGGGTCTCGCTCAGCCATCCACAGAGTCGCCCTGCACTCGCCCATCGTGTCTGATGTATGCTAACAAGTACACAGGGTGGTCCAAAAGTCAGGACGCATGTGGTTATTATCATACAGGGTGGGCCAAACGTCAGGAGACACAGGGTTATTATTATACAAGGTGAGTCAAAAGTCAGGACACACAGGCGAGATGTTAACTACCTCGCCTGGTATGCGGGAGGTCATGGGTTCGATTGCCTGCTGTGAATGTGGAATTTGCGTGTTCTCCCGTGGTCACGTGGATTGTTCTCCGGTTTTCCCCTCCACATTTAGAGACAGTTTAAAAGTATTTGGCTGCTATAAATGTCCATGTGATAAGCCACCCGTTGAGCTAAGCGTTTGCGCTATTAACCAGGTGGCTTCTTAAAAGAGCTTAATATAGCTCATGTGGGCCTTACTTGGTAAAACAACAAAATGGTCAAAAAATATATAGATTTGGTTATCGGCTACGACTCAGAGCACATTCATGATCCATCAAGGTTCATGTGCGTACTGCAACGGAAGTCGTGATTGTCTTTTGCCGCGTGAAAATAAAACACAAATGCCTCTTGACTTTCCTAGATTTGAAGCTTTCGTGACTGCAAGGATTCATACTCTTAGTTTTTCGGTAAAGTCACGTAGGTAAAGAATGAAATTAAAATTAATAAAAGTAATAATAGAAATAAAATAATAAAAATACGACGTTTCGGAGGCAACACAAGTCTCCGTCATCAGGTGGGACCGCCACAGCCAGATTTACTGCATCAAGCTCTTGACTTTTCTCGTCTTGGATGTCTCTTTTACTGTCCGCCTGGGGAACTTTCAAGTCTGGGATTCTTTTTTCTTGCGTATGGGCGCCGATTCACCTTCGAGTCCGATTTACCGCAGTGCCAGAGATGAATCAATCCAGGTTGAGTGTTGTAAACCGGCTAAAAGGCGGCGAGTGAGCAAAAGGCCATTAAAAGCCATCTGGGCCAAGCTCATCTATTTGAAGTCTATAATAGCCACCTTATTCAGTTATTTACCGATGAAAGCTTCAATTAAGACCCGCTTGCTTGCACGATGGGGCCTGATAGATATTGGGATGTTTGTAAGGAGTTAAACCGACAAATCATACGGGGCGGGAGGTGTCTTAAAAAATACTCCGCACGGATAGATTCAATAATCCATTGTCCTCTGTTGGCCACCTCGCAGAACACGTTACAACACCAGGTATTCCAAGGAAGTCCATCACCATTCACGGCCTAACCACGCTCGAACCTGTTTGGTTCACGATATTTTGACAACATCGGGTGCATTTTAGGTGATGTTTGTGACAGCAATTGTCCAATTTTTTAAATGTATTAACAATTATGATATTCTACCTCTCGTACGGTGTACCGTCAGCGTGGAAGAAAGCTAAAATATCCTTTAGTTGGAGGCTCTTCCGCCAGTGGTGGCGTGAGTGAGCAATTGCAGCTCGCCTCTAGCTTCACATGTGCTATCGGTCACGTGGGAGGAGTCACGTGAGGCGAGATGACCAATGCCCTTCTGGAATGCCCGAAAATCCCAGCATCACGTGGGGTTTTGTGGCAAGGTACCTGCGGAAGATGACACCGCAGAACTACTTCGGGAGGCAAATTGACACCAGACACACGACAACACTCCTCCACTCGTAAAAATCCGAATAAATATATATTTCTGATAAAATTCTAGTATTCAAAGCGTCACATTCTATGCGCTTGTTTCCTTTCACGTCGGCGTTAACCAGGCCGAGGCCTACCGATTTTAACAATTAGACTTGAACGGACATATATATATNGATAACGACGTTACAAAGGCGTCAGTGTCAGGGGCCCTCAAAACAAATCAGTAAACTTTTTACGGCCAACGTGGAGCCGGCTAGAACGCCGCTCACCGCTATTATTGTCCAGTGTTCATAGGGGGGGAGGGGTTAAAGGTCGGCACTGCGGGCCAGGTACTAGCACTATATCCTGCCACCACCTATCCTCGCACTCTCGCTTCCGCCTCGAGGGTGGGTTATCGAAGTCTAAAGGCACCACCCATTTCAAGGAATACGCTTTAAACAACGAGAAATCATCTCCTGGTTCGGTGAAGGCTTGAATTGCTGGATCGATCGTCCCGTCGATCGATCGAGCAATTCAGTCCATTGCCACGTGGATTTTCAGGCTTGGCACGGGTGATTGGGTCTGGTGCTTGGGACTGTAAGAAATCAGAGTTGGAAGTGGAAGATTATTTTGTTTAACCAGGTGAGAACTCAGGAGGTTGTTTTGCCAGAGTGACCTGGGGCATTTGTGGTGGCGAGATGTTAACTACCTCGCCTGGAGTTCGTGGGTTCGATCCTGACCCTGATGCCTGCTGTATATTTGGAGTTTGCGGTGTCTCTCTCTCATCATCATCAAGGTGGCTAGGAGATGTTAACTACCTCGCCTGGTATGCAGGAGTTCGTGGGTTCGATTCTGACCCTGACGCCTGCTGCTGTATATTTGAGTTTGCGTGTCTGTCCCCTGGTCGCGTGGATTTTTCTCCGGGTCTTCCGGATTTTCCCTCCACGTTTATAATCAACATCACACGTTCAGAGTAGTTGGCGTGATACAATTCCACTTGAGGATGAGCCCACTTCGTTGAACTATCATCTGCGATAAAAAAGAGCTACGTAGCTCAGTGGGACCTTAGCTGGTCAGTAACAAAATAGTGTCATAGTTTATTGTATCGTCCCAACCGAGTAATGTCCACGTTTGGAAAATGTTAACCCTGACACCGGCACATAATGGCCTCCTCTTGAGCCATGACATCAGGCGATCTTTAACGCCCGCTGTAAAGCGCGCATCGTTACGGTCATTACACCCGCAGTCAACAAGCAAGAAATGTGGTTTTGACATCAGAGGCGCTGCCACAAGCCGGGAGGGATGGTGGGGAGTGGGGAAGACGGCGAATGAAGTTGCACCACCGCGTGTGATTCCAACGGTCGGGATGTAACCGGGAGGCGGCAATCCAATGCGGAGTCGTTGAGCAAACGTCGCAAGACTGAACGGAGGTCAGGGCCACGAAGGACACCGACGTCTTTGGGAAAGGACGCGGCTCGATCGCAAATCAAGCGACTCGAATCGAGACCGTCAAGGCGCGTGCCGTGAGCGGTGGCGAGGGTGGGAACCAGAGCGTAGCGAGCGTGGGGGCCGGGGGGGGTCCTTTGCCCCCCCCTCCTCCTCTCCTCTCCCACCCTGGTGGCAAAGCTACGAGTTGGGGGATGGGGGCTCTTGACAACCACCGTGAGATTTGTCTTCAACGACAGTGTCAAAAAACAACAACACAACTTGGTTTAAATTAATCTTACGCAAAGGCTTTCGTTTACCCTTTGGCGACAGTCCGAGCTAAAATAAAAATAGCGGGGGGCCCCACGTGACCGATTACCGCACCCCCCCCAAGCTTTTTCCCGTGTAGTCCCCAGGCTATGGAACGCTCTTCCACGACACGTCAGAGAACTCTGAGTTTGTGGACATTTTAAAAATGCGCCTTAAACCCTATTTATACGCCTGTTATTTTAGTAAATTATTTTTATAATGTACTTAAATATTATTTTTATGTGAGTGTCTGCTGCTGTGTGTCCCGTACAGCGCTTTGAGATCCTTGATAAAGAAAGTGCTATTTAAATGTAATAATAATATAATCATAATAGCAGCATCAGCAGTGTTATCAGCAGGATCATCATGAGCAAACAACATTATTACATTATATATATTATAATAATTATTATAACGAGGCTACTGCTAACAACGGCAACCGGTGGGACCCATCGCTGGCAGGCTTGGTGGCCGGTGGACAGCGACGGGAGCGAGCTTCGTGTCAGCGCCGTGTGTACCCCTTCGAACACAAAGTCCCCGTATAGCCTTAACAGACTGTAGGGGCAAGTGCTGTTAGCGAGCACCTATGAAGGCCGGAACGGTACACGAGGGGGTGGGTGGGCAGCACCACGCCCGACGCCTTTGTCTACCCAGTGACGATGTTTACACACCACACAGGTACTCATTTCAGGCTGAGTCGACCTAGGGGAGACCCAGGACCGGTTCAGATAATCGTCACCGGTGTTGGCCGTGAGCGGTAATCGAACCCGGTTCGCTAGGTTCATAGCGCAGCGTAGCGCTAACCGCTACACTACCGCTCCCCTCTACCACGAGCACAGAGTCACACTCGAAGTTTTTGAGTTATCAAAGTCTAAAGGTAAACAACAACACTTCTCCCGGTAATTATATATATACACAGTATATCTGTTTTAAAGAGACAATCTTTCCAGGTTGAACGAAGCTCGTGTACTATTCATTGAACAGAAGAAGAGATGTCACGGTCTAAAGGTCACGGACCACACCTAGTGAGCGCCCCTATTAATAAAATAAACCCTCGTAGTTTGACACAACGATTTACCGGAACGAGCCCTGGGCCAAGGACCATCTGCTCGACAACTTGCAATAGCCCGGAGCTTGTGGGCAAGCCCTTCTTCATGAGCGTGCACGTGTTTACAACGTGGACGCGCCGTTACACAATTACCGCATTACATCCGTGCCAATGAAGAAATGCGAAACGACAGTTCGTTATGATAACTGACAGCCCGATTAGACTGGTCAACACATAAGGTATTCCAACGGTTTAAGGTAATTTTGGGGTGCTGATTCCAAATCTGGCATCGGTTTTTGTCTATCACATCAGGTTTTTGAGATATCAAATATCGCATTTTCAATAAAAACTGCAGAAGAAAAATATTAAATAAATGTGGATGTCTACATAAAATGATATTATAAACACACTATCCTAAAATACAGCACCATATTTAACACTAAATCAGTCACTGACTCGCAACAACTTGCAATCATAAGTGACAGCGGGGGAGTGGAACTCTGAACTCGGAACGTCGTCGGCTTGTGACACGTGGCGGCGTCAAACGATCGCCGCGCCGGCCGGATGAAAGTAATGTGTGTATGTGTGTGTATGTGTGTGTATGTGTGTATGTATGTGTATCTTTGTATATGTGTTTGTGTCCGGCAAAACAACCCCCTACCTCCTCGTGGTGCCGGACGGCGGAACGCTGTGGTGGGCAGTGCCGTGGGGGGAGGGCCAATTTAGATTGGCCTTTCCCTTCATGGCGGTTGTAACCACCACAGCGGCCAAATGGGGGCTCTGGACGGGTGCCAGGGGTTGGTAACCCTTCACCTTCAATTAACTACCACCAAACTACAATAAAAAAAATAATTAAGCTTATCCCGGAGCGCAGCGCGGTGACGCCGCCTTTGCTCGATGGCCAAGCCAAAAATAACAAAAGGTTGAGACTGAAAACCCTCCCAGGATGTTGGGACCCCCCCCCCCACGACACCACCCAAAGACCCCTCCACGACCCCCCTTCCGTACCCCCCCGCACCTCTACGCTGAAGGAATCTGTCATCTCTCATTAAAAGTTTTCCATCTCCGTGCCGAAGTTGAATTATTTACAACGACGAGGCGCCGTGCCGTTCGCTCCCTTCTCTTCTTCAAACGATCGGCGTCTCTGACCCCCCCCCNACACACTCCCCCCCCGCCCCCGCAGTACTTGAACCTCAGACCTCACTAGTTCTGGTTCAACACACAGACATACGCCCGCCACCTCTCTCTCTCTCTTGTCACGTTGGCCACTTGGAACGCTTTCCGCGACTGTATTGAAGCTTCATTCGTATATTGAAGCGTCGTATATCGAGTAACTTCTAACATCAGTACTGGGGGATGCGTTCCCAGCTGTTGTAACGTACCATTGCATACCATAATACTGCGTAGTTTGCCATTCATATTATAAACAAAGACAATTTATAATTTAAATAATATTACATTTTAGACTGTAAAGTATTCAAATTAAAACTGACGCTAATAAAATGAACAGAGTTCTTCTGAATCTATATCTTATTATTTTATTTTTATTTAGATATTAATCTAAATCGCTTAAGGCATTTTTTAAAACACTCACTTTATTTTTTAACTTGCTGTGTAAAATAATGGTTATAAAAACAAAGTTTGTGATACTGAAAATTTGTTTATTGAACATACGCACTCTACCCCTATTAGGGCCGCAAAGACAAAGATGACCCGTAAAGCCTTAGCAGGCTGTTGGGGAAAGTGCTGTTAGCGAGCCGGAACGGTACACGAGGGGTGGGTGGCCAGCACCACGCCCGACTGCCCGCCTTTGTCTCCCCAGTGGCGATGTTTACACACCGCACCAGGTACTCATTTGAGGCTGAGTCGACCTAGGGCCAAACAAACACACACAAACACGGTGTTGTCCTTCACAGACGTGTTGATGTTGTTAATTGTGTCTGTGCATCACTGCCAATGCACGAGACTCACGCGGGCACGATACAAGAATCCACTACTCCAACGCCGTTGTATCTGGCTGACAACCAGCTGAAGTGAGATCGTGTTTGCTGTCTCTGCGTCTACATCAGCAGCCGTACAAAACAAGAAGGCACATGGGGGTCAAAGTCCAGGCGAGCCGAGTTTAACTCCCGGCCACGGCTAAAATCGCCGGCAAGTGATGCCACGTGCTCAGGTGATGTTGCCACCGAGTTACTATGCAGATTGTGTTCACTTGAGTTTCAATCGTTTAAACGTTCAGCTTAACCGGGTGGCGGAACTCCAGGGGACAGGACAAAGTCTCAGGGTGCATCAGCATCGATGGAAGTTAAAATTACTGAGTACACAATTTAACACGTGCAGGCTTTCGCGACCAATATCAGCCGAAATATGGAGGTTTTTTTGGGGGTTAGATCGTGTAAATATATAAATGTGTCGTTAAACCCGCCACCACCCGATACTGCCAATTGTAAATGTTGTGGAGTTGCTATCCGGCGTAACGAATTGGCACGTTCGGTTTACGTGATAAACCTTACCGATTGGCCGTGTCGGGTGGTGGCGAGTTTAACGACACATTTATATCTTTACACACTAACCCCCAAAACCCTCTATTATGGATGAGTACACAAGCTCTTCTTCCCAAAGTGTTCGTTGATTGTTGCCTGCTCTTGGAACGCAGGCAACAACAATAGCAACAACAACAACAACAGTAGCAGCAGCAACAACAATAGCAGCAGCAACAACAACAACAACAGCAGCAGAAGCGATTCTCCACACTAGAACAAAGATCCCCTTAAAGCCTGAACATACTTTTTGGGGCAAGTGCTGTTAGCGAGCAGCACCTGTGAAGGCCGGCAGGCACACGAGGGGTGGGTGGTCATCACTACTCTTACACCAAAGACAAAGATCCCCGTATAGCCTGTACAGAACGTTGGGGCAAGTGCTGGTAGCGAGCAGCACCTATGAAGGCCGGCACGGCACACGAGGGGGTGGGTGGCCAGCACCACTTTTACACCAAAGACAAAGATCCCCGTATAGCCTGTACGAGCGTTGGGGCAAGTGCTGTTAGCGAGCAGCACCTATGAAGGCCGGCACGGCACACGAGGGGTGGGTGGTCATCACCACTCTTACACCAAAGACAAAGATCCCCGTATAGCCTGTACAGAACGTTGGGGCAAGTGCCGTTAGCGAGCAGCACCTGTGAAGGCCGGCACGGCACACGAGGGGGTGGGTGGTCATCACTACTCTTACACCAAAGACAAAGATCCCCGTATAGCCTGTACAGAACGTTGGGGCAAGTGCAGTTAGCGAGCAGCACCTGTGAGGGCCGGCACGGCACACGAGGGGTGGGTGGCCAGCACCACGCTCGCACCACCACCACTGTAACCGCCACGGCGGCTGATGGTGACACAATGGGGAAACGTCAGTGGCGTCTTTAAATATTAATCGGACTGTCGGGGCACGCTCGCCTTTGCGACGACACACAAGTCGCCCAGTGCTGAGTGCAACACAAAGACAAAGATCCCCGTATAGCCTCAACGACTGTTGGGACAAGTGCTGTTAGCGAGAACTTTCAAGGCCGGAACGGTACACGAGGGGGTGGGTGGCCAGCACCACGCCCGACCGCCTTTGTCTCCCCAGTGGCGATGTTTACACACCGCANCAGGTACTCATTTAAGGTTGAGTCGACCTAGGGGAGGCCCGGACCGGTTCAGATAATCGTCACCGGTGTTGGCCGTGAGCGGAATCGAACTCGGGTCGCCGGGTTCGTAGCGCAGCGTAGCGCTAACCGCTGCACCACCGCTCCCCTGACAGCACACACACGCGCAGCCACACGACACACAAAGACAAAGATCCCCGTGTAGCCTTCAACATAATGTTGGGGCAAGTGCCGTTAGCGGGCAGCACCTGTGAAGGCCGGCACGGCGCACGGATATACAAACCCACCGAGCTAAGCGAGCTCTTTTTCAGAGGTGACCTTATCACGATGTCACACCGATAGCTGCTCATCGACAATGGCTGAGATCATCATCGTCATTATCATCATCATCATCTCCACCACCACCACACTTGGGAATTTATTTGCAGAATCTAGATAATCTAAGCGCGTGTTGTTTCTGAATGTGCATGGGTGAGTGGTGGTGGGGTGGGGAGGGTGGAAGAGGAGAGCAACACCGGAGGAGCCTGGAGAAAATCCACGCGACCACCACGGAGAGAGAGAGCGAGAGACAAAGAACACGCGGACTCCAAACGTACACCAACAGGCATCGCCAGGGTCCTTGATCGAGCCCACGCGTCTCCTACATTGCAGGTGGGGGAGATACCGTTCTCCTACTCGTCAACAGATAACGACCATCTGGAACGCTCTTCCTTACGATATTACGAAGCCGCTTTTACATCGTGATTGAAAGCTCACTTCTTTAGAAGAGTTTCGTTGGTGTTTACTGTTGTTGTCCTTCCCTGCACCTCGGGTGAGCACCGTTGGCTACGTACGGTGCGAAGGAAGCTCAACATACACGCATAGACTCACACCGTGACACACAGAGACCCACAGACTCACACAGTGACACACAGACTCACACAGATACCTACAGACTCATACAGAGACCCATAGACTCACACAGAGACACACAGACTCACACAGAGACCCATAGACTCACACAGAGACACACAGACTCACACAGTGACACACAAACTCACACAGAGACCCATAGACTCACACAGAGACCCATAGACTCACACAGAGACCCATAGACTCACACAGAGACCCATAGGCTCACACGAGACTCATAGACTCACACCGAGACCCATAGAATCACACAGAGACCCATAGACTCACACCGAGACCCATAGACTCACAGATACCCACACAGAGACCCATAGACTCACACAGAGACCCATAGGCTCACACAGAGACCCATAGACTCACACAGAGACCCATAGACTCACACCGAGACCCATAGACTCACAGATACCCATTGACTCACACAGAGACCCATAGACTCACAGAGACCCATAGACTGACGCAGATACCCATAGACTCACACAGAGACCAACAGATTGACACAGAGACCCATAGAATCACACAGAGACCCACAGACTCACACAGAGACCCATAGTAGGCTACTCACGGCGCGACAGTACGTCAACATACATACACAGAGACACACTGCACGGGTCTGTAGAGCAGTGTGGCAAAGCAGGCTGCGTCCAGAGAGAGAGAGAGCGCGAGCGACTCGTACCTGTGCTGTTCGCCTGCAGCCGGGTGTACAGGTGTAGAGTGCGCGTGGACCAGGTGAGCCCAGGGGAGTCGGGGGGGGTGGGTGAGGGCGGGGCAGTGTGGGGGAGGTGAAGGGCAGGTGAGGGGGTGGGCTGGCCGCAGGGCAGGGAGTGGTGAGGGGCGTGTTGAGATGGTTCCCGGGAGACGGAAGAGAGACTTTTGACTTTTAAACTTTTTATTGCCGCCAGCAGCAACAGCACTGGAGGCGATTTCGATATCAAATACACAAAGTCACCAGCAAACAAAAGAAAATAACGCTACGAATCCACGCGCTGTGGCGTTAAATGCACCGCGCACAACACGAAAGAAAAGTCACGTGTGGTGGTGGTGGTTGTGGTGGTCATCGCGCACGCCACGGTGACGAGCGAGCGCTTCAGAAGGTGAACACCACGAGGTGCCGTCCACGCTGGTACAGAGAGGGGCTTGTCCGGCTCCCAGCGTTCGAAGAAGACGAGAGAGAGAGAGCTGCTACCATTGCGGATTATCCAAGTACATGAAGTAGCTACGGGCCTCGCACTTTCAAGGGCCCGCGCTAAATGCTTTCAAGCTATCAATTCCGGTTCAGTGATTTTGCACTTGCTCTATTACTATAGTACTATACCGCCTTCAACGTTTATGAACGAGTGGGTGTTGAAGGTCAGCGATTTGTCGTATTATCAGGCTGTATAGCAAATGGAAAAATACAATTACTTCACTATGCAAGTTAAACATGTGCGTTTTTCATATTTACGTGTTTGTTTTTAATTTAGGGACCCTTTCTAGCATATGCTGCAAGCCCAGCACTCGCGTCGTCCGGCATTGCCCGGGGGCAATGGGTGTGTGTCGTGATCGCGCCCGGGAGCTGTCCAACACTCACACGAAGAGAGAAAAGGCAATCTATGCTAACATATCACGTGCAATGAAGATGACTCATTTACAAAACGTCGCCAATGGTTTTTTTTTCCTTTTAAGAACACAAAGACAAAGCTCCCCCCCCCGTGTAGCCTGTAACAGACTGTTGGGGCAAGTGCTGTTAGCGAGTAGCACTTGTGAAGGCCGGCACGGTATACGAGGGTGTGGGTGGTCATCATCACTCTTACACCAAAGACAAAGATCCCCCGTGTAGCCTGTAACAGACTGCTGGGGCAGTGCTGTTAGCGAGTAGCACTTGTGAAGGCCGGCACGGCACACGAGGTGTGGGTGCCCAGCACCACGCCCGACCGTCTTTGTCTCCCCAGTGGTGATGCTTACACACCGCACCAGGTACTCATTTGAGGCTGAGTCTACCTAGGGGAGTAGGAGGCTCAGGACCGCTTCAGGTCATCGTCACTGGTGTTGACCTTGGCCGGGAATCGAATTCGGGTCGCCGGGTTCGTAGCGGGTCACGATCAGTGCGATCTGGCAATTCCGAGCAGCCCGTTGGCTTGCCAGATCTTGCTGGCATGAGCAACTCCATATTAACGTCAGCTGGTGTGTCATCTCAAGACGACTCATTGAACAAAAAGGGGCTGAAGGCAGACACGCTTTATCTGGTACAAAAGTTGCATCAGGGGATGGTGTGGGAGCGGTGGTGCAGCGGTCAGCGCGCTGCGCTACAGATCCGAGGGCCCGAGTTCGAATTGTGCTCGCGACCAGCACCGGTGACGATTATCTGAAGTGGTCCTGGGCCTCCCCCTAGCTTCACTCAGCCTCAATTGAGTACTTGGTGGGTGGGTAAACATCGCCATTGGGAGACAAAGGCGGCCGGGCGTGGTGCTGGCCAACCCACTCTCTCGTGTGGCGTTCCGGCCTTCATAGGTGCTCGCTAACAGCACTTTCCCCAACAGTCTGTTGAGGCTATACGTTTTTTTGTCTTTGTGCAGTGTGTTTCCCTACAAACCTGAGTGCGATTCCTGGCCACGGCTAAGATCAGCGGCGGTGCGATGTCGGAATTTTCCCCGGGGTTTTTNCTTGTCTCCTATGGGTGGGAGAGGTAAAGGAGCAGCATGCAATTCCTCACTCACGCCACTTGCTGGCAGAAGGGCAATTCTAGAGAGACGCTGGAGAGGGACCCTCTGGAGCGGACCAACAAGAAGGGTCATTTAAAAAAGAAATTCGGTAACAAAAAAAACCCTAAATATTTCAAAAGATATTCTTAGGTTTTTTCGGTAAAGTCACGTAGGTAAAACATTAAAATGCAATTTATTAAATAAAAATAAAATAAAAATCACGACGTTTCGGAGGCAACACAAGCCTCCGTCTTCAGGTGAATTATTTCAAAAGAGCCGCAATGCAAGTTGGTGAATACGAGACGGCGGTGGTTCTTAATAATTAACTTCAGAAAATAGTCCCGTGGTAAAATGGACTTCCACAGTGAACTGGACTNCCGTGGTAAACTGGACTCCCACGGTAAACTGCACTCCCATGGTAAACTGGACTCCCACAGTGAACTGGACTTCCATGGTAAACTGCACTCCCATGGTAAACTGGACTCCCACAGTGAACTGGACTTCCACGGTAAACTGCACTCCCATGGTAAACTGGACTTCCANGGTGAACTGGACTCCCATGGTAAACTGCACCCCATGGTAAACTGGATTTCTGTGGTAAACTGGACTCCCATGGTGAACTGGACTTCCATGGTAAATGGTCTCATGGTAAACTGGACTCCCATGTGAATTGGACTCCCATGGTAAACTGCACCCCCATGGTAAACTGGATTTCCGTGGTAAACTGGACTTCCGTGGTGAACTGGACTCCCATGGTAAACTGTACTCGCATGGTAAACTGGACTCCCACGGTGAACTGGACTCCCATGGTAAACTGCACCCCATGGTAAACTGGATTTCTGTGGTAAACTGGAATTCCGTGGTGAACTGGATCTCCATGGTGAACTGGACTCCCATGGTAAACTGGACTCGCATGGTAAACTGTACTCCCAGATCCGCAGGCTGCCGATACCTCCTTGCTCCTGAGGCCCGTGGCCTCACTCTCTCCACGCTGGGTGAGGCGAGCGTTACCACGCCTTGCCTCACCCGCATGGGATGTGCCTATCGGCCGCTGGTGAACAGAGACGCGGGGTGGAAATTCAAGGGGGTTTTTCAAGATCGTTTTCACTGCCACGCCTCGAGATTTAATGAAGCCAACGAGTCACGCACGCCACAAGCCACTGATTACACGGTGACGGCCGTCCCTCTCCTAGGCTGACTCGGCCTTAAATGCTCAGGTTTCTGTGAAATCAACGGAAGTGCCTCGGGCTAAAGTGGGTCACACCCAAAAGGCAACCGGACAATTTGCAAGGCACACAGACCGCGTTACGGGAGACGAGACACCCACCGCCTTACATGGTGAGGTGTGTTCATTTGTGTGTTTCACAGGCTCGCGCGCGTGTACACGATCAGGGATCTCAAATTGAGCAAACGAAAACACGCCCTTCAAGATAGGAAGAGGTTCTGCCCTTAGTTGGCAATAAAACAGGAGGTAGAATAATCTAATAATAGATCACGACGTTTCGATCGCAACACGATCAATCGTCATCAGGTGAGACAACCACAGCAAGACAACTGCTGAAGCAAACTGCTGAAGTCACGTAGGTAGTTAACACATTCCTCCTGCGGAGGGAGCTGGTGGAACGTTGGGTTGCTCGGTCAATGGCCAGGGTCAACGGCGGCGTGGTGTATTCCATAAATATGGCCGACTGTGAGGGCGGGCACAAGCCGGCGTGAGTAGGTTAAACGTTGAGTTTTATAAGGGCACCACGGGGTGACCAGCCCTCCCACCCAGCCCCACCCTCCCCCACCCAGCCCCTCCCACCCTCCCACCCAGCCCCTCCCACCAGCCCCACCCTCCCACCCCCACAGCCCACCCTCCCACCCAGCCCCTCCCTCCCCACCCAGCCCACCTCCCACCCAGCCCTCCCACCCTCCCACCCAGCCCTCCCACCCTCCCCCCCACCAGCCCTCCCACCCTCCCCTCCCACCCAGCCCACCCCTCCCATTTTTGGATGCACGACGGACGGACGGACACAATAATCCCCTGTGGGCTGGTGGAACCAGGAGGTTCCTACCAGTAATACTAGATCACAACGTCAGCAGTTTCCTTGCTGTGTGTGTCTCACCTGATGACGATTGATCGTGTTGCGATCGAAACGTCGTGATCTATTATCTCCTACCGTGACTTTACCCAAAGAACCAAAGAGTATGGATTCCCGCAGTCACGAAAGCTTCAAATCAAGATTAAAAACAGGAGTTGTTAAGATGTTCAAACACCAAACAGAACCTTTTTGCAAGGAATCATGTACTGAATTAACCACATGCGGGACTTGCGGTGAACATGCAAACAAACAACAACAACGCTCTGATAATAATGTGTGAATTGTCTTTGGAACTGATTGGCCTACACTAGGGACATCCTTCTTCATGGCCTAGTCTCACTATCAGTGTTGGACCAGAGAACGCCAAAAGGCGAACAGGACCAGGACAATGCCACACGTATCAGAGCATTCATAGCTCGGGATGAGCAGTTCTATCATGGTGCCTTTGTGTGCCAAGTGTTGTTTAAAGATCCACCTATTCTAACTTTGCGTACTTTGATACTGGCTAAAANTAAAGGCCCCAGGATACAACCACGTCCGTTTACTGACGCTCTGCGCGACCATCAGCGCTGGGAGACAAAGGTGCCTGGGTGTGGTCTCGGCGCCATACCGGGCTTTATTGGTGAGTATTTAAATCACACTTGGCCCGACACTCTGTAAAGGCGACATAGGGCATGTTTGTCGTTATTTTGTGTGGAATTGTTGGCAAAGTGGTTTACGCACCGTGCTCACAACATCCCGTCGTAACCTGGGTTCAATTCCCCGCTCAAGTACCGTCTATGGTGCTACGGTGGCGAGATGTTAACTGCCTCGCCTGGTATCAGGAGGACGTGGGTTCGATCCGACCCTGACGCCTGCTGCTGTAATTTAGAGTTTGCGTGTCTCTCTCTTCTCTCGCCGTGGTGAGATGTTAACTGCCTCGCCTGGTATACAGGAGGTCGTGGGGTCGATCCCGACCTTGACGCCTGCTGTAAATTTGGAGTTTGCGTGTCTCTCTCTCTCGCCGTGGTGAGATGTTAACTGCCTCGCCTGGTATACAGGAGGTCGTGGGTTCGATCCCGACCCTGACGCCTGCTGTATATTTGGAGTTTGCGTGTCTCTCTCTCTNGCNGTGGTGAGATGTTAACTGCCTCGCCGCAGGAGATGTTAACTACCTCGCCTGGTATACAGGAGGTCGTGGGGTCGATCCCGACCTTGACGCCTGCTGTAAATTTGGAGTTTGCGTGTTCCTCTCCGCCGTGGTGAGATGTTAACTGCCTCGCCTGGTATACAGGAGGACGTGGGTTCGATCCCGACCCTGACGCCTGCTGCTGTATATTTGGAGTTTGCGTGTCTCTCTTTCTCCCCGTGGTGAGATGTTAACTACCTCGCCTGGTATACAGGAGGACGTGGGTTCGATCCCGACCCTGACGCCTGTTGTATATTTGGAGTTTGCATGTTCCTCCCGTATTCGCGTAGATTTTTCTCCGGGTCCTCCGGTTTTTCCGTCCACATTTAGAAACACGCGCTTCCAGTATTTGACGACTGCTCTAAATTTCCCCGCGACGATAAGCCGCCTCGTTGAGCTATCATTTGTGGCCAGGTCGCTTCTGAAAAAAGAGCTCAATGAGCCTTGCCTGGTAAAATAAACAAAGTTGAAATAACATATACACCTGAAGCAGCCCCTGAGGATTGCCTCGGTCAACTCGGACATTAAATGCTTACACGCATGCAGTGTGCAAACATCGGTCACAAAGGTGGCAGGGCGTGGTGCTGGCCACAGCACTGTCGCTCGTGGCTTTTGGCCTTAATAGGCGTTCAACAACACTTGAGTTCGTCGCAGCCTGTAAAGTGTTCTTAGGTTTTTTCGGTAAAGTCACGTAGGTAAAACATTAAAAAGTAAAATAAAATACTTGATACAGCTGTCGGGCTGTGACGGTTCCACCTGAAGACGGAAGCTTGCGTTGCCTCCGAAACGTCGTGATTTTTATTTTTTTTACTTTTTAATTTTTTTTACCTACGTGACTTTACCGAAAAAACCTAAGAATATGAATCATTGCAGTCACGAAAGCTTCAAATCTAGAAGCCTGTAAAGTGTTTTTTTTGTTGACCTGCGCAAGGGAGTGGTGGCTGCGAGCGGCTATCTCACCGTTTTTACGATCTCCATTGTCCATAGTTAACACCGGGGCAAAGATGCGCCAACGCGCATTGTACTGTGGCGATCTGCCCTTTGCAACCCCTGGTTCTGGCCCTCAGATTGAAATGAGCACGTGCTGGACATGGCCCTGCAGAGGTGTGGTCAATGGAGACGTGGTGCCTTGTAATAGGCGCTTAAATTTGGTATTTGAACATCATAACACGCCTGTATTTACGCCAGAAAATGTACAACTTTTTATATAAATAATAATAGAAGTATTAATGAGTGTACGTGTGATAATTGGTGGGAGGGGTTGGGTGGGAGGGTGGGGAGGGCTGGTGGGGAGGTGGGGCTGGGTGGGGGTGGGAGGGGTGGGGCTGGGTGGAGAGGGGAGGGTGGGGAGGGGCTGGATGGGGAGGAGAGGGTGGGGAGGGGCTTGGTTGGGAGGGTCGGGCTGGGTGGGGTGGGAGGGGTGGGGCTGGGTGGGGAGGGCTGGTCACCCGTAGTGCCCTTATAAAACTCAACGTTTAACCTACTCACGCCAGCTTGTGCCCGCCCTCACAGTCGGGCATATTTGCGGAATACACCACGCCGCCGTTGACCCTGCAGGCCATTGACCGAGCAACCCAACGTTCTTACCAGCTCCCTCCGCAGGAATGTGTTTTGGATAATATTGGTCACGAAAGGCGACTACGTGATAAACCGGTGCCCCCTTTTCCAGATGACGACTGCTGGCGTTGCGATCGAAACGTCGTTATATTTTTATTCACTTTATTTTTATTTTTTGTCTGCGTGACTTTACCGAAAGAACCAAAGAATATGGTGCCCTCTGCTGGTGCAAAGTCTCTCTACAAAGACGACGGATGCATTGTGATGATACATGCCTCCTGTAATTTTTATTTTGTTAACCTGCCCAGTACATAGCACTGGGTCACACACGCCACTGTCTTGTTCAAATAAACGACGTTTACTCAACGAACGCTTGTCTTGAAGATCGATCGATAGGACGCTTACAAATGTATCGGTCAGTTGAAAACGTAGGGCTTTCGCGACCAATATTATTCATAATCAGCGTTTTGGGTTTAAATCGCGTTATTTATAAATGTGTCGTAACCCTCCACCACCCGACACGGCCAATCAGTAAAAAAGTGTCACGTTGACAAAATACAAATAGTTCACTGCTTTAGCCCACCGGTGTGTTGAAGCGTGAAACCACAACATTTATATTTTTTTAATTGCCCGATGATGCTGGATGCAATTACCAGCGAAACGTCGTACTACTCAAAATTGTAAATGTTGTGGTTTCACGCTTCAACACACCGGTGGGCTAAAGCAGTGAACTATTTGTCTTTTGTCAACGTGACACTTTTTACTGATTGGCCGTGTCGGGTGGTGGAGGGTTATGACACATTTATAAATAACACGATCTAAACCCAAAAAGCTGATTATGAAATGTATCGGTCCTCGAAAAAGGGACTCACCCCTTTTGCCAACAGGATCAACGTTCGAGAGCCCGATCGCCCATATATAATGCAATCCCAAGCGAGCAACCTGGCCTCCTTTGCCGAACGACGTCAAGACATTCTTGATTGGAAGCTTTCGTGACTGCAGGAATCCATACTCTTTGGTTCTTTCGGTAAAGTGACATAGTATTTTCTTGCCGTGCGTGTTCCACCTGATGAGGCTCGCTTGTGTTGCGATCGAAACGTCGTGATTTTTAAATTTTATTTCTACCTTCGTGACTTTACCGAACGACGTCAAGGCATCTTTCACGTCCACCGCGAGTGGCGCACTAGAGGGTGCGCTTCGTGTTCGTGCGGATAACCACTCCCGCAGTATTTACCAGGGCGTCCTCGCGAGTCGAACCGCGAACCCCTGCAACGAGGGCGGTGCGTGCTGTGTGAGCCCCAATATGCCTCGTGAACCCACTGACGTTGAATCGCCAAAACCACGGTATTTATTGCACTACATAACGTGGGCAAAGTGTTCGGAATTCATAAACAAATATTTTTCCCGTAAGTACGATGTGAGAGGGGTGAACATTGCATTTTTGGTTTTTAATAAGCGCTTATAAATTAATGTCCTCCCATGCATAAGCACGCAGTGAGTTCACGCGATGAGGATGAGAAGCCTCATATGGTCTTGTTGATACTCGCCACTGAGTCATCTTGCTCAGAGCAGAGCGGCTCACTTCTGATCCTATTTTATAGCAACCGTTTAAACGAAAAACGTAAACTATTTTATTTTTTATTTTAACCAGGTAAGGCTTCACTGAGCTCTGTAGCTTTTTTCAGAAGAGACTTGGCCACAAATGACGGCTCAACGAAGTGGGCTTATCGCGTGGACATTCACAGCAGCGAAACATCAAGAGCAGCAGCCAAACACTGATGTTGATTCTAGAGTGTGGAGGGAAAAACCCGAGGACCAGGAGATGAATCCACGCGACCACGGGGAGAACACGAAACTCGAAATAAATAGCAGGCGTTATTAGAGTCGGGATCGCACTCACGACCTGCTGTGTACCAGGCGAGGCAGTGAACATCTCCCACCGCGGCACCCACATTAAGTTTATGAAGCGGTAAGGGGCCATCCATTTAGTAGGTACGCACAAATTTGTCAAAACTTGACCCCTTCCTCCCTGCCTGTACGTACGCGACTTTTACCCCCACCTGCGTACGTACGCCTGACGTACCCCCCCCCCCGAATCCTATAGAACGGCCGATATTAATCCACGCAGAACGATCAAGGATGCATATATTAACTTGTTAAGCAAACAGATTGTCCACCGCCGGACTATCTAACTATTTGAAGCCAATGTAGACAAATTATTATCGAGGCTTCACCCCCCCTGTTTCCTATGCGTACGTACATTGTCAATAGACCCCCCATACGCGAGCGTACGCATTTGGGTTAACCCCCCCCTCCCACTCCATGCGTACGGACTAAATGGATGGCCCCTAACAACAAGAGAGTGTAAAATTTCGATTTAAAGCTTTCGTGACTGCAGGGATTCATCTTCTTGGTTCTTTCGGTAAAGTCACGTGGAAGGGAAATAATAAAATAATAAAAATACAACATAATAAAATATTTTATTACGTTTTATTTTTACATAATAAAGTATTTTTATTATGTTTTCTTTTATTATTTTATTATTTCCCTTCGACGTGACTTTACCGAAAGAACCAAGAAGAAGATGAACAAGAGAGTGTTTTAGGTGGCAGGCCAGACGCAAGGGCCAAGCAGCGAGTGACCACAACAGAGAGGTCACTTGGGGGTCACGGGAAGGGCAGGGAGGGACGGGAAGGGAGTGGAGGGAGAGCGAGGGAGAGAAGAGGAAGCGAATGGGCGATGGAGACAAGGCCGATGGCTTTGCGGGGGATTATCCGACACGGGAATAACGGCGACCAGGCCACGGATAGGATGGATGGTGAAATGGTGGAGGTGGGGGAGTGGGTGGGGGTGGTGAGGATGGGGGGGGGGGGAGTCAACACTGGAAGGTGCCCGGTGAAGACGAACGTGCCGATCAGCGTTGAGCCCAAAACGTCAACACCGGACGTGATAGAAGGGCCTTCTCGGTTGAAGGACGCAGCTGCGGGCACGGTGCAGGTGGAGAGAGACACCGCGAAGGGACGTGAGTGGAGGGTAACGCCGAGGGGGCTCTGTGGCGACTAAAAGGCAAACAACGGGGGGGGGGACCGTGAATGACGCATGACTGAGCACCCCCCGCCCCCCAGCTGGCGAGGAGACGTCGCAGACGAATCGAGATGTCAGAGGAGGTGGCCCCGATGAAGACCACTGACGCTGGGCAGTGCTCTTCATTGCAAGGAGCCCCAGCGGCCTTTTAGTGTGGCCCATCAACAAGGCACAAAAAATAAGACTAAAAAAAATAGAAATAACTAAATTAAATCAAACCTTCTTGATTATTTCGGTAAAGTCACGTAGAATGGAAATAATCAAATAATAAAAATAAAACATAATAAAATAATTCTCACGACGTTTCGGCCACAACGCAAGCAGCCGTCCTCAGGTGTAGAACAGGTCTGATCGACACGTGAGGACGGCTGCTTGCGTTGTGGCCGAAACGTCGTGAGAATAATTTTATTATGTTTTATTGTTATTATTTTAATATTTCCATTCTACGTGACTTTACCGAAAGAACCAAGAAGATGAATCCCTGCAGTCACGAAAGCTTTAAATCGAAATAAATTCCACCTGATGACGGAAGCTTGTGTTGATTCCGAAACGTCGTGATTTAATTTAGTTATTTTTTTTATATTTTCACCTACGTGATTTTACCGAAAGAACCAAAGAGTATGGATCCTTGCAGTCGCGAAAACTTCAAAGCTAGAAGGCACAAAGAGTGAAAACACTCCCCCGTCACCATCATCATCGTCGTTGTCGTCGTGTTGCTGTCAAACCCAACAGTGGTTTCAAATGGTGTGACGGCCCTCTCGCACTGATGATGTCTTATCGACGCAAGTGGCCCCGCCACCCTCTGAGAACGAGTTAAGAACACACTGGTCTCGAGGTGGGGGTGGGTTTATTGTAATGGCAGAAATAATTAGCCAGGATCTTGGGTTCAAATCTGAGTTCTCAGCCATCCGCGAGTACAATTGTCAATGCAAAAATAAAAAAACAAGATCCTGCTATAAACCCCACGTACAGTATGCGTCAGCAACACTTTGCGCGCGCGCTTGTGTGTGTGGTCTTAGAACGAAAACGTCTATACGAGGCGACGTTTCGGGCAATGCCCCTTATTCACGGCTCGTGTAGATGCCTGGGAAGCAGAGTGATAAATAAGATCGTGGAAGATAGCGCGCGACAGAGTGTCAATGCGAGGGTTTGAAATCGTGGTGCTCTTGATACCTATCTTAAAAGAATACAAATATTCACATTACTTGAAACAGAGATTTATTTGATCACAAGCCTTTCGTAAACACCGAACGCTCCACGCACATAATCCGGGTGTCTTAGGAACGAGGCGGTTGAGGAAATTAGATTCAAATAGACGGGCGCCTCGCGGATCAAGGTATGGGTCTCGGGAGTGAACCACTCAAATCCCCACGCCGCTGTTGTCTTGACTTCACGAAATCTCTCACAGGCTCCCATGTCATCGCTGTAGCCGAAAAGATCTGAAGGGAGACTGCGCGTGCCTCTGTGTCTGTGTGTGTGTGTAACCGTGTGTGTGTCATCGTGTGTGTCCGTGTGTGTGTGTCTGAGAGTCTGTGTGTGTGTATCCATGTGTGTGTGTGTCACTGTGTGTGTCTCTCTAGCGGTTAGCGCACTGCGCTATGAACCCGGCGACACAGGTTCGATTCCCGCTCACGGCCAACACCAGTGACGTTTATCTGAACCGGTCCCGGGCCTCCCTAGGTCGACTCAGCCTCAAATGAGTACCTGGTGCGGTGTGTAAACATTGCCACTAGGGAGACAAAGGCGGTCGGGTGTGGTGCTGGCCACCCACCCCTCGTGTACCGTTCCGGCCTTCATAGGTGCTCGCTAACAGCACTTGCCCCTACAGTCTGTTAAGGCTATATGGGGATCTTTGTCTTTTGTGTCTCTGTGAGTCTGCGTGTGTTTTCGTCTGTGTGTACGGGTCTTCGTGTGAGTCTATGGGTCTCCACATGAGTCTATGGGTTTCCTTGTGAGTCTATGGGTATCCATAGAGTCTGTACATGTATAGAGACCCATAGGCTCACACAGAACTCATTGACTCATCACACAGAGACCCGTGGACTCACACACTGCATCGTGCGCTTAAATACGCGCTTCTGCGGCCGTCTGGAACGCTCTCCCTTCCGATACTCGGAAGCCATCAGAGCTATGCACTTTTGAGTCATCTAAATATAAAAACTAATTTATTTAGAACAGTGTCTTTGTGTGTTTAGATTGTTGTCCTCTCCCCCCCCCCGCCGCACCTCCATTATAGCACGGTTGGCTACGTACGGTGTGAAAGAAGTTCAACACGTAGATTAAGCACGGTTGGCTATGTACGGTGTGAAAGAAGTTCAACATACACGCGTACTTTGTTGTGCCGGACTCAATCATACTTTCCAGTAATTTTGTGCTGGAATGTGGAATTTCCGCCACTGGCTGGCTGGGAGCTCTTAAACGGGAGTCAAAGCACTGCACACCCACACACCCACACACCCACACACCCATCCACCCACACACACACCATCCACCCACCCCCCCACACAACAAAGATAAAGATCCCCATATAGCCTTAACAGACTGTAGGGGCAAGTGTTGTTAGCGAGCACCTATGAAGGCCGGAACGGTACACGAGGGGGTGGGTGGCCAGCACCACGCCCGACCGCCTTTGTCTCCCTAGCGGCGATGTTTACACACCGCACCAGGTACTCATTTGAGGCTGAGTCGACCTAGGGAGGCCCAGGACCGGTTCAGATTATCGTCACTGGTGTTCCGTGAGCGGAATCGAACCGGGTCGCCAAGTTCGTAGTGCAGCGCGCTAACCACACACTACGCACCCCCCCCACACATACACACCCACCCACACACCCACTCACACACCCACACACCCACACCCACCCACACACCCACCCACCCCCCNCACACACCACCCCACCCACACACCCACACACACACCACCACACACACACCACACATACCCACCTACACACCACACACCCCCACCCACACACCACACACACACCCACCACACACCCACTCACACACACCCACACCCCACACCCACCCACACCCACACACACACCCACACACACACACCACCCACACACCCCCACCCACACACCCCCCACACACCCACACCCACACACCCACACACACACACACCCACCCACCCCCCTGTGGTCGTCTGGAGGAGGAAACCACATAAACATAAACTAATTCCACCCGGACGCAGACTTTGACTAAAACACAACAAGAGAACTTGCAATTGGAACCGGATGTGGTCTTCCACAGAGAGACAAAGATCACCCCCACCACCCACCCACCCACGCGTATAGCCTCGGCAGACTGTTGACGCAAGCGCTGTTAGCCAGCATCGCCTGCGAATTCACAACACGGCACGCGACAGGATGGGTGGTTGGCCAGCCCCACGCCGGGCCGTCTCTCTAGTGACGATGTTTTTACTCGAGCGCACCGTGGACTCATTCGAGGCTGAGTCGACCTAGGCGAGGCCCAGGACCGGCTCAATAATCGTCACTGGGTTGCTTGGTGGTGGCCGTGAGCGGGAATTGAACTGGGTCGCCGGCTTCGTGAGAACGCGGCGTTGTGCTAAACCGCTACACTGCCGCTCCAGCGGGGAGAGTCAAACACGCAGACGCACGCACGGATTCAGCTTTTTCATTTCATTTATTAGGTATACCCTGTGAGCCATGCGGCTCTTGACTCGGGTGCAACCGCAACAAACAACAACTTGAACAAAAACATCTTCAAGGGACTACACGCAACAGAAAAATCCAGGAAAAAACGGCAAAGTCAACAAAAGTAAAATAAAAATAAAATAAAAATCACGACGTTTCGGAGGCAGCACAAGCTTCCGTCTTCAGGTGGAACCGTCACAACACGCTTGCTGTATCAAGTAAATTTACTTATCTCTCACTTGTCTGCATCTCTATTCTCTCAACTCACTGCATCTACCCGTGCTTGATACAGCAAGCGTGCTGTGACGGTTCCACCTGAAGACGGAAGCTTGTGTTGCGTTATTTTATTTTATTTTACTTTTATTAATTTTTCTACGTGACTTTACCGAAAAAACCAAGAATATGAATCCTTGCAGTCACGAAAACTTCAAATCTAGAAGCAAAGTCAACAGTGGTGCCGTTTGGCCCTTAAGGGCCCTAGCAAACCATACATTTATTTTGGGAGGGGCGGGGTGGTGGTGGCATTTCTCCATTTCAATTCATCAATACTCGTGAGATGACAGAAGAGACATAGGCAAGGAGGCAGAGATCTTGTGGATGAGAAAAACACAAAATGTCTTAGGTTTTTTCGGTAAAGTCACGTGGTAAAAATAAAATAAAAATTACTCAAAGTACTTGATACATCAATCGTGCTGTGACGGTTCCACCTGAAGACGGAAGCTTGTGTTGCCTCCGAAACGTCGTGATTTTTATTTTACTTTTATTAATCTTATTTTTNACCTACGTGACTTTACCGAAAAACCTAAAGTATGAATCCTTGCAGTCACGAAAGCTTCAAATCTAGAATTAAAAGTGACGTATGGTAAAGATGCTTTCGAGGTCCAAATTCTCACGGAGTATTAAATCCGGGGCTGCTGGGAAACCGCGCGGTGGCACGCAACTCGTTGTGGCCACAGCCACAGCGACGGGCATACTGGACGTGGTGTGCCGGGCGAAGGGAGAATATTAACCGGACGGCTGAAACACGCGCACGGGGAGATGCAGTGAGTTGAGAGAAGAGAGATGCAGACAAAGTGAGAGATAATCGGTGAATCAGGTGTCTTTGTAATGTTGGGGCGCCACTGTGGTGATATGTCAACTCCCTCGCCTAGAATACAGGACGTTTGGGTTCGATCCCGACCCTAACGCCTTGCTGCTGTATATTTGAAGTTTGCGTGTGTCTCTCTCCACGTGGTCGCGTAGATTTTTCAACAGGGTTCTCCGGTGTTATCCACCACATTTAGAATCGACATCACGCGTTTAGAATATTTTTTAAATCCTTTATATTAAGTTCACTTGCTTGCTTGCTTGCGCGCTTACAAATCTTTCGGTCGTTTTTTAACCCACTTCCCGTGATCCAATCGAGCTGACATTTGCACAGACTCGTTGTGCGTGACAATTTATTTTCGTTATTTTCCAAAATTTTACACTTTTAGAAAAAAATATTATATTTAATTACCAATTGCTTAATGGTGGCAGGCAATCATCTGACCCATAGGTGGCAGCCATCTCAAGCCAGAGGACGAGAGGACTCGAGCCGCCACGCATATAAATGATTTATAGTGAAAAACTTTGTTTTTACGGGTTAATTTTTTTATTTATACATTTCCACGTAAGAAGTCACTTCGCTGGGCTAATAAACATGCTCTGATAATGTACGAGTATTGTCTTTGAAACTGATTGGCCTACTTCAGAGGCAGCCTTCTTTAGGGCCAAGTCTCGCCAGTGTCAGACCAAAGAACGCCAACAGGTGAATGGTACAATGACAATGCACGATCAGAGCATTTATAGACATTCATAGAAGGCTGTCTCTGGTGTAGGCCAATTAGTTTCAAAGACAATGCAGATATTATAATCAGAACGTGTGTGTTTGCATGTTCACCACAAGGTGTGGTTAATGCAGACTTGATTCCTTGCAAAATCTATTTGGTGTTTGTCATCTTAGCACCTGTTTTATTGCAGAAAGGGTAAAACTATTCTTATTTTTTTCAATAAAATAACGAGAAGAGAAGTTTACTTCGAATTAGGTAAAATAAGAACAAAAACCCAACTCAATATTTCAAGAGGAGCCGCAACGCCACGTGGTGAATACGAGGCGGTGGTGGCCCTTTAATGAATGACGTCAAGAGCTGCACGCGGGTCGCGACGTACCACTGTGTCTGGGTTGGCTGGCTCTGAGCAGGAGCCACGGTGTCTGGGTGGCTGGCTCTTAGCAGGAGCCACGGTGTCTGGGCTGGCTCTTAGCAGGAGCCACGTGTCTGGGCTGGGCTGGCTCTTAGCAGGAGCCACGGTGTCTGGGCTGGCTCTTAGCANGGAGCCACGGTGTCTGGGTGGCTGGCTCTTAGCAGGAGCCACTGTGTCTGGGTGGCTGGCTCTTAGCAGGAGCCACTGTGTCTGGGCTGGCTGGCTCTTAGAGGAGCCACGTGTCTGGGTGGCTGGCTCTTAGCAGGAGCCACTGTGCTGGGTGGCTGGCTCTTAGCAGGAGCCACTGTGTCTGGGTGGCTCTTAGCAGGAGCCACTGTGTCTGGGCTGGCTGGCTGCTCTTAGCAGGAGCCACTGTGTCTGGGCTGGCTCTTAGCAGGAGCCACTGTGTCTGGGGGGCTGGCTGGCTCTTAGCAGGAGCCACTGTGTCTGGGCTGGCTGGCTCTTAGAGGAGCCACTGTGTCTGGGCTGGCTCTAGCAGGAGCCACTGTGTCTGGGTGGCTGGCTCTTAGCAGGAGCCACTGTGTCTGGGCTGGTGGCTCTTAGCAGGAGCCACTGTGTCTGGGTGGGCTGGCTCTTAGCAGGAGCCACTGTGTCTGGGCTGGCTGGCTCTTAGCAGGAGCCACTGTGTCTGGGCGGGGCTGGCTGGCTCTTAGCAGGGGCCACGGTGTCTGGGTTGGCTCTTAGCAGAGCCACTGTGTCTGGGCTGGCTCTTAGCAGGAGCCACTGTGTCTGGGTTGGCTCTTAGCAGGAGCACTGTGTCTGGGTGGGCTCTTAGCAGGAGCCACTGTGTCTGGGCTTGGCTCTTAGCAGGAGCCATGTGTCTGGGTTGGCTCTAGCAGGAGCCACTGTGTCTGGGTTGGCTCTTAGCAGGAGCCACTGTGTCTGGGTTGGCTCTTAGAGGAGCCACTGTGTCTGGGTTGGCTCTTAGCAGGACCACGGTGTCTGGGTTGGCTCTTAGCAGGAGCCACTGTGTCTGGGTTCTTAGCAGGAGCCACTGTGTCTGGGTTGGCTCTTAGCAGGAGCCACTGTGTCTGGGTGGCTCTTAGCAGGAGCCACTGTGTCTGGGCTGGGCTGGCTGGGCCATAACTACTATCTGGGCTGGGTTGCTGGCTCTTAGCAGGAGCCACTGTGTCTGGGTTGGCTGGCTCTTAGCAGAGCCACTGTGTCTGGGCTGCCTGGCTCTTAGCAGGAGCCACTGTGTCTGGGTGGCTGGCTCTTAGCAGGAGCACTGTGTCTGGGCTGGCTCTTAGCAGGAGCCACGGTGTCTGGGCTGGCTGGCTCTTAGCAGGAGCCACTGTGTCTGGGTGGCTGGCTCTTAGCAGGAGCCACTGTGTCTGGGCTGGGCTGTCTGGCTCTTAGCAGGAGCCACTGTGTCTGGGCTGGCTCTTAGCAGGAGCCACTGTGTCTGGGTTGGCTCTTAGCAGGAGCCACTGTGTCTGGGCTGGCTGGCTCTTAGCAGGAGCCACTGTGTCTGGGCTGGCTGGCTCTTAGCAGGAGCCACTGTGTCTGGGCTGGCTGGCTTAGCAGGGCCCCTGTGTCTGGCTGGGCTGGCTGGAGCATAACTCTATGCTGGGTTGCTGGCTCTTAGCAGGAGCCACTGTGTCTGGGTTGGCTGGCTCTTAGCAGGAGCCACTGGTCTGGGCTGGCTCTTAGCAGGAGCCACTGTGTCTGGGCTGGCTCTTAGCAGGAGCCACTGTGTCTGGGCTGTCTGGCTCTTAGCAGGAGCCACGGTGTCTGGGCTGGCTGGCTCTTAGCAGGAGCCACTGTGTCTGGGCTGGGNTGCCTGGCTCTTAGCAGGAGCCACTGTGTCTGGGCTGGCTGCTGGCTCTTAG
Organism: Lethenteron camtschaticum; assembly: GCA_018977245.1. Taxonomy (NCBI): domain Eukaryota; kingdom Metazoa; phylum Chordata; class Hyperoartia; order Petromyzontiformes; family Petromyzontidae; genus Lethenteron; species Lethenteron camtschaticum. Next base: position 10,169,833 of record MU249612.1, on the reverse strand, counting down.
CAGGAGCCACTGTGTCTGGGTGTGCTGGCTCTTAGCAGGAGCCACGTGTCTGCTCTTGGCAGGCTGGGGGGTTGCCTGGCTCTTAGCAGGAGCCACTGTGTCTGGGCTGGCTGGCTCTTAGCAGGAGCCACTGTGTCTGGGCTGGCTCTTAGCAGGAGCCACTGTGTCTGGGCTGGCTGGCTGGCTCTTAGCAGGAGCCACTGTGTCTGGGCTGGCTGGCTCTTAGCAGGACCACTGTGTCTGGGCTGGCTGGCTCTTAGCAGAGCCACTGTGTCTGGGCTGGCTGTCTCTTAGCAGGAGCCACTGTGTCTGGGCTGGCTTCTTAGCAGGAGCCACTGTGTCTGGGCTGTCTCTTAGCAGGAGCCACTGTGTCTGGGTTGCCTGGCTCTTAGCAGGACCACGTGNCTGGGCTGGCTGGCCTTAGCAGGAGCCACGGGTCTGGGCTGGCTGGTCTTAGCAGGAGCCACTGTGTCTGGGCTGGCTGGTCTTAGAGGAGCCACTGTGTCTGGCTGGCTGGCTCTTAGCAGGAGCCACTGTGTCTGGGCTGGCTGGTCTTAGCAGGAGCCACTGTGTCTGGGCTGGCTGGTCTTAGCAGGAGCCACTGTGTCTGGGTGTGGTCTTAGCAGGAGCACTGTGTCTGGGCTGGCTGGCTCTTAGCAGGAGCACGGTGTCTGGGCTGNTGGCTCTTAGCAGGAGCCACGTGTCTGGGTTGTCTGGCTCTTAGCAGGAGCCACTGTGTCTGGGTTGCCTGGCTCTTAGCAGGAGCCACTGTGTCTGGGTTGCCTGTGCTCTTAGCAGGACCACTGTGTCTGGGTGGCTGCTCTTAGCAGAGCCACGGTGTCTGGGTGNCTGGCTCTTAGCAGGAGCCACGTGTTGGGTGGNTGCTCTTAGCAGGAGCCACTGTGTCTGGGCTGGCTCTTAGCAGGAGCCACTGTGTCTGGGTTGGCTCTTAGAGGAGCCACTGTGTCTGGGCTGGCTGCTGTCTTAGCAGGAGCCACTGTGTCTGGGCTGTGGCTCTTAGCAGGAGCCACTGTGTCTGGGCTGGCTGGCTCTTAGCAGGAGCACTGTGCTGGGTTGCCTNGCTCTTAGCAGGAGCCACTGTGTCTGGGCTGCTCTTAGCAGGAGCCACTGTGTCTGGGTTGCTCTTAGCAGGAGCCACTGTGTCTGGGTNCATATGGCTCTTAGCAGGAGCCACGGTGTCTGGCTGTNTGGCTCTTAGCAAGCCATGTGTCTGGGTTGGCTGGCTCTTAGCAGGAGCCACTGTGTCTGGCTGGGCTGGCTGGCTCTTAGCAGGAGCCACGGTGTCTGGGCTGCTGGCTCTTAGCAGGAGCCACTGTGTCTGGGCTGCTGGCTCTAGCAGGAGCCACTGTGTCTGGGNCTGGCTCTTAGCAGGAGCCACGGTGTCTGGGCTGGGCTGTCTGGCTCTTAGCAGGAGCCACTGTGTCTGGGCTGGCTGGTCTTAGCAGGAGCCACTGTGTCTGGTGGCTCTTACAGGAGCCACGTGTTGGTGGGTGGCTGGTCTTANCAGGAGCCACGGTGTCTGGGCTGTCTGGCTCTAGCAGGAGCCACTGTGTCTGGTGGCTCTTAGCAGGAGCCACTGTGTCTGGGCTGGGCTGGCTGGCNCTTAGCAGGAACGGTGTCTGGGTGGGCTGGTCTAGGGAGCCAGTGTCTGGGCTGGCTGGCTCTTAGCAGGAGCCACTGTGTCTGGGCTGGCTGGTTCTTANCAGGAGCCACTGTGTCTGGGCTGGCTGGCTCTTANCAGGAGCAATGTGTCTGGGCTGGCTGGCTCTTAGCAGGAGCCACTGTGTCTGGGCGGCTGGTCTTAGCAGGAGCCACTGTGTCTGGGCTGTGGTCTAGCAGGAGCCACTGTGTCTGGGCTGGGCNGCTCTGGTCTTAGCAGGAGCCACTGTGTCTGGGTCTGTCTTAGCAGGAGCCACTGTGTCTGGNCTGGCTGGTCTTAGCAGGAGCCACTGTATCTGGGCGGCTGGTCTTAGCAGGAGCCAGTGTTGGGCTGTCNGGCTCTAGCAGGAGCCACTGTGTCTGGGCTGGGTATCTGGCTCTAGCCATAATCTATGGGTCCTGTCTTAGCAGGAGCCCTGTATCTGGCTGGCTGGCTCTTAGCAGGAGCCCGGTGTTGGGCTGTGGCTCTAGCAGAGCCACTGTGTCTGGGCTGGGCTATCNGGCTCTAGCCATAATCTATGGCTGGGTTGCTGGTCTTAGGGANCCACTGTATCTGGGCGGCTGGTCTTAGCAGGAGCCCGGTGTTGGGCTGTGGCTCTAGCAGGAGCCACTGTGTCTGGGCTGGGCTATGGCTCTAGCCATAATCTATGGCTGGGTTGCTGGTCTTAGGGACCACTGTGTCTGGGCTGGGCTTGGTCTTAGCAGGAGCCACGGTGTCTGGGTGNCTCTTAGCAGGAGCCACTGTGTCTGTGGCTCTAGCAGGAGCCACTGTGTCTGGNCTGGCTGGTCTTAGGAACCAGTGTTGGGCTGTGGCTCTAGCAGTAGCCACTGTGTCTGGGCTGGGCTGTCGGTTTAGCCATAATCTATGGCTGGGTTGCTGGTCTAGCNGGAGCCAGTGTTGGGCTGTGGTCTAGCAGGAGCCACTGTGTCTGGNCTGGCTGGTCTTAGGGTNCCAGTGTCTGTCTGTGGCTCTAGCAGGAGTCACTGTGTCTGGGCTGGGCTGGCTCTAGCAGGAGCCACTGTGTCTGGTGGTGGTCTAGGGAGCCACTGTGTCTGGGCTGCTCTTAGCCTCTTAGCCGACCCACGGTGTCTGGGCTGGATTACTCAACCGTACCACTGTGGCTGGGCTGGCTGACTCTCGGCCAGCCTTGGGTCCGGTGGCGATCCATTCCCAGAGGGATCAAGGAATGCAGCGCTGGACGAGGGGGCCTTTGCGAGGGCAAGAGAACAGCGCCAGTGGCGTGTTCCACTGCACCANAGACAAAGGTCCCCGTGTAGCCTTTGAGAACTGCGCTATGCCACGGGACCCGAGTTCAATTCCCGTCATGGCCCAACGCCAGTGGCATTATTTGAATCGGTCCTGGCCCCCCCCAGTGATAGCCTATGAGTACCTGGTGCTATGTGTAATTATTCCGCTGGGGAGCAAAGGCGGCCGGGNGGGTGCCGGTCAGTCTNATGTGCCGTGCCGGCCTATAGGTACTGTAACAGCCTTGCAAACATGTTGTTAAGGCTACAGGGATTGTCTTTGTATGTGTGCGAGTTTATGGGTNCTCGTTGAAGTGCATGTGCTCTTGAGAGTGTATGGGTTCAATTCCGGGCAACGGTTCCAGCGTTGGTGTGTGTGTGTGATATGCAATGGTTTGGTCCTCCCTAAGGATCCAGTGTTCGTCACAGCATGCCTCAACAGCCTACTCAAGGCTATACGGGGGACCTTTGTGTCTAGGCGTCCAACCGTGCCGATTGGCAGGGAGTTTGACTATTGGCATCGATCCTCCCGGGGAACTATGAAAGCCTCCGGGAGATTTTAATATAGAGGATATTNTGAAGAGTAAATCAATGCGTTGTGAGTTACTCTACAGGTTCGTTTAATCAATGGCACGTGTTACTCTATAAAACGATGGCTTTATTGGTCCAGTGACAGTCTATGGGTGCAGTGGTAGTCTATGGGTCCAGTGTTAGTCTATGGGTGCAGTGGTAGTCTATGGGTCTGTGATAGTGTGTGGGTCCAGTGTTAGTCTATGGGTCCAGTGTTAGTCTATGGGTCCAGTGTTAGTCTATGGGTCTGTGATAGTGTGTGGTCCAGTGTTAGTCTATGGGTCNAGTGACAGTCTATGGGTCCGTGTTAGTCTATGGGTCCAGTGTTAGTCTATGGGTCCAGTGTTAGTCTATGGGTACAGTGTTAGTTATGAGTATGGTGATAGTCTATGGTCCAGTGATGGTCTATGGGTCCAGTGAAAGTCTATGGGCCCAGTGAAAGTCTATGGGTCCAGTGATAGTCTATGGGTTCGGTGATAGTCTATGGGTCCAGTGATAGTCTATGGTCCAGTGTTAGTCTATGGGTCCATGATAGTCTATGGGTCTAGTGATAGTTATGGAGTGCAGTGTTCTTCATTGCAAGGCCGCAAGCCACTGGCGGCCCCTGGGTGGCTTTGAGTGTGGCCCCTGACGACAATACACAAAGCGTGCAAACTCTCCCCCCCATCATCATCATCGTGCTGCTGTCAAACCCAACAATTGTTTCAAATCTGTGGCGGCCCTTACACTACTGATGATGTCTTATCGGCGACAGTGCCTCCCTCCCCCCCACCCCTACTGAAAATTTGCGAAGAACGCAGCTCTGGAGAAAGGCTGCCAAAAGGCGACCAGTACAAGGGCAATGCAAACACCCACGCATCGATAGCTCGGTCAAGCAGTTCACTGGCAGCTCTGCTGATTCGGAGCTTGGTGAGAGTCGAACATTTTCCCCGATTTGGCGGAATTTAAGCGGAAAACAAAAATGGGGGATCGTCATTCAGACGCTGTCTTTCGACAGACCTGTTCTCCACCTGAGGACGGCTGCTTGCGTTGTGGCCGAAACGTCTTGAGAATTATTTANATGTTTATTTTTATTATTTTATTATTTCCCTTCTACGTGACTTTACCGAAAGAACCAAGAAGATGAATCCCTGCAGTCACGAAAGCTTTAAATCGAAAAATTGGGGGATCGTTCTCGAAGTAAATGTACNGAGAACTCCTCTAGCAACCAGATGGACCTCCGAGGCTACGCTTGACACACACAGCGAGACACAGAGAGAGAGACGCACACGTGACTACGTTTTTTATTTGGCTGTGTCGGGTGNTGGAGGAGTTGCACGAGCAGGTCCGTATTAAGATTGTGTAGGCCCTGGGACTACAGGCCCCCAGTAATATTTTCAGAGGAAAACAAAGTTAAAGAAAAATAAAATTTATTTTTGCAAGGCTAACAAACAAATAAAATTCAGCATTCACAAGTGAAACAATCTTCTTGGTTCTTTCGGTAAAGTCACGTAGAAGGGAAATAATAAAATAATACAAATAAAACATAATAAATCATTCTCACGATGTTTCAGCCACAACGCAAGCAGCCATCCTCAGGTGAAGAACAGGTCTGTCGGAAAGACAACCCAGCTTAAATATACGCTGCTAAGCATGGTGGTGTTCATTCAGACGCTGTGTTTCCGACAGACCTGTTCTTCACCTGAGGACGGCTGCTTGCGTTGTGGCCGAAACGTCGTGAGAATAATTTTATTATGTTTTATTTTATTATTTTATTATTCCCTTCTACGCGACTTTACCGAAAGAACCAAGAAGATGAATCCCTGCAGTCACGAAAGCTTTAAATCGAAAAGTGAAGTAATTTTCACTTCATCTCTGGAGGCCGCTACAGCTGTCGGAGGCCTCTGGGCTTGCAGCCCCTAAACCCCCACGCCTTGATCCGGCCTGGGCACGACACAACCATTGGCCCAAGAAATAAATTAAAAAAACCCTGACCAATTGCAAATCATTTAACATTGATCGCGAATGCCTTTGGTGTTATACCTTAGCAGTGGCGTTTGTTTCTCTTTTTGAAAAACCACGCGCGCGCACACACACACGCGCGCACTCACTCTGGCACGAGTCTCCCCCATCATCATCATCGCCCGCACGCCGCTTCAGTCTGAGCCGTCACAGATGCAAGCCGCGTGCCGGTCGTGGATCACGTCACATTACGGCGTGCCAACACAAACCAGGGGTGGTGTGGTGGATGGTAGCCACCCACCCCTCTCACACCCTCCCACCCCATCTCTCAACTCAAACAGCACCATCGGATTTCTTTGCAGACAGACGAATTCCCCCAACCCCCGCCTCTGGCTCAAGTGAGTAGCAGTCGCCTGCCAAGGCGATGATGATGCGGTGCTGGTGCTGCGTGCGGTGTTTATTTGCTCTCGAATTGTCATCAATGGTACGGCCCAACTCCCAGGGTTAACACAGCCCACCCNACCTACCCTTCCCCCTCCAAATCCTCCACCACCTCACCCCAACGTCCCGTCCAGTGGAAAATGGTGGCGCAGTCCACGTTTAATTATGTTGTCAGCTCTCGCCGTTGCAAGTGTCAAGTATGAAAATTAGAATCTTGACTTAAAGCTTTCGTGGCTGCAGCAATTCATATTGTTTGGGTCTTTCGGTAAAAGTCACGTAGATAGGTTAACAAGAAAAGTAAAACTTATTTTTGTTTAAATAAAACATGTCTTGAACCTATCTACGTGACTTTACCGGAAGACCAAATAATATTAAAATTAAGTAGAAAATGGGGGGGGGGGGGGGTAAAGGCTCAGCCCTTCAACATGCGCACGCGTCAATGTACGAGTCTGAATGACAGAGTCTGAATGCGCTGTCTTCTCGACAGACCTGTTCTCCACCTGAGGACGGCTGCTTGCGTTGTGGCCGAAACGTCGTGAGAATGATTTTATTATGTTTTATTTTTATTATTTTATTATTTCCATTCTACGTGACTTTACCGAAAGAACAAGAAGGTGTTAAGATGTTAAAACACCAAACTAAACCTTTACAAGGAATCATGTCTGCATCAACCACAATACTTGTGGTCAGAATGCAAACATTATTCTGATAAAGTCCGTAGTTAGAAAAAAAAAATTAAACAAATCACGACGTTTCGATCGCAACACAAGCAATCTTCATCAGGGGGACAACCACAGCAAGAAAAAATTCTGAAGAGTGCGAGAGAATTTTTATTTATTTCTACCTACGTGACTTTTCCGGATTCCTGCGGTCACGAAAGCTTCAAATCGAGATATACTCTGATAATATATATAGCATTGTCCTTGAAACTGATTGGTCCACACCAGAGACAGCTTTCTTTGAGCCTCGTCTCAAACGGTGTTAGACCAGAGGACGCCAAAAGGCGTAAAAAAAACTATGATCATATTTAGTCCTGGCAAAGGAGTTTCCATAATATAAATAATGCATAGTTTGTAAAAGTTGGATCGCGCCGTCTCGCGTCACGCCCCTTGTTCTCACGATGCATTCCGTGGACGTCGAAACTGCCTCCTGCGGCGACGGCGCATTGCGAAAGTACCGCAGCTGCAGCAGTAGCGCAGTAACAATAGCGGCATTAGCAGTAGCAGCAGTAGTAGTAGCAGCGGTAGCAGCAGTAGTAGCAGTAGTAGCAGCAGTAATAACAGCAGTAGCAGTAGTAGCGGCAGTAGCAGCAGTAACAGCAGTAGCATAGTAGCAGTAAGTAGTAGCAGCAGTAGCAGCAGTAGTAGCGGCAGTAGCAGCAGTAGTAGTAGCAGCAGCAGTAGCAGCGGCAGTGCAGCAGTGCAGTAGTAGCAGTAGCAGCAGTAGCCAGTAGTGGCAGTAGAGTATAGCAGGCGGCAGTAGTGGCAGCAGCAATAGCAGCAGTAGCAGTAACAGCAACAGAGCAGTAGTGGCAGTAGCAAGTAGCAATAGCAGCAGTAGCAGTAGCAGTAGAGCAGCAATAGCAGCAGTAGCAGCAGTAGCAGTAGTAGCAGTAGCAGCAACAGTAGCAGCAGTAGCAATAGTAGCAGCAGCAGTAGCGGCAGTAGTAGTGGCAGTAGCAGCGGCAGAATAATTCCTCTGGACTAGCTCGCCTGATCGATGTGCGCTCGAGGTGCAGTTACGAGCGCGTGTCACAGAGGGCCCAGCCAAACCTTGCTCACGAACTTGGGCCTCCGACTCAAGCAAGAGGAGAGATACAATAACAACAACAACAAATTAGGTTGCAATGGTTTCTCTTGATGATGATGATGTTGTTGTTGTTCTTGGTTATTTCGGTAAAGTCACGTAGAATGGAAATAATACAATAATAAATATATATATTATAATATAATAAATTATGATATTATATTAATGTAATTTAGTATTATATTATTTAATATTATTTTATTATGTTTAATTTTTATTATTTTATTATTTCCATTCTACGTGACTTTACCGAAAGAACCAAGAAGATGAATCCCTGCAGTCACGAAAGCTTTAAATCGAGATGTTGTTGTTATTGTTGTTTACCCCCTCCTGCATCTCCGATGATGTTCTGAGCGGTGGCTACGGGCGTGAAACGTCGTATTGACAAGGAGGGTTCCACATTGGTAGCTCTGATATTAATATAAACAAAAAGATGCTGATTGTTCGCTGCTGTTGCTGCTTTGTTGATACTGGAGCACAAGCACAAATAACAACAACAACAGCAGCAACAGCACTACATAGTTTAGTTTAATCCGAATTAAACGTAGCGGGATCGTGAACAGATCTGACGCGCGACTCGCAGGGAATCTGCCGCTTAAACATCAACACCGCCACCACCACCACCACCACCCACACAGCCACACCACCACCACCCACACAGCCACCACCACAACCACCCACACCACNCACCACCACACCACCACCACCACCACCACCACCCACCACCACCACCACCACCCACCACCACCACACACCACCACCACCACAAGCCACCACCACCACTACAGCCACCACCCACACAGCCACCACCACCACCCACCACCACCACACCACCACACAGCCACCACCACACAGCCACCACCCCCACCACCACCACCACAACCACCACCACACGCCACCACCCCACACCACCACCACCCCACNACCACCACCACCACACAGCCACCACCACCACCACCACCCCCACCACCACCCACACAGCCACCACCACCACACCCACCACCACCACCACACACCCACCACCACCCCACCACCACACAGCCACACCACCACCACCACCACCACCACCAGCCACACCACCACACCACCACCCACCACCCACCACCACACCACACCACCACCACTACAGCCACCACCACCACCANAGCCACCACCTCCACCACCCACACAGTCACCACTACCACCCACACAGCCACCCCACCCCACCACCACCCACACAGCCACACCACCACCACCACCCACACAGCCAACACCACCAAATCCACACACCACGCCACCACCCACACAGCTACCACCACCCCATCACCACCACACACCACCACAACCACCCACACCGCACAAACCCTGCACAGTTGTGGGTCGATGGGGGGGGGGTGAATTTGTCGCTTTGTGTAAACATCGTGAACGATTACGGCTGGTGGTGTGCGGGAAAGGGACGCATTTTTTTCTCTAAAATAGTTTTCTGTGTGTGTATGTTGTGTGTGTTTTGTGTGTGTTCAAGTTCAAGTTCATTTATTTGGTATAGCCCTGTGAGCCATTCGGCTCTTGAATCGGGTGCAACCGCAACAAACAGAAAACAAAAACATGAACAAGAAAACATCTTAAAGTGAATATGTGACTAAGTGCAAACAGAAAATCCAAGAAAAGACAGCAAAATATTGCAGAAAAAACACCGTACACCAACGCTGTGTGCAAAAATCCCAGTGGGATGCAAGTCAAACAACAACAACCACAAGACAACTTAGATTAAGGCCATCAGTCTAACTCTGTACTACAACAAACAAACATGGCCAAACCAAAAAACTTTTTAAAAATCAATAAAATAAAGCCATAAAAGCAATGAAACAGTGCAGGTCATAGGAACTGTGACCGAATTTTCACAATAAACGACGTAAACAACATGTACCACCAAACCCTGCAGCCATAGCTGGCTGCATGTGTGTTGTATGTGTTGTGTGTGTTGTGCGTGTTGTGTGTGTGTGTGTGTTGTGTGTGTGCGTGTTGTGTGTGNTGTGTGTGTTGTGTGTGTTGTGTGTGTGTGTGTGTTGTGTGTNTGTTGTGTGTGTGTGTGTGTGTGTGTGTGTTGTGTGTGGTGTTGTGTGTGTGNGTTGTGTGTTGTGTGGTGTGTGTGNGTGCGTGTGTGTGTGCTGTGTGTGTTGTGTGTGTTGTGTGTGTGTGTGTGTGTGTGTGTGTGTGTGNGTGTGTGTTGTCTGTGTGTGTTGTGTGTGGTGTGTGCTGTGTTTATTGTGTGTGTTGTGTGTGCTGTGTGTGTGTGTGTGTTGTGCGAGTTGTGTGTGTTCCGGCTCAAGGCTCATAACGCAGAGACGTCGTGGATCTCGACCACAGAACGAACCTTGCCCGACAGCTTTTACTTCGCTTAGTGCCGGATGCAGTCATCATTGGTGTCGACTTGGCACTCCATCTCGACATGACAAAATCAGAGTAGGATATCTCTACTCTATCTCGATTCTTGTAATGTCATTGCGTCTCCCCCTCCCCATCATCTTCCTGGTGTCGGTAGTAAAAGTAACAGAGTCTTAGACCTTGACTTAAAGCTTTCGTGACTGCAGGAATTCATATTGTTTGGGTCTTTCGGTAAAGTCACGTAGATAGGTTCAAATAAATAACAAAAAANTAACAAAAACTACGACGTTTCGATCACAACACAAGCGTTCGTCATAGATATGGATTTCACACTGATGATGATTGCTTGTTTTGCAGTCGAAACGTCGTGAGAATTTTTATTGTTTTAATTTTATTCTTTTATTATTTCCTTCTACGTGACTTTACGAAAGAACCAAGAATATTACTTAGTTTCATCAAACCCCCTATGTATTTATTAACATTGCAAAAACATTTTTTTTTTTACGTTGAGAATCAAAGGTACGGCAAGGCTGCAAGTCAAGGTTTCAGAACCACTTAGTGACCGGCTAGGCGGAGGCTCAGAGGCGACGGATAACGAGACAGGACGGGACGATGCTTGTCAGCTGACGTGAGAGTGGGGTTTGGGGCGATGCTTATCCGGTGACGGTATCAATACTCAAGGGACGACGCATTTGCGAAACGACTTCAAATGGGGAGACGTAATATTCTTAGGTTTTTTCGGTAAAGTCACGTAGGTTAAGCATTACAATTAATAAAGTAAAATAAAATAAAAATCACGACGTTTCGGAGGCAACACAAGCTTCCGTCTTCAGGTGGAACCGTCACAGCCACGACAGCTGTATCAAGTAAATGAGAGATTGCAAGAGCTACCACTCTGTATATATAATGGTTGTCGTAGCTGTGACGGTTCCACCTGAAGACGGAAGCTTGTGTTGCCTCCGAAACGTCGTGATTTTTATTTTATTTTACTTTTAGTAATTTTAATGTTTTACCTACGTGACTTTACCGAAAAAACCTAAGAATATGAGTCCTTGCAGTCACGAAAGCTTCAAATCTAGAATGGGGAGACGTAAATTGGGGTATTACTCTAATTAGAAAACAAATCTGTCTCTCCACGGAGGTTAAATTGAGCAGAGAGTTCGCTTTTATTGAATCAGCGATGCCAAAATCATGCATTCGTGGAATGCTTCCGGGGGCTGATTAGGGTTAGTGTTCCAGATATATTTGTTTATATCATGGGACATGTTGCCAGAATAGATTTTACGCTTTCTGGCAATGTAAGTCCTGTTCGTCTTCTGGTGTTCTCTGGTCTGACACTGGTGAGACTGGGCGATAATAAGTATAACCCGTAAAACAAAGTTTTTCACTATAAATCCATTATATGCGTGGCGGCTAGAGTCCTCTCGTCCTCTGGCTTGAGATGGCTGCCACCTATGGGTCAGATGATTGCATTGCACCATTAAGCAATTGGTAATAAATGTAATATTTTAGTCCTAAAAAGTGCAAAATTTTTGAAAAATTTTTCACGAACATTAATTGTCATGCACAACGAGTCTGTGTGGAAAATCTCAGTCGTTGGACACGGGGAGTGGGTAAAAAACGACCGAAAGATTGCACGACGCAACAACAACAAACGCAGCAAGCAAGCAATGAAAATATAAAGGATTTAATAAGTATAACCCGTAAAAACAAAGTTTTTCACTATAATCCTTTATATGCGTGGCAGCGAACTTAATATAAAGGATTTAAAAATATATTCGCCTGTGGAGGACGCGGGGATCGATCCGCGACCTTTGGCATGGGAAGCGAGGGCACTACCAACTGCGCTACTCCGCCACGGCCTGTGGAGGGGTTACGCTCTGGGCTCTTACACTCTGACGTTCAGCCAAAGCCATGAATGCGTTCTATTTGAATATATGTAAAATATTTTTTTTGCCTAAAAAGTGTAACATTTTGGGAATTTTTTTCACGAACAATAATTGTCTGGCACAACGAGTCTGTGTGGAAAATGTCAGCTCGATTGGATCACGGGAAGTGGGTTAAAAAACGACCGAAAGATTTGCACGGTCCTAAGCAAGCAAGCAAGCACGCAAGCACGCAAGCAAGCAAGCAAGCGAACTTAATATAAAGGATTTAAAAAGGACGAGGTGAGAGATAAACAGGAGAGATGTCGCGACAAATGGTGCACAGTATGGATTCCTGCAGTCACCAAAGGTTCACATCAAGATGATCAGAGCATGGTTTTGTTTGCATGTTTATTCAGACTGCATTGTGTCTCCCTCCAAACGAGAAAAAAGATGCTGCAAGGTGACACTGACGGCTGCTCCGTGCTTCCAGTGTTCAGAGGCCTGCTCAAGGAGCGTCTCCGGCTGGGACACGCGTACCACACACAAATAGGTGATGTGCACGTCTTTTTCGAACGCTGGGGGGCCGGAAAAGCCCCTCTCTGTACCAGCGTGGACGGCACCCTCGTGTCACCTTCTGAAGCGCGCTCGTCACCGTGGCGTGCGCGATGACCACCACCACCACCACGTGACTTTTCTTTCGTGTTGTGCGCGGTGCTTTTAGCGCCACAGCGCGTGGATTTGTAGCGTTTATTTCATTTGTTTGCTGGTGACTTTGTGTGTTTCATATCGGAATCGCCTCCAGTGCTGTTGCTGCTGGCGGCAATAAAAGTTGTTTAAAAGTCAAAGTCTCTCTCTCTACCTACGTGGACTTTACCGAAAGAACCAAAGCGTATGGATTCCTGCAGTCACGAAAGCTTTAAATCATGATCAGACTTCATTCCTTGCTAAACGTATTCATCGGTGTCGGAACATCTAACACCTCCCGATTTATCTTCTTGGTTCTTTCGGTAAAGTCACGTAGAAGGGAAGTAATAAAATAATAAAACAAAGCGTAATAAAATAATATAATTCTCACGACGTTTCGGCCACAACGCAAGCGCCGCTAGTGAAACGTCGTGAGAATTATATTATTTTATTACGCTTTGTTTTATTATTTTATTACTTCCCTTCTACGTGACTTTACCGAAAGAACCAAGAAGATAAATCGGGAGGTGTTAGATGTTCCGACACCGAATGAATACGTTTAGCAAGGAATGAAGTCTGATCATGATTTAAAGCTTTCGTGACTGCAGGAATCCATGGCAACAAGCAACACAACGAGCGCAAGCACACTCTGAAACCTTTAATTTCGCTCTCTCTCTGTGTGTCTCCCTCCTTCTCTCTCTCTCTGTCTCGAATAAATTCCGTTACACCCACGGAGTTGTACATCGATTACTCCTTCCAACCCCCGTTTGGAACGCGTGCAACGAGCGGCACACAGAGGACACGGTCAGCTGTTCGGCGCAACAACGTAATCCACTCATTGCTCGTGCGTACATATTTGGGTATGCACGGCTCAGGAATGCTCGCTTCGGCATCTTAGCAAACATTTTTTTCCATCAAATCCGTGGGGGTGGATTTCTTGAATCCGTTGACTGCGAAGTCCAAGGGAGGTGGATTGCTTTGTGAATTAGGGCTCATGATGATGATGATGATTTTTTTTTCTTCGCATGGATTACTTTAGATCGAGGTTGTTCATGAGTCAAGATGATTTGCGAGTCAAGGCGTTGCGGAGTTGTTAATCGATCGCTGTGATAGTGCATCCTCCTTCTCGCGTACGCATCGGACACCGAGGCGTTGTTATATTACATCCTTCTATGCTGGGTGGTGACCACAGCCGCCAACCATCATCGTGACAATGATGATGATGACGTGTGAGAAACTTCACCTGCTGGTAACGAGAGGCTGAATGTTTCGGGCAGTACAGAACGTAGGGTTGTTCACAGGTTATACTGGTAGGAACCTCCTGGTTACACCAGCTCACAGGGGATTATTGTGTCCGTCCGTCCGTCGTGCAGGGAGGGGCTGGGTGGGAGGAAGGGCTGGGTGGAAAGGGAGGTTGAGGAGGGGCTGGGTGGGAGGGTGTGGCTGGGTGGGAGGGAGGGTGGGGAGGGCTGGGTGGGGAGGGTGGGGCTGGGTGGGGGTGGGAGGGGTGGGGCTGGGTGCGGAGGGGCTGGTAACCCGTGGTGCCCTCACGCCAGCTTGTGCCCGCCCTCACAGTCGGGCATATTTGCGGAATACACCACGCCGCCGTTGACCCTGCAGGCCATTGACCGAGCAACCCAACGTTCCTACCAGCTCCCTCCGCAGGAATGTGTTTCTCGCACCTCCGAGTAGCGTAAATCAGTGAGAGTGTTTTTGTTTGTTTGTGTGTTTGTTCAGCATACGTGTAGGGTAACACAGTCACTTAACTAAGTGGCCAAACAACGTAGCGACCTCGACGTCGCCCCGACCAAGCTGCCCGTGAACGATGTTGACGGGATGTCTCCATCACAATGCGAGCAGCTCTAGATTTGAAGTTTTCGTGACTGCAAGGATTCATACTGTTTTTTTTCCGGTCAAGTCACGTAGGTAAAAAAAAAAGACACACTTAAGCGGTTGTGCTTTCGCTAAGTTGTCCCGCCTGAAGAAGGACGCTTGTGTTGCGCCCGAAACGTCGTGATAAAATTTACCAAATTATTTATTTATTTACCTACGTGACTTTACGGATCGTCACTCACTGTGGCGCGACAGCCAAACGCCGCTATCAGAGCTACGCACTATTAAACACAGAATGAAAACTCGCTTCTCCAGCACTCCTTTTTGCGTTCAGTTTCGTGTCCTTCCCCGCACCTCCGATTAGCACGGTTGGCTACGTACGGTGCGAAAGAAGTTCAAAACACATATATATCTTTATATTTGTTTCGTGTGTGTTTTTAAACGCCTAAGCAGTCGCTGCCATGTATGTAGGACTCGGTTTTACAAATAATTCGTTGTAATGAGTGTGCCAATGTTCGGGGCTGAGTTATGAGTTGTGATGATATCAAGAGATTTGCGCTCAAGGAATTAGTTTTCTTTTTTTCATATTTCCCACGGGGGGATTTAAAATGTGGAAGAAGAAATTACGAAGACCAGTCCGACAGCTTGGCCGATATGCCCTGGCCGCTTGGGGCAAATGTCAGTCAATTGGCTATGGCGAACCCACAGCATAGACGGCACGAGCTAAGTGGAACACAGCTGCAATACACGCTGTCTATTTATTTACTTAAAGCACGTGGCTGACATCCAAGCGGTTGCAACCACGTGCCCGTATTTATACTTCATTTTGCTACCCACCCACACATCCCACCCACCCCATCGGACCAACACAAGCACCCCCTTGCCCAACGATCCACAATGGTACGACCCACGCAACTATAAAATCTACATTCTAACAAGCTCTCGCCAGGTGCCTGTCGCCTCTGCTGCTGCGCTGCTGCCGCTGCCTGGAATGCGTGGAGCCACCACCTCCTCCTCCTCCTCTAAACAGTGGCATCGCCCTCAAGTGCAAGTCCCTGTGTGGCCCTGCATTGCTCAACGTGAGACGCTGCTGCTGCTTCTGCTGCTGCTGTGTTACACGCGCGCACGAGTGAGTGAGCGTTACGTGCCCGTCGGCTCCGCCTCGAATGAGCGTACTTGGTGCGCGGTGCGTCCACATCGCCACCGGGGAGACAAAGGCGGCCGGGCGTGGTGCTGGCAAACTACCCCCTCGTGTGCCACAGTGCCGGCCTTCATAGCTGCTGCTACTCGCTAACAGCACTTGTCCCAAAAGTATGTTAAGCCTATATGGGGAATCTTTGTCTTTATGTTTGAGTGTGGGGAGCGGTGGCGTAGCGGTTAGCGCGCTGGGCAACGAACGCGAGGACTCAAGTTTGAGTCCCGCTCAAGGCCAACATCAGTGACGATTATCTAAACAGTCTTGGGCTCCCCTAGGTCGACTCAGCCTCAAACGAGTACTAGTGCGGTGTGTTAATATCGCCACTAGGGAGACAAAGGCGGCCGGGCGTAGTGCTGGACAACTACCCCCTCGTGTGCCGTGACGCCTTCATAGGTGCTAATCGCTAGCTGCACTTGACCCGAAAGTATGTGAAGGCTAGACGGGAATCTTTGTCTTTGTGTGAGTTTCTATGGCGGTGCAATCGTTAAGTGCTGCGTGATCGTGAGAGATGAAATCTGGGTTCTATTCCGGCAACGGTTAACATCAATGAGTGTGGTGTGTGCGTGTGATATGTAACATGTTTCTGGATCTCCCCTAGGTTGACTCAGCCTAAAAGTAAACACCGGGTACGGTGTGTAAACCATCAGCACCTGGTGAGACAAAGGCGGCCGGGCGTGGTGCTGACCTCCCACCAGAGGTCGCAACCGGTACCCGATACCCGTACCCTACCCGATACCCGGCTACCCGTACCGGCTGGGTACGGGT
Source organism: Lethenteron camtschaticum (assembly GCA_018977245.1). Taxonomy (NCBI): domain Eukaryota; kingdom Metazoa; phylum Chordata; class Hyperoartia; order Petromyzontiformes; family Petromyzontidae; genus Lethenteron; species Lethenteron camtschaticum. The sequence continues at coordinate 10,153,438 of MU249612.1, read as the reverse complement.
ACAGGTAGCCGTTTGCGACCCTGGTGCGGCGGGTACGGGTAGGCCGTGAGTCACTGGTGAGTAGCCGTTTGTCACTAATTTCGGGTAGGGTACGGGTACGGATAGGGAACGGGTACCCGTACCTGGGTACGGGTACGGGTACCCGTTTGCGACCCTGGTGCGGCCGGGTACGGGTACGGGTAAGGAATCAAAACCCGTTTGCGACCTCTGCCTCCCACCCCCCCCTCCCCTGTGTGGCGTGCCAGCCTTAATAAGTTAAAGGATCAATTGATTTAACCAGGTGATCATTATTTCCATAGTTTTTCTGCTATACATTTCGACGTGAAGATGATAAGCCACTTCGTTGAGCTGTCATCTGTGGCCAGGTCGCTTCTGAATAGGAAGCTAATAGCTCGGTGGACTTTACCTGGTATGATAAAAAAAAGTTTAGTAAGTATTTGTATATTTGCTTAACTTTTCCTGTGCTTTGCACTCCTATCGTGGGTTTTTTGTATTGTTTCTTGTTGTAACGCTCTGACAGCACATGGCATTCCTCCAGCAATACATAAATATTCTGACTCGGATAACTCAAGACGCCAGGGCAGCCTTGCTCACAGCACTAACCCCAACAGCCTATTTCTACATAGGTTATATTAAATGGATAAGGCAGCAACTGCAGTAGCAGCAGCAACTACAGCAGCAGCAGCAACTGCAGCAGCAGCAACTGCAGCAGCAGCAACAGCAGCAGCAACTGCAGCAGCAGCAGCAGCAACAGCAGCAGCAGCAACTGCAGCTCCCTTTGATGCTGTTAATCCTGCATAATGCACATGCATATGCAGTACTAATCACATTCCTGCATTTCCCATAAATATGCTAAATTCCTCTTGATATGCAAATTCATTTGTCAATGCGCCCAGCTTATATATATGCTCCAAGCTCGTGTGCTGTTTCATTCAGACTCTGTCGCCTCGACGGACCTGGTTTTCACCTGAGGACGGCTGCTTGCGTTGTGGCCGAAACGTCGTGAGAATAATTTTATTATGTTTTATTTTTATTATTCTTTATTATTTTATTGCTTCCCTTCTGCGTGACTTTACCGAAAGAACCAAGAAGATGAGCCTATTTCTATATATCGGCTATACGGGGGGGAAAAAAAACCACTTTTGCTTGAAGCATAGTTAACTTAGCTCCGTCGTCGGTATAATAACCATGGCATAGGCCCACACATTGCTATCGGTAATTTTAGCACTACGCGTTCCGACCTAGGGATATTTGCAGCCGGGCAGATTATTTTNAATGTTGGAAGCTCTTTCCACCACCGTCACTTGCACGCCTGTAGCGGCATCGCTGTGTTTGCTGCTGCTGCTCAATAATTCGAAGGCTGAGTCGACCTACAGCCAGGGGGTTGTGGTGGTGCGGATGGGATTCTGAATCCGTGCAGTGTTTTGTTTGTGACTTCCCGCCGATGGACGATGAATACGATGGCTGTGGGGCGAGTGATCCCCTACAGAGACGGCGGCGTTGGCCTTGGCGGTGGTGGTGCCTTGCCAACATGCACGCGAAGCCGTTCCGCGGGCAGTGTTACTCCAAACTCCGGCGGGAATGCCTCTCGGCGGGACGGCCTTTCGAAGACCCGCTCTTCCCGGCGTCCGACTCGTCCCTGTACCACACCAAGCCGCCTCCCGCACACGTGGAGTGGAGGAGACCCACGGTGGGTTGGGGTTGGGGTTGAGAGTTGCGCCTCTGTCTGTGCAAAGCGTGCGAACAACCGATGCAGCGGCGTTGCGTGGCACCGCGGCGATGAATCGCGGAACGTACGGAACCAGCGGCGTTCCGATCGCGCGCCAACGTCGGAACAACGTTGGCACCAACGTTGCGTGGCACTGCGCGATAAATCGTGGAAAGTTGGAACCAACAATGCTTCCGATCGCATGCCAACGTCGGAACAACGTTGGCACCAACGTTGCGTGGCACTGCGCGATAAATGTTGGAACGTTGGAACCAACAATGATTATGATCACGTGCTAACGTCGGAGTAACGTGGGCAGCTTTACTGACTGTGATTTATGGCACCCAAACAATTTATCAGTTTAACACGTAGGCTTTCGCGACCAATATTATTCATAATAAACGTTTTTGCCCGATGATGCTGGATGTAATTACCAGCGAAACGTCGTGCTCAAAATTGTAAATGTTGTGGTTTCCCTCTTCGACACACCGGTGGGCTAAAGTAGTGAACTATTTAGTCTTTTGTCAACGTGACACTTTTTTGCTGATTGGCCGTGTCGGTGGTGAGTGTTACGAAACATTTATAAATGACGCGATCTAACCAAAAACGTTTATTATGAAACAATCTTATGTCGAGGGCAAGTTCTTTTGGGCACTCATGAAGGCTGAGTTGACCTAGGGAAACCCACGACCGGTTTCACACGTGACTTCATTTCTATGTTGCTTGGCCGTGAGTGAGAATTGAAATCGGCTCTTAAGGGGCATTGCATCACCGCTTGTCTCGAAAGCAAAACTAAAACCGATCCCCGGTACAGCCTTCGCCAGACTGGTGGGGAAATACTCTTAGTTTTTCGGTAAAGTCACGTAGGTAAAAAATAAATTGAAATTAATAAAAATAAAATAATGGGGAAAGCCTCTCGGTGGGCATCTGTGAAGGGCGGCACGGCGCGCGAGTGGATGGTGGGTGACCACCACAGCACCCGGACACGCCTTTCGATCTCCCGTGCTGATCTTTTAAATCCTTTATATTAAGTTCACTTGCTTGCGCGCTTACGACCGTGCAAATTTTTCGGTCGTTTTTTAACCCACTTCCGTGATCCAATCGAGCTGACATTTTCCACACAGACTCGTTGTGCGTGACAATTAACTTTCGTGAAAATATTTTTCCAAAATTTAGACTTTTTAGGAAAAAAAGTTATCTTTAATTACCAATTGCTTAATGGTGCCAGGCAATCATCTGACCCATAGGTGGCAGCCATCTCAAGCCAGAGGACGAGAGGACTCTAGCCGCCACGCATATAAAGGATTTATAGTGAAAAACTTTGTTTTTACGGTTCATTTTTTACACACTGCACCAAGGCCGTGATTGTAATATATTGGGGGGGGCGGACACATCCCCTCCCCCCAATATTCAAATATGCTCCAAATGTCCCCCCCCCAATATAGTGCTATAAAATAGATTTCTGTTGATATGATTGTGGTTATGGTTGTACTTTATTAATCCCTAATCTCTGCCATTACATACAATGAAACAAGAAAAGGTAAAAAAGTAAAAACAGAGCAATGTAATACAATACACTATTAGACATTATTGTTAAAAATAAATAAAAGTCCATCCCACGTGTTAGTGATTTATTTAATATTTTATGCAGGAAATTCGAATTTTTCAAATTTAGATTTTTCTGGGGGGGGACCCCCAGACCCCTGGAAGATTTGGCCCCCCAATGTTGACTCCATGGCAATCCTTGCACGCACCAGGTGGGGACTCGTTTTAGGCTGACTGACCTTGGGGAAGCCCAGGACCCATTCATAAATTCGGTCGCGAACGGGAATTGAACCCTGTTGACTGGGTTGGTTATGCTGTGCGCTAACCACTACATTGTACATACACAGACAAGCTGTAGTAATTGGGCTGAGTGATAACCACTACACTACTGCTCTCCATGAAGACAAAGATCCTCCGTATAGTGCTGTTAGCGAGCTGAGAAACTACGAGCCGAAGTGTGTGTGGGTGGTGTGTGTGTGGGTGTTGGTTGTGGTGGTGTGTGTGTGGGTGTGTGTGTGTGTGTGTGTGTGGGTGTGTGTGTGTGTGTGTGTGTGTGTGTGTGTGTGGGTGTGTGTGTGTGGTGTGTGTGTGGTGTGTGTGTGTGTGGTGTGTGTGTGTGTGTGTGTGTGTGTGTGTGTGTGTGTGTTGTGTGTGTGTGTTGTGTGTGGGGGTGTGTGTGTGTGGGGTGTGTGTGTGTGTGTGTGATGTGTGTGTGTGTGTGTGGTGTGTGTGTGTGTGTGTGTGTGTGTGTGGTGTAGGGTGTATGGTGTGTGGGTGTGTGTGTGCGGGTGTATGTGGTGTGTGTGTGGGTGTGGGGTGTGTGGTATGTGGGGTGTATGTGCGGGGTGTATGTGGTGTGTGTGTGGGTGTGTGTGGTGTGTGTTTGGTGTGTGTCTGGGGTGTGTGTGGTGTGTGTTGTTGTGTGTTGTGTGTGGGGTGTGTGTGGTGTGTGTTGTTGTGTGTTGTGTGTGGGTGTGTGTGGTGTGTGTTGTTGTGTGTGTGTGTGGGTGTGTGTTGTTGTGTGTTGTGTGTGGGTGTGTGTGGTGTGTGTTGTTGTGTGTTGTGTGTGGGTGTGTGTGGTGTGTGTTGTTGTGTGTGTCGCTGATTGGCTGACTCACCACCGCCCGGGGTTATCCCGCACACGCCCACGTACACACCACACCACCACCACGCAAAGCGAACGCGGAGGCGTGCACGCACGCGCCCCAGTAGGCGCGTATTTTGCGCAAAGGTCAGCGCTCAAGTTGGAGACAACTCCCCCAATTGTCCCGGGCAGCCCTCTTTTATTCTCTAAACTTCAAAGGCCCGGGGGTGGTAAGGGGGGGGGACGTCGCGCCGTGCAGCCATTCATGCGCCAACCTTTTGAGTTTCAACTGATGCTCCGCCCTCACCTGGAGCGTTATCTTCCGTTACGCCTCGAGCCATTGTCTACGCGCCCGCCCTCGATCCCCTACCCCCGAGTGGGGCGACCCCGTTGCCCCTTCATCTGGAAGCGCTCCCGTGCTGTTTGCCGACTTCATGAGCCACCCTCTGCTAGGCGGCGGCTGTGGCCAACCATTGTCCCTTTGTCCCTTGTGTCCTTCCTGCTAAATGTCCCGTCGTCCGTTCTCCCCTCGAGTTGTACCTCATTGCGGTTGGCCCAGGGAATCTTTTTNTTCCTGCGCCCGTACAATTTTTAAGCCAATTTAGGGGCACCGCCAATCTCCTGGCACCGGGAAACCGTGGGATTCTCCCTCTAGGGCCTCCGGATTAAAACCCGATGTGCCAGGCAACTCCCGTCAGGACACTACTCGTGGGTGTGCTGAGTGCGGGGCCGGGAGGGAGAGCGGTGCTTGCGGACTTGCTCTGCGGTCGTGGCACCACAAGTGTGTTTGTTGGGTTTGTGGTGTGTGTGGTGCGTGTTGTGTGTGTTGTGGTGTGTGTGGTGTATATTGTGTGCGTTGTGGTGTGTGTGTGTGTGTGGGCGTGTGTATTGTGTGTGTGTTGTGTGTGTGTGGTGTGGTGTGTCTGTGTGTGTGTGTGTGTGTGGTGTATGTGGTGTATGTGGTGTGTGTGGGTCGGTGGCTAAAGCACAGCAAGTTGGTACAGTAGGGGGCACAGGTGGTGCATCAGCCAGTCATCTCGGTCATCTCAGTCAGTCGACCCGTGGCACCTGCTGGGTCTGCCCCGTGACCTCCTGCCAGCGGGCGTTCGACACTTCACGTGGCCTCAACGTGCACTTGGCCTGGCACAAGCGTCGTGGTGACGTCACCACCACTTAGTGGCGAATGGCGGTTGTTGTGTGTGGGGAGTGTGTGTGTATTGTGTGTGTGGTGTGTGTGGGGTGTGTGTGTGTATTGTGTTCTCCCCCGCTCTGCAGCCCCCCCCCCCATCCTGCACCCGTCCTCCTTGGCTCCTCCACTCCTCTTACCCTCCTTGTCAATCACTTTCCTGGCTCCGCCCACACCCCAACCCCCCTCCCCATCATGCACCTGTCCTCCTTAGCTCCTCCCCCTTCACCTTCCTGGCTCCGCCCACACCCCCCATTCTGTACCGGTCCCTCTTGGCTCCTCCCCCTCCTCTGACCCTAAGTAACAATGTCTCATCACAAATAACTCTCGCTACAGTTATTTTGCTGTGCCTTTGTATTACACCTGATGAGGAGGCTTGTGTTGCCTCCGAAACGTCGTGATTTAATTTTGTTGTTTTGTTTACTTTTTTTATTAATTGTTTTACCTACGTGATTCTTAGGGTTTTCGGTAAAGTCACATAGGTAAAAAATCAAAATTCATTAAGTAAAAAAAATAATATTTTACTTTTAGTAATTTTTATGTTTTACCTACGTGACTTTACCGAAAACACCCTAAGAATATGAATACTTGCAATCACGAAAGCTTCAAATCTAGAATTACCTACGTGACTTTACCGAAAAAACCGAGAGTATGGTGTGGTGTGTTGGGCGTGCGTGTGTGTGGTGCGTGTATGGCGCGCGCGTGCGTGCGTGTGTGTGCTTAAGATCAGTTGCAATACGTTGAGGAATGCACAAGAAGCGTCACATGTGCATGTGGAAGGATTGAGACGTGCGCGACCTTCATCGTTCGCCGCAGCCACGACACCAGAGCCGATGGGAAGTTGTAAAAGCCTTTCGTGTAAACGTGGCCCCTTTGACACGGGTTGTACAAGTTGTGGCTGCTATTACCCTCCCTTTTCATGCACGATATAAACAGGGACTTCTTTGTGGCGAGGAGGGAGGGTGGCGGTGAGGGGGGTGGGTCGTGGTGAGGCATGAGCAATACCTCCTCTTCACACTTTACGACAACACAAAACGGCTTTTCGCAACGTGAAATCTCTGGAGAAAATGTGAACGAGTAGGGTAGAGCGTGACGGTGATTCATACCACAAATTTGAGATGATTATTTTAGTTTGGAGGCTCCCAAGGGTTGACACACTTTAAAACATGTTTTATTTTCACTTGGTCGGATGAAGTTTGTATATTTGTGCATGACCCTATAACTCCCATGGTGACGCATACCGAGTGCGAACTTTCTGGCACGAGGTGGTTCGTGATCCAGTAGTAGTGGAGTGGCGAATCGTCGATGTGATGATGCCTCTCCTTCATGTAGATCTCCGTGTGAGTTTATGGGTCTCTATGTGAGTTTATGGGGCTCTGTGTGGGTCTATGGGTCTCTATGTGAGTCTATGGGTCTCTACGTGAGGCTATGGGTCTATGTGTGAGTCTATGGGTCTCTGTGTGAGTCTATGGGTCTCTATGTGAGTCTATGGGTCTCTATGTGAGTCTATGGGTCTCTGTGTGAGTCTGTGGGTCTCTGTGTGAGTCTGTGGATCTCTATGTGAGTCTATGGGTCTCTATGTGAGTCTATGGGTCTCTATGTGAGTCTATGGGTCTCTATGTGAGTCTATGGGTCTCTGTGAGTCTATGGGTCTCTATGTGAGTCTGTGGGTCTCTATGTGAGTCTATGGGTCTCTATGTGAGTCTATGGGTCTCTGTGTGAGTCTATGGGTCTCTGTGTGAGTCTGTGGGTCTCTGTGTGAGTCTATGGGTCTCTATGTGAGTCTGGGTCTCTATGTGAGTCTATGGGTCTCTGTNTGAGTCTATGGGTCTCTGTGTGAGTATGGGTCTCTATGTGAGTCTATGGGTCTCTGTGTGAGTTTATGGGTCTCTGTGTGAGTCTATGGGTCTCTGTGTGAGTCTATGGGCTCTGTGTGAGTCTATGGGTCACTGTGAATCCATATATCTGCGTGAGGCTCTGGGTTTTGGACGTGAGTCTATGGGTCTCGTTGCCAATCTATAGATCTCTGTGTGAGTCTATGGGTCTCTATGTGACCCTATGGAGCTCTGAGTCTGCACCTCCGATTACAACGGTTAGCTACGTACGGTGCGAAAGAAGTTCAACATACGTACGACCGGAGAGAGTTTAATTTCTCAATGGGTGCATCACGATTATCACCATCATCATCATCAAAATCATCAAGTAGACGCGCAACTGCTGGTGCCATGCTTTGTGTGCGGACGATGTGGTTCAGGGTCGTGGGCGATGATCTTCAGGGTTGCAGACCCAAGGCAGAGGGTCCTCTGCGCCGTTTGGTCTCTCGCCAGGAGGAGTTTGTTCGTGACCTCTTGACAACTCCAGGGTCAACAAAGCATCGTCGCACCGAACGAGCCCGACTCGTGTTCATAGAGGGCACCTGTCCAATATCGTTGGTGTGTACGTTGAACTTCTTTTACACCCTACCTAGCCAACCGTGCTAATCGGAGGTATGCGAAACACGACGATTCTAGATTTGAAGCTTTCGTGACTGCAAGGATTCATATTCTTAGGTTTTTTCGGTAAAGTCACGTAGACGGAAGCTTGTGTTGCCTCCCAAACGTCGTGATTTTTATTTAATTTTATTTTATTTTACTTTTATTAATTTTAATTTTTACCTACGTGGCTTTACCGAAAAAACCTAAGAATATGAAACACGACGATATTTTCTTAACGGGTCACAACCCCGGCTAATGGACGAATTTATTTATTTGATAACTTTTCGTTGTTTGTTGTTCTTTGTGATTTTTTTTTTNGGTGCCATTTCCCAATTTGTTTAGTCATTCTGATTTTGCTTGGTAGTCGTAGTGGTGATGGTTTTCATTTGCTTGGTGCGCGTGTATGCCCGTGTGTGCGTGTGTGTGTGCGTGTGTGTGCGTGTGTGTGCGCGTGTTCGATTCCCGCTCACGGCCAACACTGTGACGATTATCTGAACCTGTCCTGGGCCTCCCCTAGGTCGACTCAGACCGAAATAAGTACCTGGTGCGATGTGTAACAGCACTTGCCCCTACAGTCTGTTAAGGCTATACGGGGGATCTTTATCTTTGTCTTGTCTGCGCGTGTGTGTGCTGCGCCGTGCATATAGCAAACCGCGTATATGGGGTTTGGTCCTCATATATAACTCATGTGCATCGTTGTGGGCATGAATGACGCCGCTATATGAGGTGCTGAAGTATTATAATCATGAGACTGAGCAATAGAATCCGGTCCAGAGGTTGGGTCCTCAAACAAAAGTTGCTGGGAATTCATTTGACGCCTTATATCGGTGGTGCTTAACCAGTTGTGAACGCACCCCCTAGGGGTGCGAGATGCCCTTTCTGGGGTACGAAACATGGCCAGAGATATGACATTTCTAGAACCCTGTGTATTTATTAACATGATACATGGTTTAAGGGCTGCAGGAAAAGGTTAAGAACCTCTTACGATGCGTCGTAGCATCATCGAGGCTATTCGTTGCGGCTGAGCAACCACACGTGGTTTTTTTGCTACCAGCAGTAACAATGATGATTTACAAAGCGTCTCGATGCAATCGTATCTCGGACACAATGGAATGACGATGATTGTGATGATGGTGATGATGATCATTACCACCGTAGAGAATTAATTGTTGCTTTCCCTATAGATCGACCGGTCCCCCGTCATGGGAACGTGGAATTTCCACCTCTGGATCCAGGCATAGAAGAGAAATGAGCTGAACCCTTGCTTTCGTTTGAGCGAAAACATCTTCACTGAGTATGAAAAAATAACAAAAGGTTTTACCCTTACTGGAAATAAAACAGGTGTTTAGATTTTGATTTAAAGCTTTCGTGACTGCAGGGATTCATATTCTTGGTTCTTTCGGTAAAGTCACGTAGAAGGGAAATAATAAATATATAAAACAATACAATTCTCACGACGTTTCGACTGCAACACAAGCAATCATTATCAGTTAATCCTCTTCATGCCCCTATGGGACATACAGCCGCAATGACTTCCCTCCGCTTCTTCCTGTCCTTGGCAACTTGTTGAGCCTCGCCCCGAGAGACGTTGATCGCTGCTGCCAGCTACTCCTTTACGGTTTGCTCCACGTGCTAGGGCCGAGGTATCCAATAGGCCACAGTCGGCACCTAGGGGCCTACTCACTCACCAGCCACTCACTCACTCATTCACCACCCACTGACTCACTCATTCACCCACTCACCCAGCCACCCACTCACCCACTCACACTCATTCACCCACCCACCCACTCATTCACCCACTCACCCACCCACTCACTCNTTCACCCACTCACCCAGTCCACCCACTCACTCACTCACTCACCCACTCACCCACTCACCCACTCACTCACTCATTCACCACTCACTCACCCACCCACTCACCCAGCCACCCACTCATTCACTCACCCACCCACTCACTCATTCACCCACTCACCCACTCACCCGCCCACTCACTCACTCACTCATTCACCCATTCACTCACCCACTCACCCCATCACTCACTCATTCATCCACTCACTCACCCACCACTCACCCAGCCACCCACTCACCCACTCACTCACTCACCCACCCACTCACCCAGCCACCCACTCACCCACTCACTCACCCACCCACTCACTCATTCACCCACTCACCCACCGACTCACTCATCCACTCACCCAGCCACCAGCCATTCAACCATAGAGTCACCATCCACTCACCCAACCGCCTGGTCTGGTCTCCAGGTTGCCAAGGTGGTGTCCATGCATGGCATTACAAGTGTTTAAATCAGGGCCTGATCTGCGGTGTCGAGGTTGAAAAGGTGGTGTGATTATATCGCTTTGTTGCAACGTGTTTAACTTTGAGATTCAATTGCTGATCTGCAGAAATTTAACGTCGTGGCATTGTGAATGTAAATATATGGCGTGTTTATACTCTGCTTAGTTGCAACATATGTTTGACTGAAACGGCTTTTTAAAATAATAATCAGATCTTGCAGCAGTACGCCACATCAATGCGAGTTTCGCTCGGCCGAATTCAGTGGCCGAGTGTGAATGTGCTCGAAAACGGGGGGATTGCAGCGGTTAGCGGCGCGCGAGATCCTCCACCGCTGGGACGCCACATCAACTCGGGGGAGTGTTTAGCGCGGCGCGACGAATTCCTCCACCGCTGGGACGCCGAGGCAATGTGAGAGTGTGCTGGTGAAAACTCGGGGGAGCGGTGGTGCAGCGGTTAGCGCGCTGCACGACGAATTCCTCCACCGCTTGGACGCCGAGGCAATGTGAGAGTGTGCTGGTGAAAACTCGGGGGGAGCGGTGGTGCAGCGGTTAGCGCGCTGCGCGACGAATTCCTCCACCGCTTGGACGCCGAGGCAATGTGAGAGTGTGCTGGCGAAAACTCGGGGGGGGGAGCGGTGGTGCAGCGGTTAGCGCGCTGCGCGACGAACCCGGCTGGGACCCGCGTACGATTAACCGGTGGCGATTATCCGAAAGGGTCCCGGGCCTCCTCCCCTAGGTCGACTCAGACTCGAATGAGTACCTGGTGCGGTGTGTAAACATCGCCACTGGGGAGACAAAGGCGGGCGGGCGTGTGGCTGGCCACGCATATTTTGCTGTCTTTTCTTCGATGTTTTGTTTGCACATAGTCACTTTAAGATGTTTTCTTGTCCATGTTTTTGTTTGTTGCGGTTGCACCCGATTCAAGAGCCGAATGGCTCACAGGGCTATACCTAATCAATGAAACTGAAAAACTAAAACGCACCCCCTCGTGTACCGTTCAGGCCTTCACATGTGCTCGCTAACAGCACTTGCCCCAACAGTCTGTTAAGGCTATACGGAGAGGGGGGGGTCTTTGTATTTGTTGGGTTAAGCTGTTAAGTTTCGTGGGCAGGGGTCAAGAATATCACCTCGGGTTTGCTCTTCTACGAAGCTGCTCATGGTCCACCCTGAGCCGCATCCACTGCACAAACCAAGGCAGTGGATACATGTTGATGCACAAATGGAGGATGCAAAAACAACTCTCCAGTAGCTCGCGTGTGACTGCGGTCATCCAGAACCGCCTGCACAACAGGTAACGACTAAATGCCCCGATCCACTAATACGATGGAGACATAGTAGTAGGTTTTTACCCTTTCAACTGGTACACAAACTGACACCTTTATACAAGGCATCATGTTTGCAATAACCACAACACAAGCAGTCAAAATGAAATCAAAAAGAAACAACTCTGATTATGATCATGTTTGCAATAACCTTGAAGTTGATTGATAAACACCCGAGACAGCTTTTCTTAGAGCCTAGTCTCCATTGGTGTTGGACCAATCAACTTCAAGGACAGTGCATTTAATTATCATCATCAGAGTTGTTTCTTTTTGTTTGCATTTTGACTGCTTGTGTTGTGGTTATTGTAAACATGATGCCTTGTATAAAGGTGTCAGTTTTTGTATCAGTTTAAAGGGTAAAACCTACTACTTTATTTTGCCACTGGTAAAGGAGGTCTCATAGTACGAAGGAGACGTCGCAGCGATGATGATGATGATGATGCACCACTCCGCTCTTCGCGACTCGGTTATCCGGATTGATAACTTGATTGCGAGGTCGCGGTTGTCGTATCTCTGCATCTTCGTCGGCCGTAGGAGAGAAGATGGCATGGTCAAGGACCAAGATATCCGAGTTCAATCTCCAGCCACGGCTAACGTCGTTGGCAAGCGATGTCACCTCGGTAATGTTGCCCCAAGTTAGTGTGCCGATTGTGCTACTCAAGTTTCAATCGTTTTAATGTTGCGTTTAACAAGGCCAAGAGGCCAAGAATGGGTGAATGAGTGCGTGGGTGGGTAAGTGAATCGGTTAGTGAGTGCGTGAGCGAGGGGGAAATGAGTGGGTGAGAGAGTCAACGAGTGAGTGGGTGCGTAAATTAATGAGTGGGCGAGTGAGCACGTGCATGAGTGAGTGAGCGAATGAGTGAGTGAGCGAATGAGAGAGTGAGCGAATGAGAGAGTGAGCGAATGAGAGAGTGAGCGAATGAGAGAGTGAGCGAATGAGTGAGTGAGCGAATGAGTGAGTGAGCGAATGAGAGAGTGAGCGAATGAGTGAGTGAGCGAATGAGTGAGTGAGTGGGTGAGTAAATGAATAGGTGAGTGAGTGAGCGAGGGAGGGAATGAGTGGGTGAGTGGATGAGTGGGCGAGTCAATGAATTAGAGAGTGAGTGAGTGTGATTGTGGATGAGTGAATGTTTGAGTAGATGAAATAGTGAGTGAGTGGCTAAATGATTGAGTGAATTGATGAGTGGGTAAACGTTCGGTCGTTTCGATTTAAAGCTTTCGTGACTGCAGGGATTCATCTTCTTGGTTCTTTCGGTAAAGTCACGTAGAAGGGAAATAATAAAATAATAAAAATAAAACATTATAAAATAATTCTCACGACGTTTCGGCCACAACGCAAGTAGCCGTCCTTAGGTGAAGACCATGTCTGTCGGGAGACAGCGTCTGACGCCGACACGTCGTGAGAATTATTTTATTAAGTTGAATTTTTATTATTTATTATTTCCCTTCTACGTGACTTTACAGAAAGAACCAAGAAGAGGTTCGTTCGTTTCTCAATCCGCTTGTCCTGGTGAGCAGAATGTTAAGGGCGGTCCACACCTCCCTACTCAACATGTGTGTGGAAGTTGAAAGTGTGAAAATTTAAAGTTTATTTTGTTTAGCCCGGCAATAGCACAAGACACCAGGACACAGTCTCATTTGTCAATGTGACCTGGGTAGCCAATACACTGAAAGTAAAACAAACGAAACAAAGTTACAGCAATGAAGCAGAGACAAATCGGAGCAAAAAATAACTGTGCTCCATAAGCAGTTGCTGAGACATATGGCCGTAACTTAGAAGCATTGCTGCATACCAGCCAAGTGATTAGATCACAAAAAAATGAAAGAATTTTTCTTCATTCTGAAGAAAAAAAAAACAACTCTAGGGGTGGGTGGATGGGTGGGGATATGGGTGGGTGGATGGGTGGGTGGATGGGTGGGTGGATGGGGGTGGGTGAGTGAGTGGGTGGGTGAGTGGTTGGGTGAGTGGATGGGTGGGTGGATGGGGGTGGATGGGGGTGGATGGGGGTGGGTGAGAGGGTGGGTGGATGGATGGGTGGATGGGTGGGTGGTGAGTGAATGAGTGGGTGAGTGGGTGGGTGAGTGGGTGGGTGGGTGGATGGGTGGGTGGATGGGTGGGTGGATGGGTGAGTGGGTGGATGGTGAGTGGGTGGATGGGTGAGTGGGTGGATGGGTGAGTGGTAGATGGGTGAGGTGGTGAAATCTGAGGTTGACATTCCACAAAAGACCTCGGTCTGCATTTTCGCGGAGCCGCGTTTACCCCGGGGACTCTTGAGGAGCGGGGTGCATTTGAGGCAGCAGAGGCTGGACCCCCTTCCGTTCACAAACACAGCACGCGTAAGCGGGCTCAGGTCGAAATTTACACAAGTGGCTGGGCGGAAATCTGTGGTTTACAAACTTATGAAATATATTTTTTTCCTCCATGATGCCTGCTTTTAAAATATTGAACACACACACGCACGTATTTGTGTTTATACAGTATGTAAACGTGCACAAATATTTGTTTACTAAGCCAGCCAGCCAGCCGTTGAGATATAGTGTGGCACTGCGGTCTTGTGATGTCTGGGCCAGGCACGTTGGCAGGGCAGTTGCGTGATCGGGGCTCAGAGAGATCTGCCCAAAAGGTGCTCGCGAGTCCCAGCGTTCACAACATCCGAGCCAAATCTGTCAAATGTCCACACCACCCCCGCGGCCATCCAACGTTGGGTGCCCACCTAAGGTTGAGATAAAAGTATTTTTTACACATTTGGTGACGATGTTATCTCTCTCTCCTGCCGCCGTGGCTTGCGTTTTTGTGCGTGTGTGTGTGTGCACGTGTGTGTGCGCGCGTGTGTGTGCGCGCGTGTGTGTGCGTGTGTGTGTGTATATATGGCCACCCACCCCCTCGTGTACCGTTGCGGCCTTCATAGGTGCTCGCTAACAGCACTTGCCCCTACAGTCTGTTAAGGCTATATGGGGGATTTGTATATCGACAGCGGGTGAGCGGTGGTGCAGCGGTTAGCGCGCTGCGCTACGAACCTGGCGACCCGGGTTCAATACCCGCTCACGGCCAACACCAGTGACGATTATCTGAACCGGTCCTGGGCCTCCCTAGGTCGACTCAGCCGCAAATGAGTACCTGGTACGATGTGTGAACCTCGCCACTAGGGAGACAAACGCGTGGTGTTGGCCACCCACCTCCTCGTGTGCCGTGCCGGCCTTTATAGGTGCTCGCTAACAGCACTTGCCCCTACAAATCTGTTAAGCCTATACCGTGAATCTTTGTCTTTGTATCGATAGCACTGTGGCATTTAAAAGGATGCATATTTTAATAGGCAACGTTTCGGGCAATGACCATTTTTCAGAGCACGTAAAATACAGAGGTCCAGAGAGATGGAGTGGGATTCTACGACGCTTGTTTTACAGACGAGGCTTTAACCCATGCTGACAGTAATACACAAGGGGTTAAGATGTTCCAACACCAAACAAACTCGAAACTAAACTTTTTAAATCCTTTATATTAAGTTCGCTTGCTTGCTTACGACCGTGCAAATCTTTCGGTCGTTTTTTAACCCACTTCCCGTGATCCAATCGAGCTGACATTTTCCACACAGACTCGTTGTGCGACAATTATTGTTCGTGAAATTTCTTTCCAAAATTTTACACTTTTTAGGACAAAAAATATTATATTTCATTACCAATTGCTTAATGGTGCAATGCAATCATCTGACCCATAGGTGGCAGCCATCTCAAGCCAGAGGACGAGAGGACTCTAGCCGCCACGCATATAAAGGATTTATAGTGAAAAACTTTGTTTTTACGGGTTATACTTATTTAAATTTGACCAGCTAAGGCCCACTGAGCTATGTATCTTTTTCATAAGCGACCTGGCCACAAATGATAGGTCTACAAAGTGGCTTATCGTGGAGAAATGTATAGCAGTCGCCACATCCTCTTAACGCGTGATGTTGTGGAGGGAAAAGCCCGAGGACCCGGAGAAAAATCCACGCGACCACGGGGAGAGGGAGAGACACGCAAATTCCAAATATACATTCTAAGGCCACGGAATCATCGATAGAGAAATCCTGGACGAAGAATAAGACATTTGATTGATTTTGTCTTTGACTAAAATAGTTCTAGAGCCGCATCACGCTCAGGTGTGCAGCAGATGACGACGCACATTCTGACTTGAACAAAGAAAATGGGTGATGGAATCAATTTTGAGGACGTCTTTTTTAAAAACAAAAACTTCCACAAAAAAGTCTCGTTCCGAGTGTGCCGCCCCACTGGGTTATCGTGACCCCCCACTCTNCCCCCCCGTGAGCGTTTGAAAGCGATGGGAAAGTGAGAGCAAGCGCCGCGATGGGAAGAGAGAAATAAATTAATAAAAACATTTACTAAAACATCCACTCCAGAGTATGATGGAGATGCTCGCCTGACCGTTGTTAAGAATGCGATAGATAAATAAGCAGAGGGGGGGGTGCGGGGGGGGGGGCTAGGTGGGGTGAAGAGGGGCTAACTGTTCGGGTTCACATCCAAGTTCAAAATCGGAATATTGCATTGACACTGCAGGAAGAATCCGATGAGCAATAAAGATCTTTTGTCACAGATGGTCCAGGAGGGGNCACGGGGTATGGACGTTGCCAACAACGAACTATTGAGGCGCAGAGCACAAGAAAGCTCAACAAATCACCCAACACACAGATGCATGTGCGACACTAAACCATCCCACATCCTACCAGGCAAAGCCCCACTGAAGTGTTCAATTATTTTTTTTCCGAAGCGGCCTGGCCACGAACGACAGCTCAGCAGAGTTCACATCTTGACAACAGAGCCACGGCACCCTCCGCTTTGGCTGCTTTCCTACGATGATTCGGAATGGATGGGGAGGGGGCGAGTGGGGGAGGGGAGGGGTGCGCCAGAATGTTTCCAACAACAATAAACAACAACAGCAACAACATTCGCCACTAAGTGGCGGCCACGTCACACACGGCGCCGGTGCCAGGCTAGGTGCACATCTGAGGCCAGCACGTGAAAGTGTCGAAGGCTCGCTGCTGGCAGGAGGGTCACGGGACAGATCCAGCTGGTGCTGTGGGTGACTGCTGCTGTGCTAGGCTAGGTGCAGGAGGTCACGGGACAGACTCGGGCGCCGTGGATTGACTGCTGTGCCAGGCTACGTGCAGGAAGAGGTCACGGGACAGACCCGGGATGCCGTGGTTGACTGCTGTGCCAGGCTAGGTGCAGGTCACGGGACAGACCCGGGAAGCCGTGGGTGGACTGCTGTGCCAGGCTAGGTGCAGGAGGTCACGGGACAGACCTGGGGTGTCATGGATTGACTGCTGTGCCAGGCTACGTGCAGGAGGAGGTCACAGGACAGACCCGGGGTACCGTGGGTTGACTGTTGTGCCAGGCTAGGTGCAGGAGGAGGTCACGGGACAGACGTGGGTGCCATGGGTTGACTGCTGCTGTGCCAGGCTAGGTGCAGGAGGAGTTCACGGGACAGACCCAGCTGGTGCCGTGGCTCTCCGACTGAGATGACTGACAGATGCACCATCCGTGCCCCCTACTGCGTAC
Organism: Lethenteron camtschaticum; assembly: GCA_018977245.1. NCBI lineage: Eukaryota > Metazoa > Chordata > Hyperoartia > Petromyzontiformes > Petromyzontidae > Lethenteron > Lethenteron camtschaticum. The sequence goes on along the minus strand of MU249612.1, from coordinate 10,136,272 downwards.
AAGTCAATCACACACCGTGCACAGGGGAAGTCTTCCAACCTCATGGACGAGCTCACTTCCTCTGTGTACCTTGCCGTGTTCACCAAGCAAAGCCTCGCATGAGCTCGGCGAATCTTCGTTTGTTTTTAAATCCTTTATATTAAGTTCACTTGCTTGCTTGCGCGTTTACGACCGTGCAAATCTTTCGGTCGTTTTTTAACCCACTTCCCGTGATCCAATCGAGCTGACATTTTGCACACAGACTCGTTGTGCGGGACAATTTATTTTCGTGAAAATTTTTTCCAAAATGTTACACTTTTTAGGAAAAAAAAATTATATTTAATTACCAATTGCTTAATGGTGGCAGACAATCATCTGACCATAGGTGGCAGCCATCTCAAGCCAGAGGACGAGAGGACTCTAGCCGCCACGCATATAAAGGATTTATAGTGAAAACTTTGTTTTTAGGGGTTAATTTTTTCATCTTCCAGGAGGATCCTGGTCACGGGTTTCACACGTGGTCGGGATGGGGGGGCGATGCAATGGCTGGACCATGTTAGACATCCCAATCGAGTGGATATTGACATGCGGTGCAGCGAATGGGGTCCACCACCATCAACAGGGTCGATTGGCACAAACCCGTGCGGGTGGAGGTAAACCGCGACTAACTCCCACCTCTTTCTTTTCGACGTTTGGACAGCAGCGTGGAAGAGTAGGCCAAAACACTCTTTTTTGGAGAGGTTGATGAGAGCGAGTCCTCGTTTAGCGCAATCGTAGATGTCGCGTTAAGAGAAAATATTCCCCAATAAATAATGTAATAGCAATAACTCACTACTTACTACCACTGCGCACACGCACAGCGAGATGGCACGGACAAAAAACCGAGGCTACGCCGCCACTGCGTTCCTGCATCGTTCCGCGTACTGTATCACTCCGCTCAGGCGAGTGCAGCTCAAGAAAGTAGGTCGTCTTCTTGGTTCTTTCGGTAAAGTCACGTAGAAGGGAAATAATAAAATAATAAAAATAAAACATAATAAAATAATTCTCACGCAAGCAGCCTTCCTCAGGTGAAGAACAGGTCTGTCGGAAAGACAGCGTTGTGGCCGAAACGTCGTGAGAATTATTTAATGTTTTATTTTTATTATTTTATTATTTCCCTTCTACGTGACTTTACCGAAAGAACCAAGAAGATGAATCCCTGCAGTCACGAAAGCTTTAAATCGAATATTAAAGTAGTTCGTTGTCGACCGCTCAGAAGCCGCGTTATAACGTGGTACGTTTCGTGTTATAACGGGGCGCAGTCCGCATTATAACGGGCGAATTCCGCGTTGCAGCATGAACACCGCCACGCGACAAGCGATGACTTGCCGGTAACAATGTAAGTTATCAATTGGATTTGCATTGCACCCGCAGGAGCTGTGCACTTTTCCCCGCATGGTGATCGGAGGCATCAGCGCTCACGACCTGAACCAAGGCACGCTGGGAAACTGCTGGTTCGTGGCCGCCTGCTCCTGTCTGGCCACTAGGCCGTCCGTCTGGAGCAAGGTGAGGGTCTAACGCAGTCGTGATGGTTCTTCTTCTTCTTAACCCGGGGGTGCATCTTGACACAGGAGGAAGTCGAGGGACAGACCCGGGGTGCCGTGGGTTGACTGACTGCTGTGCCAGGCTAGGTGCAGGTCGCGGGACAGAACCGGGGTGCCGTGGGTTGACTGACTGCTGCGCGAGGCTAGGTGCAGGTCGCGGGACAGACCCGGGGTGCGTGGGTTGACTGACTGCTGTGCCAGGCTAGGTGCAGGTCGCGGGACAGACCCGGGGTGCCGTGGGTTGACTGACTGCTGTGCCAGGCTAGGTGTAGGTCGTGGGACAGAACCGGGGTGCTGTACAGACCCGGGGTGCCGTGGGTTGACTGACTGCTGTGCCAGGCTAGGTGCAGGTCGCGGGACATACCCGGGGTGCCGTGGGTTGACTGACTGCTGTGCCAGGCTAGGTGCAGGTCGCGGGACATACCCGGGGTGCCGTGGTTGACTGACTGCTGTGCCAGGCTAGGTGCAGGTCGTGGACAGACCGGGGTGCCGTGGGTTGACTGACTGCTGTGCCAGGCTAGGTGCAGGTCGCGGGACAGACCCGGGGTGCCGTGGGTTGACTGACTGCTGTGCCAGGCTAGGTGCAGGTCGCGGGACAGAACCGGGGTGCCGTGGGTTGACTGACTGCTGTGCCAGGCTAGGTGCAGGTCGCGGGACAGAACCGGGGTGCTGTGGGTTGACTGACTGCTGTGCCAGGCTAGGTGCAGGTCGCGGGACAGAACCTGGGTGCCGTGGGTTGACTGACTGCTGTGCCAGGCTAGGTGCAGGAGGGCTGCCAGATGCCATTTCTGGGGTGCGGGACACGGCCAGACTATTTTTAGAAGGCAAATCATCAAAAAGACAAATTAAGCAATACTCTTAGGTTTTTTCGGTAAAGTCACGTAGGTAAGAAATATAAAAATAAAATAATAATAATAAATGAAAATAACTCAATTAAATCACGACGCTTCGAGGCAACACAAGTCTCCATCTTCAGTGGACCGTCACAGCTAAATTTGCTGTATCAAGGTGCAGTCACGAAAGCTTCAAATCTAGAATAAATAAGTATAACCCGTAAAAACAAAGTTTTTCCTCTGGCTTGAGATGGCTGCCACCTATGGGTCAGATGATTGCATGGCACCATTAAGCAATTGGTAATTAAATATAATATTTTTGTCCTAAAAAGTGTTAAATTTTAGAATTTTTTTTCACGAACATTAATTGTCACGCACAACGAGTCTGTGTGGAAAATGTCAGCTCGATTGGATCACGGGAAGTGGGTTAAAAAACGACCGAAAGATTTGCACGGTCGTAAGCGTGCAAGCAAGCAAGTGAACTTAATATAAAGGATTTAAAAAAAACATGACGATTGAGAACCAAAGGGGTGCAAGGCCTGCAGTCAAGGTTAACATCCACTGGCATATACTATTCAACTACAGTAAAACCTTGGATTGCGAGTAACTTGGTCTGCGAGTGTTTTGCAAGACGAGCAAACATTTTAAATAAATATTAATTTGATAAACGAGCGAGGTCTTGCAATGCGAGTAGTACGTGTGTACGCTTTGTCTGTCGAGCGTCACGTGATCACAACCGATATACCAGTGCTTTGGATTACAAACACGTTTCCAGAACGAATTATGCTCGCAAGCCAAGGTTTTACTGTATATTTTATTTTACAGGTAATAGTGCCCACCACTGAAGCGATGTAAGTGGTTGTGCCTGTGGCCGAAACAATTTTTAAATCCTTTATATTAAGTTTGCTTGCTTGCTTAGGACCGTGCAAATCTTTCGGTCGTTTTTAACCCACTTCCCGTGATCCAATCGAGCTGACATTTTCCACACAGACTCGTTGTGCGAGATAATTAATGTTCGTAAAATTTTTTTCCAAAATTTTACACTTTTTAGGACAAAAATATTATATTTAATTACCAATTGCTAATGGTGCAATGCAATCATCTGACCCATAGGTGGCAGCCATCTCAAGCCAGAGGACGAGAGGACTCTAGCCGCCACGCATATAAAGGATTTATAGTGAAAAACTTTGTTTTTACGGGTTATACTTATTCCGGATTCTGTCGACAGACCTCGACACACCTGGCTGAAATCTCCCCCTCCCTCCACCCCCCTCCTCCCACCCCCTCCAGGTGATCCCAGACCCTTCAGCCAGTGCTGGGGCAGCGGGGGGCCCAATCCGCACCCGGGATCTTCCACTTCTGCTTCTGGCGCTTCGGCCAGTGGCTGGACGTGGTGGTTGACGACCGGCTGCCCACCTCCGACGGGAAGCTGCTCTACTGCAGCTCGAGCGAGCCTTCCGAGTTCTGGAGCGCCCTTCTGGAGAAGGCCTACGCCAAGTGCGTTGCGTTGGTGGCCAGACGCGGTGGCCGGGAGATGTTGACTGCCTCGCCTGGTAGACAGGTGGTCGTGGGTTAGATCACGACCCTGACGCTGTTGCTGTAATTTGGAGTTTGTGTGTGTCTCTCTCATCGTCATCACGGTGGCCGGAGATTTTGACTGCCTCGACTGGTACGCAGGAGATCGTGGGTTCGATCCGACCCTGACGATGCCTGCTGTTGCTTATTTGGAGTCTGCGTCTCTCTCTCTCATCATCATCACGGTGGCTAGGAGATGTTGACTGCCTCGCCTGGTACGCAGGAGGTCGTGGGTTCGATCGCGACCCTGACGATGCTTGTTGTTGTTGTTGTCGTGGATACGATCCCGACGCTGACGATGCTTGTTGTTGTTTATTTGGAGTCTGCATCTCTCTCTCATCATCATCACTGTGGCTAGATGTTAACTGCCTCGCCTGGTAGACAGGAGGTCGTGGGTTCGATCCCGACCCTGACAATGCTTGTTGTTTATTTGGAGTCTGCGTCTCTCGCATCGTCGTCATCACGGTGGCTAGGATATGTTAACTACTTCGTCTGGTATATAGGAGGTCGTGGGTTCGATCCCGTCCCTGACGCCTGCTGTATAATTTGAGTTTGCGTTTCTCTCTCTCTCTCCCGGTCCTCCAGTTGTTTCTCCCTCCACATCTAGAATCAACGTCACGCATTTAGAGTATTTGGCTGCTATAAATGTCCACGCGACGATAAGCCACTTTGCTGAGCCGTCATTTGTGATAGCCAGATCGTTTCTGAAAAAGAGCTACAGTACATAACTCACTGAGCCTTACCTAGTAAAATAAATAAAATAGTTAAATTTGATTTGGCATCTCATCTCAATTCTCCCTACCTCTCTGTGCGAGCCGCATCCTTTCTCAGAAACGTCTGTGTCGATCATATGGCCTCCCTTAATACGAGCTCTCCATGACCGATTTAAACTATTTTTTATTTATGTTACTCAGTAATAAGGCCCACTGAATTGGAAAATTATAGCAGCCAAATACTCTAAACACGTGACGTTGACTCTAAATGTGGAAGTAAAAACCGGTGGACATGACGAAAAATCCACGCGACCACGCGGAGAGAGAGATACACAAACTCCAAATATACAGCAGCAGGCGTCGTCAGGGTCGGGATCGAACCCACGACCTCCTGTATACCAGGCGAGGTAGTTAACATCTCGCCACCGTGATGATTGAGAGAGAGAGACATGCAAACTCCAAATATACAGCAGCAGGCGTCATCAGGGTCAGGATCGAACCCACAACCTCCTGTATACCAGGCAAGGTAGTTAACATCTCCTAGCAACTGTAATGATGATGATGAGAGAGAGACACGCAAACTCCAAATATACAGCAGCAGGTGTCAGGGTCGGGATTGAACCCAGGACCTCCTGTGTTCCAGGCGAGATAGTTAACATCTCCTAGCCACCACGGCGCGATTTGCACGCAGGGGCCTTCTATGATGCTGTGAATGATGATGATGTTGCTGATGATGCTTCTGCGAGTGATTACGATACTGCTGATGATGCTGCTGATGATGCTTCTGTTGCTGATGCTGCTGCTGATGGTAGACCAAGTGCCACTGCTCTCAGCTGCTGGCATCGCCCCTCTATAACTCAATGAGCGTGCGCCCACCGCGCATTTCATAACTATTATTATTTTACATTTTTGGCGTATCTAAAGTGACAGCCTGGAAGATGAATAGCGCACCGGGTTGTTTGTATATCCAGCACTGCGTGCCGGTGCTTGGAATGTGAAAAGGACGACATCTGGGTCGTGTTGGATTAGCACGTGGGTCGGCATCCAAAGTAACAAGGAGAGACATTTGACTTTCTAATTTCGGCACGAAACAAACTCCATAGGTCACGAGCCGCAATGCATTGTGGTGAATACGTGGACGTCGTGGGGGTCGTGAATGAATGACGTCACGAAGCAGTAGTCCCTGAAGAGCCGCGAGGTGCCAACCGCCTGGGTTTGTGTTGAGAGCTGTCTCATCATCATCATCCTCTTGTACCCCATACCCCCCTCATCCTCCTCCTGTCCCCCCCATCCTCCTCGCCCTTCTCCTCCATCCTCTCCTCCTTCTCCCCCTTCTCTGCCCCCCTCCACCTCCTCACCGTCCTCCCCCCTCCTCCTCCCACTCCCCCCTCCCTCCTCCACCTTCTCTTCCCCTCCACCTCCTCCTGTCCTCCCCCTTCTCTCCCTCCTCCTACTTCCCCCCCTCCTCCTTCTCTCCACCCCCCTCCTCCTCCACTTATCCCCTCCTCCTCACCCTCCTCCTCCTCCACCCCTCCTCCCACTTCCTCCTCCCCCCCTCCCCCCCCTTCTCTCCCCCCCTCCTCCTCCCCCCTTATTCCCCCNTCCTCCACCGTCCTCCCCCCCTCCTCCTCCACCCCCCTCCTTCCCCCCTNCTCCTCCTCCCCTTTTCTGCCCCTCCTCCTCACCGTCCCCTCCTCCTCACCCCCCCTACTCTCCACCCGCCTCCTCCTCCACCCTTCCCATCCACCTCCTTCCCCCCACCTCCACCCCCCCCCCTTTCCCCCCTCCTCCTCCACCTTCTCTCCACCNCCTCCCCTCCTCCTCCCCCACCATCTCCCCCCCCCACCATCTCCCCCCCTCTTCCTCCCCTCCCCCTCCTCCTTCCCCCTCCCCCCACCGTTCCCCCCCTCCTCCTCCCCCTTCTCTGCCCCTCTCCACCCCCCCCCCACCTCCTCCACCCCCCCCCCCACCGTCTCCAGGCTGTGCGGCTCGTACGAGGCGATGGACGGGGCAGCACTGCGGCGGCGCTGGTGGACCTCTCGGGCGGGGTGTCGGAGCCCCTCGACCTCACCGACAGCGCTCTCGCCCGCGACGCCATCCGCAAGTTCCACCTCTTCGGCCGCCTGCTCAAGGCGCACTCGCGCGGGGCCTCATCAGTGCTCCTCCGCGTACGCTGCTGCTGCTGCACTCTGCCCATTGACACCCTCCCCTCTCCTCTCCCCGCCCCAGTCACCAATCAACTCCACCGGGAAATTAGTCAAGAATTTCAGCCGTAGATGGAAAGCGTTAAGGCGTACGAACTTCTTGTCCGTCTGTCTGTTCTCCGTCGTCCATCTGTCTGTCTGTCATAGCGGGGAATCTCCAATTAGCAACGGTTGGCTACGAGTGGTGCGAAAGAAGTCCGACACACATGCACACACGTACACATACACACGTACAGATACACACACATACGCACGCACGCGTAAAAATACACTCGCACAGATACACAACTACACACTCACGTACACCCACACACGTACAGACACACATGTACAGATACATACACGTACGTACACACACAACAACAACCGCAATTCGCCACTAAGTGGCGGTGACGTCACCACGACGCTTGTGCCAGGCCAAGTGCACCTTGAGGCCACGTGAGGTGTTGAACGCCCGCTGGCAGCAGGGGCAGACCCAGCAGGTGCACGGGTCGACTGACCGAGATGACCGAGATGACTGGCTGATGAGACACGCACAGATACACACACATACGCACACACGTACACTCACGTACACATACACACGTACAGACACACACACGTACCCACGCGAGTTCACTTGCTCGCTACGACCCCACCCGCCGCCGTTCCCCCCCACCCCACCATGCCCCCANCCACCATGCCCCCACCATGCCCACCCCCCCCACCAGCCCCCCCATCCCCCACCATCCCCCCCATCCCCNCCCCCCCACCATGCCCCCCCCCCCACCATCCCCCACCATCCCCCCTCCCAGCCCCCACCATCCCCCCCCACCATGCCCCCCTCCACCATGCCCCCCCTCCACCATGCCCCCCCCACCATACCCCNCCACCATGCCCCCCNNNCACCATGCCCCCCCCCAATGCCCCCCCCACCATCCCCCCACCATGCCCCCCCNACCATGCCCCATACCCCCCACCCACCATGCCCCCACCATGCCCCCCCACCATGCCCCCACCATGCCCNCCACCATGCCCCCCCATGCCCCNCACCATGCCCCCCACCATGCCCCCNCCATATTGCCCCCCCCCACCATGCCCACCCCCCCCACCATGCCCACCACCATGCCCCCCCCCGACCATGCCCCCCACCATGCCCCCCCACCATGCCCCCCCCACCATGCCCCTACACCACCATGCCCCCCCCCCATGCCCCCCCGGCGGCCACCTGGCGGAGAGCTGTAATCGCTGGCGAGCGGCCTGGTGCAGGGCCACTCCTACTCCGTGACGTCAGTGCGCAAGGTGCAGCTGGCGCCGCGGGACGGCGGCGACGGCAGCCACAAGCAGTACCTGCTGCGCATGCGCAACCCCTGGGGCCACCGCGAGTGGAACGGGTCGTGGAGCGACACGTGAGCGTCGTCGTCGATGGGGCGCGCGCGTGCGGCCACGTGCGGGATGATTAATGGCAGCTGGCACGATGATGACAGGCGATTGGAGTGAGCTTGGTGCAGAGGTCGCAAACGGGTTTTGATTCCTTACCCGTACCCGGCTGCACCAGGGTCGCAAACGGGTACCCGTACCCGGCCGTACCTGTACCCTACCCGGGCCGGGTATCGGGTACCTGATTGCGACCTCTGGGATGAAGCCATGTTGCAGGCGCGGGTGGGTTGATTCTAGGAACTTGAATTGTGAGAAGAGACAAGACGTTGGGAAATGAGTGACAAACGGTGACTCACCAGTGACACACGGTCTACCCGTACCCGGCCGCACCAGGGTCGCAAACGGGTACCCGTACCCGGCCGGGTATGGGTAGCCGGGTATCAGGTTCCCGGTTGCGACCTCTGGCTTGGTGTCAAGGAAGGCCGTGTGATCGCCACCGATATCTCTGCGCAGAGAGGACGCGGCTCGCACGGAGTGCGGTGGGGGGGGGGATGGAGGATGGAGGGAGGATGAAGATGAGGTGAGAAATAAAGGACGCTCCGAGTCGTCGGACAGTTCCATGGGGGCCCTGTGTTACAAATTGCGCCGCGGCGTCTAGGAGATGTTAACTACCTCGCCTGGTATACAGGAGGTCGTGGGTTCGAGCCCGACCCTGACGACACCTGCTGTGCGTATTTGGAGTCTGCGTCTCTCTCGCTCATCATCATCACGGTGGCTAGGAGATGTTAACTATCTCGCCTGGTATACAGGAGGTCGTGGGTTTGATCCCGACCCTGACGACACCTGCTGTGTATATTTGGAGTCTGCGTCTCTCTCGCTCATCATCATCATCACGGTGGCTAGGAGATGTTAACTATCTCGCCTGGTATACAGGAGGTACCTGGGTTCGGTGTCTCTTGTCTGTCTGTTTCCCCCGTGGTCGCGTGGATTTTTCCCCGCGTCCTCCCGTTTTTCCATCCACGTTTAGAATCAACTTCACGCGTTGAGAGTATTTGGCACGGGTGAGCGACCACTAGTGCATACCAGGTGCATATCAGTATTACGGCCAGAGGGCTGTATACCAGGTGTTATGGGCAGAGGGCTGCATACCAAGAGCGGGTGGTGGCCCACAGATTTGTTCTACTGACAGCATTGAGTCTGTGGATTGAATCTAGGTGGCTATTTGAACGTCACACATACGCACGGCCAAGAGCGTGGATTCTTCGTGTCGCGTATGGCAATCTCCTCGCCAAACACGTTTTTGTTCGCACGCCCGCGGTATTTACATATCCACTGTTTTCCTTCGGCACACCATCGGCAGTTTTTTGCCAAACCGCGGCGGTTTTCAGGAACGTAACCCCCCCCCCACCGCGGTTGGCGTGGGATCATTGGATAAACCCTGGCCAATAACACCTTAATAAGTATAGGATCGCAGAGCTTGGGCAATGATTGGTAGCGCCGGCTCACCGCCTGACCGCTGCCTCTCAGCTTGTCTGTGGGCCCCCAAGCAATTGCGATTTGCACGAACGTCAGCACCTCCGATGAAGCACGGTTAAGCTACATATGGTGTAAAAGAATATTATTGGTTCTTTCGGTAAAGTCACGTAGGATGGAAATAATATAATAATAAAAATGAAATAATAAAATAATTCTCACGACGTTTCGGCCACAACGCAAGCAGCTGTTTTATTTCCATTCTATGTGACTTTCTCGAAAGAACCAAGAAGATGAATCCCTGCAGTCACGAAAGAAGTTTAACATACACACACCGAAATCTGAAATGTTCACAGTGAGCAGAAGACAATAATTATGATAATTGGTTTTTTACCCTTCTATCTGGCAACAAAACTGACACCTTTTTACAAGGAGTCATGTTTGCATAGACCGCAATACCTGCAGTCATAATACAAACAAAAGAACATTACTCTGATAATGTGCACTGTCCTTGAAGTTGATTGGTCCACACCCGAGACAGCTTTCCTTAGAGTCTAGTCTCCTTGTAAAAAGGTGTCAGTTTTTTTGCCAGATAGAAAGGTAAAAAACCAAATATCATATTTTACTGGCAAATGAGGTTCCCATAGTGTACAATGATTATGATTAGAGTAAAACGTAAACTCTTGCCGTCCGCAGGTCCGAGGAGTGGAAAATGGTCAGTGGGAGCGAGCGCCAACGGATGGGAATTACGGTGCGGAACGACGGGAGTTCTGGTGAGTGACGGCCGGCCGCGTGCTCGCGGTGGCGGAGCTGCCGAGTGTGTGGGAGGGTCGCAATCGCACTGGGGTCCCACCAGAGGTCGCAACCGGGTACCCGATACCCTACCCGATACCCGGCTACCCGTACCCGGCCGGGTACGGGTACCCGTTTGCGACCCTGGTGCGGCCGGGTACGGGTACGGGTAGGCCGTGAGTCACTGGTGAGTAACCGTTTGTCACTCATTTCCCAACGTCTTGTCTCTTCTCACAATTCAAGTTCCTAGAATCAACCCACCCGCGCCTGCAACATGGCTTCATCCCAGAGGTTGCAATCAGGTACCCGATACCCTAATTCTAGATTTGAAGCTTTCGTGACTGCAAGGATTCATACTCTTAGGTTTTTTCGGTAAAGTCACGTAGGTAAAACATTAAAATTAATAAAGTAAAATAAAATAAAAATCACGACGTTTCGAAGGCAACACATAACTACACTTATTTGGCCAATCTTATTTGACAGACAACTATTACAGGTTTACCATGTTCAGTTTTCACAGGTTGAGTCACAAACCGTACCTCTCCATAACAAAGGCTCACCCTCTTAAGCCTCACCTTGCCATATGAATAAAAGTGTGCTGTACTTGGCCCTTCCCCCCTCTCCAACCATTATATAAACGGAGTGGTAGCTCCTGCAATCTCTCATTTACTTGATACAGCTGTCGTGGCTGTGACGGTTCCACCTGAAGACGGAAGCTTGTGTTACCCGATACCCGTACCCTACCCGTACCCGGCTGGGTACGGGTAGGGTACGGCCGGTACGGGTACGGGTACCCGTTTGCGACCCTGGTGCGGCCGGGTACGGGTACGGGTAAGGAATCAAAACCCGTTTGCGACCTCTGGGTTCCACGGACCTGGCAGGGGGCCCTGGTGCACTGCACCAACGTCACCAACCACGGCAACGTCACCAAGCACAGGCTCTAAAGACTTGGCTCTAAAGAAAGCTGTCTCTTGTGTGGGCCAATCAGTTGCAAAGACAGTGCATCGTATACTACCAGAGCACGTTTTTTGTTGGCATGTTCGCCACATGTATATGTGGTTAACGCAGACATGGTTCCTTACAAAAGGTTTCTGTTTCGTCTTTTAATATCTTAACACCTGTCGATTTAAAGCTTCGTGACTGCGGGATTCATCTTCTTGGTTCTTTCGGTAAAGTCGTGTAGAAGGGAAATAATAAAATAATAAAAATAAAAATTAATAAAATAAATTTCTCACGACGTTTCGGCCACAACACCAGCAGCCGTCCTCACACGAGACAATGTGACGGCTGCTTGCGGACGGCTGCTTGTGTTTTGGCCGAAACGTGAGAATTTTTATTGTATTAAATTTTATTATTTTATTATTCCCTTCTACGTGCTTTACCGAAAGAACCAAGAAGATCTTAACACAACTGTTTTATTGCCAGAAATGGTAACACTATTCTTGTATTTTGATACTGGCAAAGGAGGTCCCATAATGGCTCTCTCCCTTGTCTGTCAAAGAGACTCACTTTCACGATCCTTGGAATCTCGCGTTTCACATTGTCTCGCTTGCTTGCTACTTGTGTTTAGGGTTGTTCTTTCCCCCGCACCTCTAAAGAGCACTGTTCACTGCGTACGGCGCAAAAATAAGTTCAGCATACATACGTACCATATATCAGAATCCTCATCTCCGTCATCACCGCTGATGTATGTCAATAAGTTGAATTTTTTTGCACCGTACGCAACCAACCGTGCTAATGTATGTACAGGGACTTCTGTAATTACAAACGAGTTATGTTCCAAAGGGCTGTTCGTAAGTCGATGTATTGTAAGTCCAACTTTACTCCTACCAATTCCAAACATGTTGTACAGCGTGTACACTAAACACAGGGAATGGCTTTGAAAGTTGTAGCATTCCCTGTAGATGTAGATGCCACTGGTTAAATTTCGATTTAAAGCTTTCGTGACTGCAGGGATTCATCTTCTTGGTTCTTTCGGTAAAGTCACGTAGAAGGGAAATAATAAAATAATAAAATAAAAATAATAAAAAAAAGATTTTATTATGTTTTTTTAAATTTTATTATTTTATTACTTCCCTTCTACGTTACTTTGCCGAAAGAACCAAGAAGATGCCACTGGTTCTTCACGTTCTACAGATATAGATGCCACCGGTTCTTTGTTTTGCAGATGTAGATGACTACCGCATCTATTGCATGGTGGCTGAATTTACGCCTCTCGGTTCGAACAGATAACTGTACATGCGGATAGGTTTGTTCATATCTCTGTAAGTTCGTAAGTCGAATGTATATGTAGCAAACTGTGCTAATCGGAGGTACGGGATGATGACGATAGTGTGTGTAGGGTGTTACGGGAGGAAAACAGTCGGTTACACAGGGGTGTCCACATCCACGTCCGCAAACGGTTACCACCCTGGGGGGGCTGTGGGGGATGCTGTGATCCCACACAGCCCGCCCCTCGGTGGCAAGTTGGTATAAAAGGTGGAGAGCCAGAGAGCTCGAGGCAGACGTTGGAACGGGTCAAGATGAAGAACCGGTGAAGATCGAAGGCCAGCTAGTGAGTCCCTGGAACTCCTTGGTCGCTGTCCTTCTAAGGGCCGGCCAGAGCAAGCCAGCGGTGCGGCTAGCCAGAGCTGCCAAGGTCGACGTCCTTTTGAGGGCCGACTTCGTGTGGCTGGTAGTCGGGATCTGTGCCTCGCCAGGGCCAGATCAGGTCGTCTCCTTGAGAGGACGGTGGCAGCTAGCCTGGGAGTGCTTACTGTTCATAAACGGGTGAAGAGGCCGCTGCCTCTTCAGTTACACGCTGTACCTACGTAAGAGTTAATAAACGGGTGTTGCCTCTGGTTCGACCGTCCCTGTCGTCACTACACATACAGTAATTCCTCGCCACTTCGCAGTTCAAGCTTCGCGGCCTCAGTGCATCGCGGATTTTTCGAACTGATTTAAAGGCCTCATTATACCTGTGCAGTAACACCATCATCATCATCATTCATCATCCCATTCATCGAACTGCACAGGTCTGTCATCGTCGTCATTGTCATCGTCATTGTCATCGTCGTCGTCGTCATTACTGGAGTCAAGTCTCAAGATACTATTGTCATTGGTGAGTGTAGAACATCATAATACGTATCGTATGAGAGAGAGAGTGAATGTATAATATTAAGGTTTTATAATTAAATAGATTTAAGTAAATATATATATAAAGTATAAATATACATATTTTAAACATTCTGGTACCCACACACACACATACGGAAATTCCTAGGGGCCAATCCTACTTCGCGGATTTTCACCTATCGCGAGGGGTTCCGGTCCCCATTAACCGCGATAAACGAGGGATCACTGTATGTTGAATTTCTTTAGCACCGTACGTAGCCACCCGTGCTAACGGGAGGTGCGGATGGGTGCCGCCCCCCCCTACCCCCGCAGGATGTCGCTGACCGACTGGTGTAATAACTTTACGGATGCGGTGGTGTGTCGCCTGGTGAACACGGCGCTACTGAGCGTGCGCAAGACGTGGGAGGAGGTGCGCTCGTTCGGAGAGTGGGTGCCGTCGCCCGATCCACGGCGCAACCGCGCCGGGGGCTGCAGCAACTACGACACCTACTTGCAGAACCCGCAGGTCGCTGGCGCTCACGCGCTCACACATGCACAACAACAACAACCGCCATTGGCATACCTGTCCACCCTTATCAGTGCCCTACCTTGTTACTCACCAAATGTGACCTTATTGAATTTCGATTTAAAGCTTTCGTGACTGCAGGGATTCATCTTCTTGGTTCTTTCGGTAAAGTCACGTAGAAGGGAAGTAATAAAATAATAAAAATAAACATAAAAATAAANTAATTCTTTTATTTTAATGTTTTTACGAAAGAACCACGAAGATGAGATCTTATTGGTCACCCGTGCCCTTATAATCTCAAAGTTCATCCTACAAAGTCCATCACAAGGGAGAAACACAACAAATAGACAAAACATTGTTTTGCCCATATTGAAATGGTTGTATGCCGCATGGACCTGAAAACAAAAAATTCCTCTACAAGAATATGGAGTAAACCGTATGGTTGACACGGTATGCATTCGCCACCAGGTGGCAGTGACGTCACTACAGCGCTTGTGCCAGGCCACGTGAAGTGTCAAATGCCAGCTGGCAGGAAGTCACGGGACAGACCCAGGTGCCGTAACCCCTGCTTCCCTCACGCGTGTGTCCTCTCTCTCTCTCTCACAGTACATGTTCCAAGTCCAGAAGGACAAAGACGAGATCCTCATCTCCTTGCAGCAGCAGGACCGGGACCCCAGTCAAGCCTTGACTAGGCCCAGAAAAGTTTCCATCGGGTTCCTCATCTACAAGGTGCAGACTGCGTCGACACCCCCACCCCCCCTCCCACCCCGGGTCAACATAAAACCCAAAAATATTATCTTAAATCTGATTGGTTGTTCATGGCAGGTTTGCATTGGTTGCTGTTGCTATTGTTGAAGAAGCCACATCGGGGTGCACGTGTTTAGTCCGACTTCCTGGATAGTGATACTCAGTTCCTGGATCTTGTCCTGTTGCCTCCCGCTGCTGACCAGAGGTCGCAAACGGGTTTTGATTCCTTACCCGTACCCGGCCGCACCAGGGTCGCAAACGGGTACCCGTACCCTACCCAATACCCGGCCGGGTACGGGTAGCCGGGTATCGGTAGGGTACGGGTATCGGGAACCCGATTGCGACCTTGGATGAAGCCATGTTGCAGCACGGGTGGGTTGATTCTAGGAACTTGAATTGTGAGAAGAGACAAGACGTTGGGAAATGAGTGACAAACGGTTACTCACCAGTGAATCACGGCCTTCTCACTCATTGGTTGGGGTGAGTCACGTGCAGCTACCCGTACCCGTACCCGGTCACACCAGGGTCGCAAACGGGTATCGGGTACCCGATTGCGACCTCTGACCCCCGGCCGCTGACCCCTGCTGGCGTGCAGGTGGAGGAGAACGAAGGTACCGCCTGCACAGGCCCCCGAGCGTGTCGCCGTCTCCAATTACATCAATGCGCTCAATGTCTTCCTGCGGCTGGAGCTGGCGTGTGGCCGCTACGTCATCATCCCTCCACGTACCGCCCAGGCATCCCCAGGCGCTTCCTGCTGAGGCTCTACTCCGACGTGGCGTCGAATTTCCGGTCCGTGCTGCTCCCACGCGTTCGCGTAGCCCCCACCGTCTGACGCCTTACCGCAGCAGCTAACCAGAACCACGCTCCAAACCTGTCTAACCCTAACCACATCAGCCAACCAGACCCACGTTCCACACCTAACCCTCACCCCTAACCACATCAGCCAACCAGACCCACACTCCACACCTAACCCTCACCCCTAACCACACCAGCCAACCAGACCCACGCTCCAAACCTATCTAACCCTTAGCCACACCAGCCAACCAGACCCACGCTCCATACCTAACCCTCACCCCTTTCCACACCAGCCAACCAGACCCACGCTCCACACCTAGCCCTCACCCCTAACCACACCAGCCAACCAGACCCACACTCCACACCTGTCTCTAACCCCTAACCACACTAGCCAACCAGACCACACTCCACACCTAACCCTCACCCCTAACCACACCAGCCAACCAGACCCACGCTCCACACCTAGCCTCACCCCTAACCACACCAGCCAACCAGACCCACGCTCCACACCTAACCCTCACCCCTAACCACACCAGCCAACCAGACCCACACTCCACACCTAACCCTCACCCCTAACCACACCAGCCAACCAGACCCACACTCCACACCTAACCCTCACCCCTAACCAGACCCTCTCTCTCTTTACGTGGTTGTCACAGCATTGATTGTCCTCCGGTTCCTCCAGTTTTTGCCCCCCCCCCCTCCACATTTAGAAACAACACGCGCTTAGATTATTTGGCTGCTCCTATGAATTTTCACACGTGATGATGACGTCGACGGCGATGATGATGATGATCAGCCACTTTCATGAGCTATCACGTCTGAACAAGAGCTCAGAGCTCGGTGGCTTTAGCCGATAAATAAAATAGTTTAGTTTAAACACCGGCCGCTTAGCTGTGAGCGGAGACGGGCCGTTATCACGGGAGCCGTTGGTGGTGGAGGTTGACTTGGTAGCTGGGTGGTTGGATGAGTAGATCGTTGCTGCTGCTGTTGTTGTTGCTGGTGGTGTTGTGGTGGTGACTGCAGTAGCACCAGTTGACCCGCGGCTTGCTGTGAGTGGAATCACGGCCACTGAGAGCCGGGCCGTTGTCGGTGGAGGATGACCTGGTAGCCGGGTGGTTGGATGAGTAGATCGTTGCTGCTGCTGTTGTTGTTGCTGGTGGTGGTGGTGGCTGCAGTAGCACAGTTGACCGCGGCTTGCTGTGAGTGGAGTCACGGCCACTGAGAGCCGGGCCGTCGTCGGTGGAGGATGACCTGGTAGCCGAGGTTGTTGGATGAGTAGATCATTGCTGCTGCTGTTGTTGTTGTTGCTGGCGGTGGTGGTGGTGGTGGTTGTAGCAGCACCGGTTCGCCTGCGGCTCGCTGCGAGTCCGCANGTACGTTGAACTTTTTGCCGCCGTACGTAAGCCAGCCGCGCTAACGGAGGCGGGCTGCTGGCTGAGAGAGCCGTGCCGTTGTCGCCGTCGGTGGCGGTGCAGGGAGCTGAGGACGCGCTCATCGTGCTGGGTTGTTCCATCACCGGTCACCTTCACCTCGCTGCCAAGGTCCGCAAGACGGTGTTGTCTCCCCCACCCAACCCACCCCACCCTCCCTATATCACATGCGTGGCGCTGCCGCAGCGGAACGAACCACACCAAGTCTTTTGGTTCTTTCGGTGTCAGTGAAGGGAAATAATAAAATAATAAAAAATATAATAATAATAATTCATTTCGATTTAAAGCTTTGTGACTGCAGGGTTCATCTTCTTGTTCCAAAGTCACGTAGAAGGGAAATAATAAAATTAAAAAATTAAATTATGAAATAATTAAATTTTGTAAAGCTTTCGTGACTGCAGGATTCATCTTCTTGGTTCTTTCGGTAAAGTCAGGTAAAATGGAAATAATAAATAATAAAAAAAAACATAATAAAAAAAAATTTCGATTTAAAGCTTTCGTGACTGCAGGGATTCATCTTCTTGGTTCTTTCGGTAAAGTCACGTAGAATGGAAATAATAAAATAATAAAATTAAACATAAAATAATTCTCACGACGTTTCGGCCACAACGCAAGCAGCCGTCGAGAGACAGACCTGTTCTCAGACCTGTTCTCACCTAAGGACGGCTGCATGCGTTGTGGCCGAAACGTCGTGAGAATTATTTTATTATGTTTTATTATTATTATTTCCATTCTACGTGACTTTACCGAAAGAACCAAGAAGATGAATCCTGCAGTCACGAANGCTTTAAATCCACACTCAACTGCCTCGTCGCTCCGCTTGGCTCCGCCACGTGGCCTAACAGAATCAGAACACGTTCCTTCGGAGTGGGCAGGTAGGAACTTGGTTGGACAGCGCATTCGTGCACGACAGAAAATATGCACGACAGACAGACAATAATCCTGGTGGCAGTGTGGAACCTGTTGTTCCTACCTGTAATATTGTATTTATACTGGCAGCAGAATCCGATGATCATGAAGCTCTTTTGTCACAGATGTCCATAGATTTATTTTGGTGATTTCGAAAGTGTTTGGTTTAGCCATGTTTGTTTGTTGTAGTACAGAGTTAGACTGATGGCCTTAATCTAAGTTGTCTTGTGGTTGTTGTTGTTTGACTTGCATCCCACTGGGATTTTGCACACAGCGTTGGTGTACGGTTTTTTTCTGCAATATTTGCTGTTTTTATTTTCTGTTTGCACTAGTCACATATTCACTTTAAGATGTTTTTTTTTGTTGCGGTTGCACCCAATTCAAGAGCCGAATGGCTCACAGGGCTATACCTAATAAATGAACTTGAACTTGAAACAGTATGGCACGGGTCAGAACGTTACAATAACAAACGTACAAAAGCACGATAGCAGTGCAAAGTTCAAGAAAGGTAAAAAAAATCACCCAAACACACAAATACAACATTAAACCATCCCATCCTTCCAGGCAAAGGCCACCCAGGTATTTACTTATTTTTAGAAGCGACCTGGCCACAAATGATAGCTCAACAAAGCGGCCCATTAATAATTATCTCAATGCGGTTACACATTTGAGGACTAGTAATGATTCGTAAATGATTGGCGGTTGTATGTCCGCCTTGCCTTAAGACGGGTGCCTTCAAAGAAATAAAGTTCGGTTTTATAGTCACGGTTTTTTTGGGTTAGGCCGCGTGCTTTGGGTTAGGGCGCCACGGTGGCTAGGAATGTTAACTACCTCGCCTGGTATACAGGAGGTCGTGGTTCGATCCCGACCCTGACGCCTGCTCCTGTATATTTGGAGTCTGCGTCTCTCTCTCATCATCATCACGGTGGCTAGGAGATGTTAACTACCTCGCCTGTATACAGGAGGTCGTGGGTCGATCCCGACCCTGACGCCTGCTGTATGTTGGAGTTTGCGTGTCTCTCTCTCATCATCGTCATCACGGTGGCTAGGAGATGTTAACTACCTCGCCTGGTATACAGAAGTCGTGGTTCACTCCCGACCCTGACGCCTGCTGCTGTATGTTTGCAGTTTGCGTGTCTCTCTCTCTCCCGTGGTCTCGTGGATTTTCCTCCGGGTCTTCCGGGTTTCCCCCTCCACATTTAGAATCGACATCACGCGTTTCGAGTATTTGGCTGCTATAATTTTCCAATTCAGTGGGCCTTATTACCAGTAATATGAATACAACATATTTTAAATAGGTCATGAAGTGAGCTGGTATCAAGGACGCCATATGATCGACACGGACGTCTCTGAGAGAGAATGCGGCTCGCACAGAGAGGGAGGGGGAGGATTGAGATGAGATGCCAAGTTAAACGAAACTATTTCATTTATTTTATTAGGTAAGGCCCAGTGAGTTATGTACTGTAGCTATTTTCAGAAACGACCTGGCTTTAACAGATGACGGCTCAACAAAGTGGCTTATCGTTACGTGATAATGTATCGTAGCCAAATACTCTAAATGCGTGACATTGATTCTAAATGTGGGGGAGATAAGTAATATTTAAAAATACTTTTTTTAAACACGCTTTTATGAAATGTACTAGTAATGGAAGAACTCCACGTCTCCAGAAGTGGCCCGAAGCTTGCCATAGCGTAAGGGAGCGTGGTGATTTACAGCCAACGTCAGTTGAGCGTGGACAATTAGACCCAAGCCGAAACATACATAAAAANGATCGTTTAAAAAAATAATGTTTTTATTTTCAATGATATAATATAGTATTGTCATCAGGATGACATACGTATAACAAGTTTGCAGTCGATACCACATTGGGAATGGTTAAAATTGAGTTACAAGATTTGAGGATACAACAACAGACAGAGTTGATTATAGAACAGACAGAGCGAGTTATATAAAAGTGTGAAAATAAGTATAACCAGTAAAAACTAAGTTTTTCACTATAAATCCTTTATATGCGTGGCGGCTAGAGTCCTCTCGTCCTCTGGCTTGAGATGCTGCCACCTATGGGTCAGATGATTGCATTGCACCATTAAGCAATTGGTAGTTAAATATAATATTTTTGTCCTAAAAAGTGTAAAATTTTGGAATTTTTTTTTCACGAACATTAATTGTCACGCACAACGAGTCTGTGTGGAAACTGTCAGCTCGATTGGATCACGGGAAGTGGATTTAAAAACGACCGAAAGATTTGCACGGTCCTAAGCAAGCAAGCGAACTTAATATAAAGGATTTTCAAAAGAACTGCTGAGGCAGGAGTTAGCTCTCTTCTTCCAAAGTTGTAATAGGCAAGATCGCAACGTGTTTCTCGAACTGAACGGGGTTCTCACAATTACACGTGTGTGTGTGTTGAACTTCTTTCGCACCGTACGTAGCCAACCGCGCTCATCGGAGGCGCGGCCTTTTGCCACTGATCCTCTTATTGCAGCTGGGGGAACGGGACGGTGATGGCAGGAGGAGTTGCAACGTCAAGCGGTGCCCGCAAAGACGCAGCCGATGGTAATGGCGATGACGCACAGCTGCGTTGTTGGTCCCTGGAGCCAGCGGTGGAAATTCCACATTCCCATGACAGGGACAAACATCTTCTTATATGCTGCCAACTTGGTGCTCTGACCTCTGACCGCATGTCACCAGCGCACCTCCCGGTACCACCAGAAGTTAAGAGCGCGCGACAGAGATCGCAAACGGGTTTTGATTCCTTACCCGCACCTGTACCCGGCCGCACCAGGGTCGCAAACGGCTACCGTACCCGTACCCGCCGGGTACGGGTACCCGTTCCCTACCCGTACCCGTACTCTACCCAAAATGAGTGACAAACGGTTACTCACCAGTGACTCACGGCCTACCCGTACCCGGCCGCACCAGGGTCGCAACCGGCTACCTGTACCCATACCTGGCCGGGTACGGGTAGCCGGTATCGGTAGGGTACGGGTATCGGGTACCCGTTTGTGACCTCTGGCGCGCGACGTCTTGCCCAGGCATCAGCCCGTACGGAGTGATCATCTGCGAGTCGTGCAGCCGGCGGTGGAAATTCCATATTCCCATGGCAGGGACCAAATGTTTTCAAATCCTTTATATTAAGTTCACTTGCTTGCTTGCTTGCTTACGACCGTGCAAATCTTTCGGTCGTTTTTTAACCCACTTCCCGTGATCGAATCGAGCTGACATTTTGCACACAGACTCGTTGTGCATGACAATTTATTTTCGTGAAAATATTTCCCAAAATTTACACTTTTAGGATTTTTTTTTTAATTTAATTACCAATTGCTTAATGGTGGCAGGCAATCATCTGACCCATAGGTGGCAGCCATCTCAAGCCAGAGGACGAGAGGACTCTAGCCGCCAGGCATATAAAGGATTATAGTGAAAAACTTGTTTTTACGGGTTAATTTTTTCCTAACGTAGCCGCCTCGGTGCTTTGACCTCTGACCTCCCTGTCCCACGGAAGTTAAGAGCGCGACGTCTTGCCCAGGCATCAGCCCGTACGGAGTGATCATCTGCGAGGACGTGCGGGTGAAGTCTGACATCTTCAAGGGCACGCAGGAGGCGGCCTTCAACACGAGGGCCATCTTCTACCAGCGCAGGCCAGACAAGCCCATTGTCATCCAGGTGACTTGTACTTGTATTATTTCATTGTCATTATCTGTATTCCATTGGAACCTCTTTGGTAAAAATGATAATTGTTTTTTACCCTTCTATCTGGCAACAAAACTGACACCTTTTTACAAGGAGTCATGTTTGCATAGACCACAATACCTGCAGTCATAATGCAAACAAAAAACACAACTCTGATAATGTATGCACTGTCCTTCAAGTTGATTGGTCCACACCTGAGACAGCTTTCCTTAGAGCCTAGTCTCACATGGGTTGGACCAGATGACGCCAAAAGGCACATTTTGGCGTCATCTGGTCCAACCCGACCAATCAACTTCAAGGACAGTGCACATTATCAGAGTTATGTTTTTGTTTGCATTATGACTGCAGGTATTGTGGTCTATGTAAACATGACTCCTTGTATAAAAGGTGTCAGTTTTGTTGCCAGATAGAAGGGTAAAAAACCAATTATCATTATCTGTATTATTCCATTGTCATCCAGGTGACTTGTGTCTGTATCATTCAATTTTGCAAGGCACCAAATGCACCAAGTACTTGCAAAACAAACACGCTCGGATAATACCGTATATGCTTTGTCTTTGAAACGAGACAATGCATAGGTCCCATAGCTATTTAAGTCTCATCTTGAAAACTCACCTTTTTTATTTCACGCTTTTTATTAACTCACTCTGTCTGTTGTTGTTGTTGTATCCTCAAATCTTGTAGCTCAATTTTAACCCACTTCCCAATGTGGTATCGACTGCAAACTTGGTATACTTATGTCATACTAATGACAATACTATATTCTATCAAAAGAAATAAAAAAGTATTTTTAAAATTCATTTTTATATGTTATGTTTCGGCTTGGGTCTAATTGTCCACGCTCAACTGACGTTGGCTGTAAATCACCACGGGCCACTTCCTGGAGTCGTGGAGTTCTGCCATTACTCGTACGGTACATTTAATTAAAGCATGTTTAAAAAAAAGTATGTTTTAATATTACTTATTTACCCTGGCCTCTACATCCTGATGGTGGTGACCCATTGGAATCTACGGATGTAATACACCACTCACTTGGCAATTGTAAAGGATTACTATTTGTTAAAGCCTCACTCGAGTCTCGTGACTACTTGTTCAACAGTGTCCCGCCAAGTTTGGCGCGATGCGGTGGCGAGATATGATCTCCCTCGCCTGATATGCAGGAGGTCGTGGGTTTGATCTCGATCCCGACCCTGACGCCTGCTGTATATTTGGAGTTTGCATCTCTTTTCTCTCTTATCATCATCACGGTGGCTAGGAGATGTTAACTCCCTCGCCTGGTATGCAGGATGTCGTGGGTTCGATCCAGACCCCAACGCCTGTATATTTAGAGTTTGCGCGTGTCTCTCTCTCCCCGTGGTTGCATGGATTTGTCTCCGTGTCCTCTGGTTTTTCCCTCGACTTTTTATAAACATGCATATTTGCCTGCTATAAATGTCCACGCGATGAACCCACTTCGTTGAGCTATCATTTGTGTAACCATGTCGCTTCTGAACAAAATAGTTGCATAGCTCAGTGGGCCTTACCTGGTAAAATAAAAATTGTTGATCGTTTTTGTTATTAACAGTTTTATATCGCGCTGTAATTCTCTAGGTCCCTCTTGGCAATGAGATTCTTGTCCTGGTCACTTCGAGTTCTCACCAGAGGTCGCAACCGGTACCCGATACCCGTACCCTACCCGATACCCGGCTACCCGTACCCAGCCGGGTACGGGTACCGTTTGCGACCCTGGTGCGGCCGGGTACGGGTACGGTAGACCGTGAGTCACTGGTGAGTAACTGTTTGTCACTCATTTCGGGTAGGGTACGGGTACGGGTAGAGTACCCATTTTCGACCCTGGTGCGGCCGGGTACGGGTAAGGAATCAAAACCCGTTTGCGACCTCCGGTTCTCACCCCCGTTAGAGGTGGGGTGGGTGGCGGGGGGCTACCGCGGTGAATCGATGTTTTATTATTCCGCAAGCCTCTAAAGGTGGCCCTGACTGCCGGACCGCTCGTCGTTTCCTCCGGCCAGGTGTGGTCAAGCCACTGGCTCAAGGACGAGCTCCTTGGCGAGGTGGGGCTGCCGGAACTGAACCAGGCCGAAGACGAGCACACGCTGCAGCTGGAGACGCGGGAGGGCGGCGGTGGCAGCGGTGGCGGCACCGTCATTGTCCACGTGCGGTGCAGCGACGACATCACGGCGCTCTGAGCCCGGGACCACGAACTCACGAACCCACGAACCCCTTCTCCCCTCCCCTCCCACCTCAACTCCACACCTCCACGCACCGCCAACCCCGAGAGATCTTCCGAATTTGCTCATGAGCAAGGAGCAGGACGGATAAGAGGGAGTCGCGCAGCAATTGGATCTGTGGGTAATTGGGATGGCGTGGACATTGAGGCTGTACCGTCACTTGTGACGAGCAAGGCGTCCATTGGCCAAGATTGGCTTATTGCGCCCCCTGATGGCCACCTTCGGAAAAGGCAGTCTGCAAATATGGCTGTGGGTCAGTGTTGAGACTGTGTCAGTGTTGAGGCTGTCAGTGTTGAGACTGTGGTCAGTGTTGACACTGTGTCAGTGTTGATCGTGTGTCAGTGTTGAGGCTGTGTCAGTGTTGACACTGTGTCAGTGTTGATACTGTGTGTCAGTGTTGAGTCTCTGTCAGTGTTGAGGCTGTGTCAGTGTTGAGACTGTGGTCAGTGTTGAGTCTGTGTGTCAGTGTTGAGTCTGTGTGTCTGTGTTGAAACTGTGTGTCAGTGTTGAGTCTGTGTGTCAGTGTTGAGTCTGTGTGTCAGTGTTGAGTCTGTGTGTCAGTGTTGAGACTGTGTGTCAGTGTTGAGTCTCTGTGTGTCAGTGTTGAGTCTGTGTGTCAGTGTTGAGTCTGTGTGTCAGTGTTGAGTCTGTGTGTCAGTGTTGAGTCTGTGTGTCAGTGTTGAGTCTGTGTGTGTCA
Source organism: Lethenteron camtschaticum (assembly GCA_018977245.1). Lineage (NCBI taxonomy): Eukaryota > Metazoa > Chordata > Hyperoartia > Petromyzontiformes > Petromyzontidae > Lethenteron > Lethenteron camtschaticum. The sequence continues at coordinate 10,111,642 of MU249612.1, read as the reverse complement.
GTGTTGAGACTGTGAGTCAGTGTTGAGTCTGTGTGNCAGTGTTGAACTGTGTGTCAGTGTTGAGTCTGTGTGTCAGTGTTGAACTGTGTGTCAGTGTTGAGTCTGTGTGTCAGTGTTGAGTCTGTGTGTCAGTGTTGAGTCTGTGTGTCAGTGTTGAACTGTGTGTCAGTGTTGAGTCTGTGTGTCAGTGTTGAGTCTGTGTGTCAGTGTTGAGTCTGTGTGTCAGTGTTGAGGCTGTGTGTCAGTGTTGAGACTTGTGTCAGTGTTGAGTCTGTGTGTCAGTGTTGAGTCTGTGTCAGTGTTGAGACTGTGTGTCAGTGTTGAGACTGTGTGTCAGTGTTGAGACTGTGTGTCAGTGTTGAGACTGTGGTCAGTGTTGAGACTTGTGTCAGTGTTGAGTCTGGTTCAGTGTTGAGTCTGTGTGTCAGTGTTGAGACTGTGTGTCAGTGTTGAGTCTGTGTGTCAGTGTTGAGACTGTGTGTCAGTGTTGAGTCTGTGTGTCAGTGTTGAGGCTGTGGTCAGTGTTGAGTCTGTGTGTCAGTGTTGAGTCTGTGTGTCAGTGTTGAGTCTGTTGAGACTTCAGTGTTGAGGCTGTGGTCAGTGTTGAGTCTGTGTGTCAGTGTTGAGTGTCAGTGTTGAGTCTGTGTGTCAGTGTTGAGTCTGTGTGTCAGTGTTGAGGCTGTGTGTCAGTGTTGAGACTTTGTGTCAGTGTTGAGTCTGTGTGTCAGTGTTGAGTCTGTGTGTCAGTGTTGAGACTGTCAGTGTTGAGACTGTGTGTCAGTGTTGAGACTGTGTGTCAGTGTTGAGACTGTGGTCAGTGTTGAGACTTTGTGTCAGTGTTGAGTCTGTGTGTCAGTGTTGAGACTGTGTGTCAGTGTTGAGTCTGTGTGTCAGTGTTGAGACTGTGTGTCAGTGTTGAGTCTGTGTGTCAGTGTGAGGCTGTGTGTCAGTGTTGAGACTGTGTGTCAGTGTTGAGACTGTGTGTCAGTGTTGAGACTGTGGTCAGTGTTGAGACTTTGTGTCAGTGTTGAGTCTGTGTGTCAGTGTTGAGTCTGTGTGTCAGTGTTGAGACTGTGTGTCAGTGTTGAGTCTGTGTGTCAGTGTTGAGACTGTGTGTCAGTGTTGAGACTGTGTGTCAGTGTTGAGACTGTGTGTCAGTGTTGAGGTGTGTCAGTGTTGAGTCTGTGTGTCAGTGTTGAGACTGTCAGTGTTGAGACTGTGTGTCAGTGTTGAGTCTGTGTGTCAGTGTTGAGTCTGTGTGTCAGTGTTGAGACTGTCAGTGTTGAGACTGTGTGTCAGTGTTGATCTGTGTGTCAGTGTTGAGACTGTGTGTCAGTGTTGAGTCTGTGTGTCAGTGTTGAGGCTGTGTGTCAGTGTTGAGTCTGTGTGTCAGTGTTGAGACTGTGGTCAGTGTTGAGACTTTGTGTCAGTGTTGAGTCTGTGTGTCAGTGTTGAGTCTGTGTGTCAGTGTTGAGACTGTGTGTCAGTGTTGAGTCTGTGTGTCAGTGTTGAGACTGTGTGTCAGTGTTGAGTCTGTGTGTCAGTGTTGAGGCTGTGTGTCAGTGTTGAGTCTGTGTGTCAGTGTTGAGTCTGTGTGTCAGTGTTGAGACTGTGTGTGTCAGTGTTGAGACTGTGTGTCAGTGTTGAGTCTGTGTGTCAGTGTTGAGACTGTGTGTCAGTGTTGAGTCTGTGTGTCAGTGTTGAGACTGTGTGTCAGTGTTGAGACTGTGGNTCAGTGTTGAGACTGTGTGTCAGTGTTGAGTCTGTGTCAGTGTTGAGTCTGTGTGTCTGTGTTGAACTGTGTGTCAGTGTTGAGTCTGTGTGTCAGTGTTGAGGCTGTGGTTCAGTGTTGAGGCTGTGTGTCAGTGTTGAGGCTGTGTGTCAGTGTTGAGACTGTGGTGTCAGTGTTGAGTCTGTGTGTCAGTGTTGAGACTGTGTGTCAGTGTTGAGTCTGTGTGTCAGTGTTGAGACTGTGTGTCAGTGTTGAGACTGTGTGTCAGTGTTGAGTCTGTGTCAGTGTTGAGACTGTGTGTCAGTGTTGAGACTGTGTGTCAGTGTTGAGTCTGTGTCAGTGTTGAGGCTGTGTGTCAGTGTTGAGGCTGTGTCAGTGTTGAGACTGTGTGNCAGTGTTGAGTCTGTGTGTGTCAGTGTTGAGACTGTGTCAGTGTTGAGGCTGTGTGTCAGTGTTGAGTCTGTGTGTCAGTGTTGAGTCTGTGTCAGTGTTGAGACTGTGTCAGTGTTGAGTCTGTGTCAGTGTTGAGACTGTGTGTGTCAGTGTTGAGGCTGTGTGTCAGTGTTGAGTCTGTGTGTCAGTGTTGAGTCTGTGTCAGTGTTGAGACTGTGTGTCAGTGTTGAGTCTGTGTCAGTGTTGAGTCTGTGTGTCAGTGTTGAGTCTGTGTCAGTGTTGAAACTGTGTGTCAGTGTTGAGTCTGTGTGTCAGTGTTGAGACTGTGTGTCAGTGTTGAGTCTGTGTCAGTGTTGAGACTGTGTGTCAGTGTTGAGACTGTGTGTCAGTGTTGAGTGTCAGTGTTGAGTGTCAGTGTTGAGACTGTGTGNCAGTGTTGAGTGTCAGTGTTGTGTGTGTCAGTGTTGAGACTGTGTGTCAGTGTTGAGACTGTGTGTCAGTGTTGAGACTGTGTGTCAGTGTTGAGTCTGTGTTGTCAGTGTTGAGTCTGTGTGTCAGTGTTGAGACTGTGTGTCAGTGTTGAGTGTCAGTGTTGAGGCTGTGTGTCATTGTTGAGTCTGTGTGTCAGTGTTGAGACTGTGTGTCAGTGTTGAGACTGTGTGTCAGTGTTGAGTCTGTGTGTCAGTGTTGAGACTGTGTGTCAGTGTTGAGACTGTGTGTCAGTGTTGAGTCTGTGTGTCAGTGTTGAGTCTGTGTGTCAGTGTTGAGTCTGTGTGTCAGTGTTGAGACTGTGTGTCAGTGTTGAGTCTGTGTGTCAGTGTTGAGACTGTGTGTCAGTGTTGAGACTGTGTGTCATGTTGAGTCTGTGTGTCAGTGTTGAGTCTGTGTGTCAGTGTTGAGTCTGTGTGTCAGTGTTGAGGCTGTGTGTCAGTGTTGAGACTGTGTGTCAGTGTTGAGACTGTGTCAGTGTTGAGACTGTGTCAGTGTTGAGACTGTGTGTCAGTGTTGAGACTGTGTGTCAGTGTTGAGACTGTGTCAGTGTTGAGTCTTGTGTCAGTGTTGAGGCTGTGTCAGTGTTGAGACTGTGTGTCAGTGTTGAGTGTCAGTGTTGAGGCTGTGTGTGTCAGTGTTGAGGCTGTGTGTCAGTGTTGAGACTGTGTGTCAGTGTTGAGACTGTGTGTCAGTGTTGAGGCGTGTGTGTCAGTGTTGAGACTGTGTGTCAGTGTTGAGTCTGTGTGTGTCAGTGTTGAGACTGTGTGTGTCAGTGTTGAGACTGTGTGNCAGTGTTGAGACTGTGTGTCAGTGTTGAGACTGTGGTCAGTGTTGAGTCTGTGTGTCAGTGTTGAGTCTGTGTGTCAGTGTTGAGGCTGTGTGTGTCAGTGTTGAGACTGTGTGTCAGTGTTGAGGCTGTGTGTCAGTGTTGAGGCTGTGTGTCAGTGTTGAGTCTTGTGTCAGTGTTGAGGCTGTGTGTCAGTGTTGAGTGTCAGTGTTGAGTCTGTGTGTCAGTGTTGAGACTGTGTGTCAGTGTTGAGACTGTGTGTCAGTGTTGAGTCTGTGTGTCAGTGTTGAGACTGTGTCAGTGTTGAGACTGTGTGTCAGTGTTGAGACTGTGTGTCAGTGTTGAGTCTGTGTGTCAGTGTTGAGTCTGTGTGTCAGTGTTGAGTCTGTGTGTCAGTGTTGAGACTGTGTGTCAGTGTTGAGTCTGTGTGTCAGTGTTGAGACTGTGTGNCAGTGTTGAGACTGTGTGTCAGTGTTGAGTCTGTGTGNCAGTGTTGAGTCTGTGGTGTCAGTGTTGAGNCTGTCAGTGTTGAGACTGTGTGTGTCAGTGTTGAGACTGTGTCAGTGTTGAGACTGTGTGTCAGTGTTGAGTGTCAGTGTTGAGACTGTCAGTATTGAGACTGTGTGTCAGTGTTGAGGCTGTGTGTCAGTGTTGAGACTGTGTGTCAGTGTTGAGTTCAGTGTTGAGTCTGTCAGTGTTGAGACTGTGTGTCAGTGTTGAGACTGTGTGTCAGTATTGAGACTGTGTGTCAGTGTTGAGTCTGTGTGTCAGTGTTGAGCTGTGTCAGTGTTGAGTCTGTGTGTCAGTGTTGAGACTGCGTTTCAGTATCGCCNTCGGTGTGTAGGCGGTGCAACTGCACCACGGCGGGTTCCGGACGCTGGGCTACGAAGGACAGTGGTGGAGCGTGGTGGCTGAACATCTGTGCCAAAGAGCTTCATAGCTCATCGGATTCGTCCAGTATTGAAATAAGGACGATGAGTGGGTTCGTGCTGAGGCTGATCAAATTCCTCGCTTTGCATCTGTCAAGTCAAAGTATGAAAAGCAAGAATGTGTTTGATCTTTTTGGCAATAAAAGTACCCGTTCGCCTTTTGGCGTTCTCTGGTCTGACTCTGGTGAGACGGGGTCAATCAGTTTCAAAGACAATGCCATATGTTATCGGAGCATGTTTGTGTTTGCATGTTTACCACAGGTACGTGTGGTTAATGCAAACTTGATTCCCGGCAAAATGAATCTATTTGGGTTTTAACATCTTAACACCTCCTGTTTTATTGCCAGAAAGGGTAAAACCCATTATTATTTTTCATACTTTGATACCGGCAAAAAAGGTATTCCATGATGTAAGTCAAGTTTATTTTGTGTGACCGTGTGAGAAATCAAGAGTCCATAATGAGTTTCAGTTGCAAGGTGACCTAGGGATCAAAAAATGACCAACCATGAAACAAGTTGAACACGGTAGAGTGATGAAGCAAATAGGAATCAATGCAAAAACAACAACTCGGTCACGTGGTTAAATCAAAAACATTTCATCACAAAGGTACAAGATCGGTGTTTATGGAATCGGCTCGGGCAGATACCGACCGTAGCGCGATCACCGAATGAAGGCACAGAAATGTTGAACAGAAATCGGTGTGCGTCTCGTATGCGTGCAAGGATACACGTCATCTGTGTGGCGTGGCGTGAGCATGTGAACGTATGAAAAATAACACTGGTCAACACACTTCTTCTGGCATAAGGTATTCCAACGGGTTTAAGGTAATTTTGGGGTGCTGATTCCAAATCTGGCATCATTTTTGTCTATCACATCAGGTTTTTGAGATATCAAATATTGCATTTTCAATAAAAGCTAGAAGAAAAATATTATATAAATGTGGATATCTACGAAAAATTCTATTATAAACACACTATCCTAAAAATGCAGCACCATATTTTAACACTAGAGCAGTCACTGACTCGCAACAACTTGCAATCATAAGTGACAGAGTTAATTTCGGGTAAAATCAATGAAAATGGGGTATGCGATAGCATAAAATGAGATGTGATAGAGAAATCTGAGATCAGATTTGGAATCAGCACCCTGAAATTAGTCTAAAACAGCTGCAAAATTCCAGGCCAGAAATGTTTTTATTTTTTTNGTTGACCAGTGTAATAATAGGTGCTTGCCTCTCTCTGGCAATCAAACACGATGTTCAAAAGCCAAATAGAAACATTTTGCTAGGAATGAAGTCTGCATTAACCACACGTACATGCGGTGAACATGCAAACAACACGTTCCGATAATTAGAAATGCATTGTCTTTAAAACTGATTGGCCTACACCATAGACAGCCTTCGTCGATTTCAAAAAGGCAATGCATGTATTATACTCTTTGGTTCTTTCGGTAAAGTCACGTAGGTGAAAATAAAAAATGAGAATAAAAATTAAAGAATAAAATAGAAATAACGAAATCTATTTATTCTTTCTATTTTTTATTTTATTTTACCTACCCGACTTAACCAAAGAGTATGGTCCTTGCAGTCACGAAAACCCCAAATCTAGAATTAATTAATGTATTATCAGAACATGTTTGTTTGCATGTTAACCACAAGTACGCCTGGTCAATGCAGTCCTTAATTCCTCGCAAAAGGTTTCTATTTGGTGTTTAAACATCTTTCACCTTCTGAACGTGTTGGGAGGCTGAGTGGAGTTCTTTAGGACAACATCACTACAAACCCCTTTGCACTTACCCCATCCGTAATACTGTACCGATGTTATATACATAAAGCTGCGTGGTGTCACTAAATCGTTACTTTCGCTTTAATATATAAATACATATATTTTTTTACACGCTAAGAATGCTTCAAGCTTACGTTGGGCAGCCTGCAATACACGGCTTGGGTGTTTTAAGTAAAAAATAAAAATGTTACGTCTGATTATTTGTTGATGTATTGAGTTGCGTTTCCTTTCGACTGGCTTCGATGTCTCGATTTTAAAAAGTGCCGGTCACGCGACCACGCCACGGTGGCGAGATGTTAACTCCCTCGCCTGGTATACAGGTGGTCGTGGGTTCGATCCCGACCCTGACGCCTGCTGTATATTTGGAGTTTGCATGTGGTGAGATGTTAACAACCTCGCCTTGTATACAGGTGGTCGTGGTTCGATCCCGACCCTGACGCCTGCTGTATATTGGAGTTTGCATGTGGTGAGATGTTAACAACCTCGCCTGGTATACAGGTGGTCGTGGGTTCGATCCCGACCCTGACGCCTGCTGTATATTGGAGTTTGCATGTGGTGAGATGTTAACAACCTCGCCTGGTATACAGGTGGTCGTGGGTTCGATCCCGACCCTGACGCCTGCTGTATATTTGGAGTTTGCATGTGGTGAGATGTTAACAACCTCGCCTGGTATACAGGTGGTCGTGGGTTCGATCCCGACCCTGACGCCTGCTGTATATTTGGAGTTTGCATGTGGTGAGATGTTAACAACCTCGCCTGATATACAGGCGGTCGTGGTTCGATCCCGACCCTGACGCCTGCTGTATATTTGGAGTTTGCATGTGGTGAGATGTTAACAACCTCGCCTGATATACAGGCGGTCGTGCGTTCGATCCCGACCCTGACGCCTGCTGTATATTGGAGTTTGCATGTGGTGAGATGTTAACAACCTCGCCTGGTATACAGGTGGTCGTGGGTTCGATCCCGACCCTGACGCCTGCTGTATATTTGGAGTTTGCATGTGGTGAGATGTTAACAACCTCGCCTGGTATACAGGTGGTCGTGCGTTCGATCCCGACCCTTGACGCCTGCTGTGTATCTGGAGTTTGCGTGTCTCTCTCACTCTGCCCGTGGCCGTGTGGATTTTTCTCCGACCCCTCCGATTTCTCTCCACATTTAGAATCAACGTCACGCGTTTAAATTATTTGGTTGCTATACATTTCCACGTGATAAGCCAATTCCTTGAGCTATCATTTGTGGCCAGATTGCTTCAGCTACAGAGCTCAGAGGGGCCTTATTTGGTCAAATAAATTCGTGAAAATAAAATGTGGAGATCGCCTGCTCCACTGTGGGGCAAGAGCTTTACAATTCCACTGGGAGACAGCGAGTGGTGAAATGAACCAAACATATTTGCAAATGTCACGTATGTATGTTTAACTTATTTATCACCGAATGTAGCTAACCGGGAAGGACAACAACCTATGGGTCTCTGTGTTTGTCTATGGGTCTCTGTGTTTGTCTATGGGTCTCTGTGTGAGTCTATGGTCTCTGTGTTTGTCTATGGGTCTCTGTGTGAGTCTATGGGTATCTGTGTCAGTCTATGGGTCTCTGTGTGAGTCTATGGGTCTCTGTGTGAGTCTATGGTCTCTGTGTGAGTCTATGGTCTCTGTGTGAGTCTATGGTCTCTGGTGAGTCTATGGCTCTCTGTGTGAGTCAATGAGTCTCTGTGTGAGTCTATGGGTCTCTGTGTGAGTCTATGGTTCTCTGTGTGACTCTATGGTCTCTGTGCGAGTCTATGGGTCTCTGTGTGAATCTATANGTCTTTGGCTCTCTGTGTGCGTCTATGGGTCTCTGTGTGAGTCAATGGGTCTCTGTGTGAGTCTATGGTCTCTGTGTGAGTCTAGGGTCTCTGTGTGAGTCTATGGGTCTCTGTGTGAGTCTATGGTCGCTGTGTGACTCTATGGGTCTCTGTGTGAGTCTATGGGTCTCTTCGTGAGTCTATGGCTCTCTGTGTGAGTATCACAACTGATACCGCCGTAATTAGCTCACGTGGCCACTAGTCCCCTCACACCGCATGCAGGCTCTACTGTCATTACACATGTATGTTGAACTTCTTTTGCACCGTACGTAGCATACCGTACTAATCGGAGACGCGGGGAAGGATAACAAACTAAACATAAAACATTAGTTCCAAAAATATGCGTTTTTTTTTAATCTAGATTTAAAAGTGCATAATCTCCAGTGGCATACTCAATTGAAATCGCGTTCTTAAATAAGCATGCAGTACTCTTTGGTTCTTTCGGTAAAGTCACGTAGATAGAAAATGAATAGATCACGACGTTTCGATCGCAACACAAGCAACCGTCATCAGGTGAGACACACACAGCAGGATAACTGCAGTTGTTTTTAATTTTCTACCCACGTGACTTTACCGAAAAACCAAAGAGTATGGATTCCTGCAGACACGAAAGCTTCAAATCAAGATTAAGTGTGCAGTGTTCTTTTAACACCGTTGTAGAAAACAAATCTCACCGTGGTTTCGTAGCTTCGGCCACCAGGGGGTGAGGGCAATCCACGCACTGCCTGTCCACGCGTCACTGCCTCCCCACAATGGCATGATGCGCAACTACGTCATAATACTACGTACGTCATAATGCCACGTCATAATACTACCGAATCGAAACAATACACACTGATACAATAATTCACACTTTTTCTATATTTGAAGCTTTCGTGACTGCAGGATTCATATTCTTAGGTTTTTTCGGTAAAGTCACGTAGGTAAATTAAAATTAAAAAAGAAAATAAAATAAAATACGACGTTTCGGAGGCAACACAAGCTTCCGTCTTCAGGTGGAACCGTCACAGCCACGAAGCTGTATCAAGTAATAATTCACACGCCTGTCCACCCATAGGATTACTCCGTATTATTGAACGGGGAAATGTCCATATGGCGTATAGCCGTTCAATACGGGACAAAAAAATGTGGTCTATGAGTTTGTGTTTCTCCCTTGTGATGGGACTTTGGGGCCGTCCATAAATGACGTCACGCACCTGGGGAGGGGGGAGACATTTGTGACGATGTGTGACGAAGGGGGGGGGGTGAGAAAGTGACGTCACATCAAAATGAGCAACTTTAAATAAATATAGACAACACGTTCTACTTAATTAAATATACTTTTAATAAATGTTTTATCCTACAACATCAGAGTGCAGCGCCACATTAAATACGCACTACAATGACAATAGTTTAAAGCGATTTGAAGCATGTTTTATTTTTTTTGGGGGGGGGGCAGAGCTTTGTTACGTCATAGTTGAGGGGGGGGTCTGACTTTTGTGACGCCGTGTGACGAGGGTGGGGGGTCAAAATCGTCCAAAACCGCGTGACGTCATTTATGGACGGATCCTAAGATAGGGACGCATTGACGTCATGCACGTTCAGACAAAGGTTCTTTCCACACCGTGTAGCCTTAACAGACTGTTGGGGCAAGTGGCTGTCAGCGAGCAGCACCTATAAAGGTGACACCGCGGCATACGAAAGGGTTGGGTGACCAGCATCACGCCCGGCCGCCTTTGTCTCCCCAGTGGCGATGTTTCGTATTTACCGCACCAGATACTCATTTGAGGCCGAGTCGACCTAGGGGAATGATCCCACGACCGTTGCAGACAATCGTCACCGGTGTTGGTGGCCGTGGGCGTGAATCGAATTCGGGTGGCCGGGTTCGTAGCGACAGCGCCGCGAATCGCTGCAAACAAACCAAAGACAAAGGTCCCCCGTGTAGCCTGAGCAGACTGTTGGGGCAAGTGCCCTTAGCGAGTGTACCACGCGCGGCCGCCTTTGTCTCTCCCAAGTGGTGACGTGTACCACGCTACGGCTACCAGAGAGACGCACGTGGCGCGTCACCGGGCGTGCGTGTGTCACGCCCGGCCAGAGCAAGGTTCGCAGAGCCATAATCGTAGGTGGGGACACGGCACAGTGCCGCAACGACTCCCCTAATCTCATCCACGCTGGGTGTCAGGGTGTGAGTCAAATCGCACCCGTGTGTGTGTGTCTATATACAGCGGTTAGCGCAACGCTGCGCTATGAAACCAGCGACACGGGTTCGATTCTCGCTCACGGCCAACACCAGTGACGATTATCTGAACCGGTCCTGGGCCTCCCCTAGGTCGACTCAGCCTCAAATGAGTACCTGGTGCGGTGTGTAAACATCGCCACTTGGGAGGCAAAGGCGGTCGGGCGTGGTGCTGGCCCACCCACCCCCTATGTGCCGTTCCGGCCTTCATAGGTGCTCGCTAACAGCACTTGCCCCTACAGTCTGTTAAGGCTATACGGGGGGTCTTTGTACAAGTTGCTCTGCGTGTGATGCGGCTCTGGAACTATTTTGGTCAAAGACAAAACTAAACACATTCCTGCGGAGGGAGCTGGTAGGAACGTTGGATTGCTCGGTCAATGGCCAGGGTCAACGGCGGCGTGGTGTATTCCGCAAATATGCCCGACTGTGAGGGCGGGCACAAGCCGGCGTGAGTAGGTTACACGTTGAGTTTTATAAGGGCACCACGGGGTGACCAGCCCCTCCCCACCCAGCCCCAGCCTCCCCACCCAGCCCCACCCTCCCCTCTCCACCCAGCCCCTCCCCACCCTCCCCACCAGCCCCTCCCTTCACGACGGACGGACGGACACAATAATCCCCTGTGGGCTGGTGGAACCAGGAGGTTCCAACCAGTATCAGGTAGCTCTTTTTCATACTATTCAGTTCTTTCGGTAAAGTCTCGTAGATATAAAATTAATAGATCACGACGTTTCGATCGCAACACAAGCAACCGTCACCAGGTGAGACAAACACAGCAGGAGAACTGCTGAGGCAGGAGCTAGCTCTTCCTCTGCATCTTCTGGTCGTCGTCTTCTGCTTCTTCCTTAAAAGGTTGCCGAGCCCTGTGCGAGACGGGTCCTCGCCCATAAACATCCGCTGATGGAACCTCAGGCTGTTGACATGAAAATGTTTTTACCCTTCTATCTGGCAACAAAACTGACACCTTTTTACAAGGAGTCATGTTTGTATAGACCGCAATACCTGCAGTCACAATACAAACAAAAGACATAACTCTGATAATGTGCACTGTCTTGAAGTTGATTGGTCCACACCCGAGACAGCTTTCCTTAGAGCTTAGTCTCACATGGTGTTGGTCCAGATGACGCCAAAAGGCGCACAACTCAAGGACAATGCACCATCAGAGTATGAGAGCTCGGGGCAAGCATCTACGCTATGGAACCTCATTTGCCAGTGAAAATATGATAATTGGTTTTTTACCCTTCTATCTGGTATTGCGGTCTATACAAACATGACTCCTTGTAAAAAGGTGTCAGTTTTGTTGCAGATAGAAGGGTAAAAAACCAATTATCATATTTTTACTGGCAAATGAGGTCCCATAGTGTTGACATGAAGTCTGCGGTCCGCGTGCGCTGAGTTCCAAGCACGAACTCCTGCACCGTGACTGATTTCTCGCTCGTGCAGATCTGTTGATTCCAGCGGCGTTTCAAAGTTGTCCCCAGTTCGATATTTTATGGAACATTGACCACCGCCACCACCACCACCCCCATCCCTGAGACAAGATGAGGATCGCTGATAAGATTTTAGGGAAGAAAAATAAAGACATGTATTTTTAATCCTTGTTCTTAATCGTGTATTTGTTATTTTGCCTTTAATTGTGGTGTTAAAAATAAATATATATAAATGGTGTGTTTGTTTTAGCGATAAGGCAAGAAATATCTAAATCGATGCTTTCAGCAATGGCCTTGCCCAAAGCCCTCCCAGCCTGGCTCAACAACTGAATAACTCACCACAAGTGTACTGGTAAGTGGAGCTGATGGGCAATGTTAGTCTATGGCAATGTTAGTCTATGGGCAATGTTAGTCTATGGGAAATGTTAGTCTATGGGCAATGTTAGTCTATGGGCAATGTTAATCTATGGGCAGTGTTAGTCTATGGGAAACATTAGTATATGGGCAATGTTTGTCTATGAGCAAATGAAGTCTACGGGCAGTGTAAGTCTATGGGCAATTACACCATTGGAACCTCATTTGCCAGTAAAAATATGATAATTGGTTTTTTACCCTTCTATCTGGCAACAAAACGGATATACACCGTGGAGATGATCCACACCACGGACTTGATGCACACAGCACCGAGGCGCTATTGTGGTTTGTTGCGAGATGTAAATTGCAGGTGAGGGAGCGGTGGTGCAGCGGTTAGCGCTACGAATGCGCTACGAACCCGGCGACCCGAATTCGATTCCCGCTCACGGCCAACACCGGTGACGATTATATTTATCTGAACCGGTCCTGGCCTTCCCTAGGTCGACTCAGCCTCAAATGAGTACTGGAGAGACAGACGCGGCCGGGCGTAGTTGCTGGCCACCCACCCCTCGTGTGCCGTGCCGGCCTTCACAGGTGCTCGCTCACAGCACTTGCCCCGACAGTCTGTTCAGGCTACACGAGGGGATCTTTGCCTTTGGCGTCGTGTAGTTTACAATTTTGTATTTCCTCCTCAATGCGTCAAAGTTTTTTTTTTTCCGGGCTCCTCGCTGATTACAGATGCCGGACTACGACCCTCCACCCCCAGCGTGCGTGCCTGTGGGTTACCCTCATGGGTCAAATGTGAACGGCTCTGAGACTGATGGTGGGCGAGTAGGGGAGTAGGGGGCAATAGAAGGCAGAAGCAGAAGCAGCGGCAGCAGCAGCAAGATCGCAGTTAAATTTCGATTTAGAGCTTTCGTGACTGCAGGGATTCATCTTCTTGGTTCTTTCGGTAAAGTCACGTAGAAGGGAAGTAATAAAATAGTAAAATAAAACATAATAAAATAAACATTTCGATTTAAAGCTTTCGTGACTGCAGGGATTCATCTTCTTGGTTATTTCGGTAAAGTCACGTAGAAGGGAAGTAATAAAATAATAAAAATAAAAATAATAAAATAATTAAATTTCGATTTAAAGCTTTCGTGACTGCAGGGATGCATCTTCTTGGTTCTTTCGGTAAAGTCACGTAGAAGGGAAGTAATAAAATAATAAAATAAAACATAATAAAATAATTCTCACGACGTTTCGGCCTGCTTGCGTTGTGGCCGAAACGTCGTGAGAATTATTTTATTATGTTTTATTTTTATTATTTTATTACTTCCCTTCCACGTGACTTTACCGAAAGAACCAAGAAGAAGGAAGATCGCAGTTCTATGCCTCTCACAGAAGCGGAGGGAGGTCCTTCGCACCGCGGCGGACTCCTCCGATGGCAAAGCCGCTCCGGCCCGGTTAGGGTCCTGTCGGATAATTTGTGGTCATTTGGTGAGATTACTCACGAATCCAGACTTTGCACCCCCCCCCNACCAGCAACACCCACCCACACCGCACCCATCCACGGCATCAGGTCCAAGTGGTGCCTGGGCTGAGTGAGACACGCGCGCGCCACGTGGAGGCAGAGCCAACGAACTCTCATTTATCTCTCTTTTTTTTCAATATCAACCAAACTGCCTTTTAATTTAAGAACACAGCACTTAGTAGTACATTTTGTACAAGGTACTCGTATGTAAATGATTACAATATCTTACAATCGTATGAACATTTCACACACTCTCCGTCTCTTTTTTTACGATCAGTGGAAACAAGAAGATGCTCGGTGTATTCGGCACTTTGCTTTCGTAATTTTTTTTTATTAAATTTTAAACTTTGCTTTATGTTAAACCCCACCTCTCGCTCACTCTCTCCCTCTCTCTCTCTCCGTCTCTCTCTCCGTCTCTCAGTCCGTTGCCGAGGGACCGTTTCAATCCGCGCCGAGGATTATCACATCCGCGACGGGCTTCCGCTGCTGCAGCTGCTGTTATTGTTGCGGGCAAAGGTGACCCATCTCTCCCAGCTCGCGTGCCCGCCACGACTTCTCGTTAACGTCGTGAAAGAGGTGATCCCCCCCCCCTACCATCCCACACACCTCACCGGCATCCCCTCGTCGGTACGTCCTCTTGCGAGAGCTCTCGCGTCGAAGGGTTGTCGTGGATGACGCCGCGTGCACATTGGCAGAGTGTCGTGCTGGAACGTTGGTCTCGGATGGAAACTCACTTCTTAAGAAACTGTTGTTGTGTTGAGTGTTGTTGTGTTTACCCCCCTACGGTTAGCACGGTTGGCTGCGTACGGTACAAAAAAAGTTCAACGTACATTCCCCGATTAGCACGGTAGGATATGTGCGCTCCGAAAAAAGTTCAACATACATACCATCAATTAGCACATTTGTCTACGTACGGTGCGAAAGAAGCCCACACACATACCTTCAATTAGCACGGATAGCAACGTACGGTGAAGGTAGGTAGGGTGCGAAAAAAGTTCAACACACATACCATCGATTTGCACGGTTGGCTAGGTACGGTGCGAAGGAAGTTCAAACGACATTCCAGAATCAGAATCTTTATTTGTTTAGAGTGCGAATCTTTATACTGGTAGGAACGAAGTGGACCAGACCACCAATAGATTAATGTGTCCGTCCGTCCGTCCGTCCGTCCGTGGGAGGGGTGGTGTTGAGGTGGTGTTGGAAATGAAAGACTACGAGTCTTTAAATCTCACAGCGTTTCTTGTCAAAACAAACACTTTTAATTAACGTTACACTAGAATACAGTAATTTTTTCTTTAACTCCTCTATACCGGTCGATATCTCTGTACCGGTACTAAGTATTATTCCTACCAGCCCACCCCGCAGGGTCCTGTTTTCGGCTGGAGGAATTCCATGAGCTGCGACGGCTCCACTTTCACAGGTGCCCAACCCTCAGGCACGATGTCCCTGCATGGGTTGTGGAGCGTTGAGTCGTCGACCCAGCCAGCTAAGGTCGAGGTCTTCTCCCGGTCAGTATCGGTGACGATGATCTCAACCAGACATTGAGTGAGTACTACAATATAAATTTCGATTTAAAGCTTTCGTGACTGCAGGGATTCATCTTCTTGGTTCTTTCGGTAAAGTCACGTAAAACATAAAAATAAAACATAATAAAATAATTCTCACGACGTTTCGGCCACAACGCAAGTAGCCGTCCTCAGGTGGAGAACAGGTCTGTCGAGGAGACAGAGTCTGAATGTCTGAGATATTATTTTATTATGTTTTATAAAAAATTTATTATTTTATTATTTCCATTCTACGTGACTTTACCGAAAGAACCAAGAAGATACTACAATATCGTGATTGTTTTGGGGTTAGATCGCGTCAAGGCCGTAGCCATGGAATCAACATTGGGGGGGACCAAATCTTCCAGGGGTCTGGTGGTCCCANCCCAGAAAAAAATCTAATTTGAAACGAATTTCCTGCATAAAATATTAAAAAATTCACTAACACGTAGGATGGACTTTTTATTTTTTTTTACAATAATGTGTAATAGTGTATTGTAATAAATTGCTCTGTTTTTTCTTTTTTACCTTTTCTTGTTTCATTGTATGTAATGGCAGAGATTAGGGATTAATACAGTACACCATAACCACACTCATATGAACAGAAATCTATTTATAGCAATATATTGGTGGGACATTTTGAGCATATTTGAATATTATAATTACGGCCTTGGATCACGTAAATATAAACGTGTCGCTAAACCCGCCACCACCCTACACAGCTAATCTGCAAGCTTTGCCACGCAAACAGAACGTGCCAATTCGTCACTAGTACAGCACTAACCGGTGAGTTGGAGAGTCAATCTACAACATTTACAATCTGAGTACGACGTTTCGCCAGTAATTACAACCAGCTTCAACTAGCTTTACCAGTTCTAGATTTGAAGCTTTCGTGACTGCAAGGATTCATACTCTTGGTTTTTCGGTAAAGTCACGTAGGAAAACAATAATAAAATAATAATAATAATGACACGCGACAAGACACACAGCACATTGACACCCCATGACAGCAGACCACAGACACACAGACACATTAATCACGACGTTTCGGAAGACGGATACTTGTGTTGCCTGATACGTTCTGATTTAATTGAGTTATTTTCATTTATTATTATTTTATTTTAATATAATTCTTTACCTACGCGACTTTACCGATAAAACCAACGAGCATACAGTAGCTTTCTCAGGCCTGANGAAGCTAGGTGTAATTACTGGCGAAACGTCGTACTCAGATTGTTGTGGCTTGGCTCTCCAACACACCGGTGTGCTGTACTAGTATACTACACTATACACTACACTACATTACTATACACTATACACTACACTATACATTACACTATACTATACACANTATACACTACACTATACACACACTATACACTACACTATACACTACACAACACAATGCACTACACTATACACTACACTATACACTAGTGCTGCACTAGTGACGAATTGGCCACGTTCTGTTTACGTGACAACCCTTACTAGTTGGCTGTGTCGGGTGGTGGCGGGTTTAACGACACACTTACATATTTACGCGATTTAACCCCCAAAAACCCTCTACTTTGAATGATATTGGTCGCGAATGCCGACTACGCATTGAACTGAGCGATTACTGCACCATTTGTGAAGCGTAAATGTGCCATGTAAAAGGTCAACTACAGAACGTCTTCGGTGACAGAACATAAATCAACATACAAACTGCATTGTTTAAAAATGACTAAGTGGGATATGAACTCAAATGGTACGCCGAGCGTGGTGCTGGCCACCCACCCCTCGTGTGCTGCCACTCGCCACCAACGAGCACTTGCCCCGACACTCGGCACTGCCTGGGGAACCTTTGTCTTTGTGCGCATCAGGCTTCACAAAATGATATTCTTAGTTTTTTTCGGTAAAGTCACGTAGGTAAAAATTTTAATTAATGAAAGTAAAATAAATTAGATAAAATCACGACGTTTCGGAGGCAACACAAGCTTCCGTCTTCAGGTGGAACCGTCACAGCACGATAGCTGTATCAAGTGAGAGAAATTCCAAGAAAACAGTCCTTGTATATATACTGGTTGAGGGTGGGAGGAGCCAAGGTAGGCTCTGAATATTATTTTTGTGAGGTTCGGTGCGGCTGAAGTACGCTGTTAGGAATTAGCCTTTCTTGTGTAAACTAGGTGCGGCTGATGTGTGATGGTGCTTAAAATAATATTACGCCGTCATGGACGCGTCCGCGTTTTTGTGTTGTACGGATTCCTGTGCCTTGTCAATTTGTTCATCACGGTGTCCGCGTGTCAGTGTGTCTGCGTGTCAATGTGTCTGTGTGTCTGTGTGTCAATGTGTCTGCGTGTCTGTGTGTCTGCGTGTCAATGTGTCTGTGTGTCTGTGTGTCAATGTGTCTGTGTGTCAATGTGTCAATGTGTCCGTGTGTCAGTGTGTCAATGTGTCTGTGTGTCAATGTGTCTGTGTGTCAATGTGTCTGTGTGTAAATGTGTCTGTGTGTCAATGTGTCTGTTTGTCAATGTGTCTGTGTGTCAATGTGTCTGTGTGTCAATGTGTCTGTGTGTTTATGTGTCCGTGTGTCAATGTGTCTGTGTGTCAATGTGTCTGTATGTCAATGTGTCTGTGTGTCTATGTGTCCACGTGTTGTTGGTGTGTCAATGTGTCTGTGTGTCTGTGTCTGTGTGTCAATGTGTCTGTGTGTTTATGTGTCCGCGTGTCAATGTGTCTGTGTGTCAATGTGTCTGTGTGTCTGTGTGTTTATGTGTCCGTGTGTCAATGTGTTTGTGTGTCAATGTGTCTGTATGTCAATGTGTCTGTGTGTTTATGTGTCCGTGTGTCAATGTGTCTGTGTGTCAATGTGTCTGTGTGTCAATGTGTCTGTGTGTCTATGTGTCTGCGTGTCAATGTGTCTGTGTGTCAATGTGTCTGTGTGTCTGTGTTGTTGTCAATGTGTCTTTGTATGTGTCTGGTGTCAATGTGTCTGTGTGTCAATGTGTCTGTGTGTCTATGTGTCTGTGTGTCAATGTGTCTGTGTGTATGTGTCTGTGTGTCAATGTGTCTGTGTGTCAATGTGTCTGTGTGTCTGTGTGTCTGTGTGTATGTGTCCGTGTGTCAATGTGTCTGTGTTTATGTGTCTGTGTGTCAATGTGTCTGTGTGTCNATGTGTCTGTGTGTCAATGTGTCCGCGTGTCAATGTGTCCGCGTGTTAATGTGTCTGTGTGTCAATGTGTCTGTGTGTCAATGTGTCTGTGTGTNATGTCAATGTGTCTGTGTGTCCGTGTGTCAATGTGTCTGTGTGTTAATGTGTCTGTGTGTCAATGTGTCTGTGTGTTTATGTGTCCGGGTGTCAATGTGTCTGTGTGTCAATGTGTCCGCGTGTCAATGTGTCTGTGTGTCAATGTGTCCGTGTGTCAATGTGTCTGTGTGTCAATGTGTCTGTGTATCAATGTGTCTGCATGTCTGTGATGTTCCCAGCGTTTCATTGCCCGTGCTTCCGGTGATAAATTTAAAGAGACCGCGACACACCTGGGCGGTGACACCGCGCCGCTGTACAGGACGACGCGACCTGACTGCCATACCCACGAATAATCCCACCGACTCACTCGACGTACGTACGCATGTGGAACTTCTTTCGCACCGTACATGGCCACCCGTGCTAATCGGAGATACGAGATGATGATGAATGTTGGACTTCTTTCACACTGTACGTAGCCAGCCGTGCTAATCGGAGGTACGGATGATGATGATGATGTACGTTGAACTTCTTTCGCACCATACGTGGCAAGCCGTGCTAATTGGAGGTGCGTGATGATGTATGTTTGCATTGCCTGTTGTTATAGCGTTCTAACCCCGTGTCCGTACGGGACATCTGTGAAAAGAGCTTCACACCTCATCGGATTCCTCCAGTATAATTACAGATTCTGATGTTGAACTCTTTTCGCACCGTGATTAATCCGGAGAATCACGGGTCGGGTTGGGTAAATCAGAAACAGAATCTTTATTTATCCTGGATGTGCAATCGAATGAGCTAGAAAACTATTTTTTTCACAAATTGTCCAGTAGGGGCCACGGGTCACAAGGTTACAACAACAAACACAATACAGCAACACGATAGCAGTGCACAGTATAGGCAAAGATAACAAATCACCACAAAATACATGTACAAATAAAACTAACTTAGATTTTGTCATCTTGTCATGTAAAGCCCACTGAGCTGTTAGCTACTTTTTCAGGGCGGCCTGGCCACAAATTATAGCTCAACAAAATGGGCTTAACCATCACGTGGGTATTTAGAGCAGCCCATAATGACTCTTAAAAACGTCACAGTTTTCCTCATTAACATCCCCGTTCCCCAGTCTCCATCCCCGCGCTCTCTCAGTTCCCGCGATCATTAACGCGCAGATCCACCTCCAAAGGTCCCGCTCGGGTTTTTATTTAACTTTACAATTTTCTCCGCCATAAACCACCGCACGGCGTTTTGCCCCATCGGTGAAACATTACCACCAGCGCCACCAGCAACCACCACGACCACCATCGGCACAACGAAAACGAATTGGCGGTGACCCGACGCTTTTCTCACGAGGCACGGGGGCTCCGAGCCAAAGCCGTTTTCTTTGCGAGGACGCATGAACGAAAACCGACAAATAATAACAATCGTCATCATCATCATCGCAAGCCGATCGGAGTCATTTTCGGCCAACGCCGTTAACAACAATACCAACCAACCAAACGCTGTCAAACGATTTGTAAATCTCTGCCTCTGCCCGCTGTTGGATCTGGGAGTTCTCTTCATACCCCTCTAGCCCCGAACCTGATGAGAACAAAATGCTGTGTCGACGTTCAGGTGCCGGCGGAGGCAATCGATCAGGAGGCGACATGGTCATCCTTCGGCAGGTGAGTACACGTTTAGAATCAGCAGCAACATCATTATTTGGCTGCTGCTGCTGCTGCGATAAATTTCCACGTGGTGATGATGATAAGCCCACTTCGTTGGGCTATTACTTGTGTGTGGGCCAGGGTACACTTCTGATAGAGAGCGATGTTATTGATTAGTGGGTCTCTACTTGAGTTGGGCTATTATTTGTGTGTGGGTCAGGTACTGCTTCTGAAAGAGAGCGATGGTATTGATTAGTCGGTCTCTACTTAGTTGGGTTATCACTTGTGTGTGGGTCAGGTACTGCTTCTGAAATAGAGCGATTATCGATTAGTCGGTCTCTACTTCGTTGGGTTATCACTTGTGTGTGGGTCAGGTACTGTGTCTTGAAAAGAAGAGCTATGTTATTACTCAACGGTTGCCATACCCGGTAAAATAAAAAAAAGTGTTTTTAGTTGAGTTTAATTAAATGTGTGCGGTTTCTCTGCTCATATCTTCGCACTGTTCGAGCAAAGTCCACCGTCTCGTTGTTTGGCCGACTATAGTCGTAGTAGGAATGATAATCAGGATAATTACGAACAAAGTTGGTAAAAAAAAGTACGTAAATGTACTACGGATCTTTTTGTGCGGAGTTGCATGTAGCCTCTTTAAGGGCCGTCGCTTCGTGGCAGTTATTGATTGGTTGTTAATTTTGGTTGCCCAAACCCTCTGCTGTCGGTCGCACCTGGCGGTTATTGGGGTCGTGCCTGACGGTTGTTGTTGGGTCGGACCTGGCAATTGTTTGGTCGGAAGTGGCGGTTGTTGCGGTCGGACCTGGTGGTTATTTGGGTTGGGCCTGGCGGTTTTGGGGTTGTGCCTGATGGTTGTTGGGGTCGGGCCTGGCGGTTGTTGAGGTCCAACCTGGCGGTTGTTAGGTTGAACCTGGTGGTTGTTGGGTCGAGCCTGGCGGTTGTTGGGGTCGAACCTGACGATTGTTGAGGTCACGCCTGCGGTTGTTGAGGTCGAACCTGGCGGTTGCTGAGGTCACGCCTGCCGGTTGTTGAGGTCACGCCTGGCAGTTGTTGGGGCGAACCTGGCGGTTGTTGAGGTCACGCCTGCTGGTTGTTGAGGTCGCCTGGTGGTTGTTGGGNTCGACCTGGCGGTTGTTGGGGTCGAACCTGGCGGTTGTTGGGGTCGACCTGGCGGTTGTTGGGGTCGAGCCTGGCAGTTGTTGGGTCGAGCCTGGCGGTTGTTGGGGTCGAGCCTGGCGGTTGTTGGGTCGAGCCTGGTGGTTGTTGGGGTCGAGCCTGGCGGTTGTTGGGTCGAGCCTGGTGGTTGTTGAGGTCGCGCCTGGCGGTTGTTGGGGTCGCGCCTGGCAGTTGTTGAGGTCGCGCCTGGCGGTTGTTGGGGTCGCGCCTGGCGGTTGTTGAGGTCACGCCTGGCGGTTGTTTCCAAGTGCTTCGCTTGTGAAGTGTGCAGTGATCCCAGTGGGCAATTCAGATGTCACACGCCACTGACAAAGGCATAGATCCACCTCCATATAGCTTGTAACAGGTTGATGGGGGCAAGTACTATTAGCAAGTAGCAGCACCTATGAAGGTCGGCAAGGTACACGAGAGGGTGGGTGGCCAACATTACGCCCGGCCATCTCTGTCTCCCCCAGTGGCAATATTTATACACCGCACCAGGTCCTCATTTGAGGCCGAGTCGACCTAGGGGTGGCCCATGACCGGTTAAAATAATTGTCACCCGTGTTGTTCGGTCGTGAGCGGGAATCGAACTCGGGTTCGCCGGGTTCACAGCGCAGCGCGCTAACCGCAACACCAACGTTCCTCCTATCCTCCTCCACACGTGTCCCACCCATCACTACCTCTTGTTCCCGCCTGAAATGTTCTTACCCTATCCTACTCCTCCACCCTGCACACCACATGTCCCACCCATCACTACCTCCTTCTCCTATTCCCAACCAGGACGTGTTCAGATATCCCTCGTCACTGACATTAGCCACTGCCCCGAATCAAACTCAGGTAGTCGCCGGTTCAGAGTGCAGTGCGATAACCACCGCTCCTCCCGAAACTGTCACCACCATGAAATAAATCACCTCGCAATTCTTATCTCCTGATGGAAATAAAATAATGATTCATATTCTTAGGTTTTTTCGGTAAAGTCACGTAGGTAAAAAAAATAAATGAAAATTTATAAAAGTAAAATAAAAATAAAATAAAAATCACGACGTTTCGGAGGCAACACAAGCTTCCAGCTTCAGGTGGAACCGTCTCAACACGACTGCTGCTTCAAGTAAGAGAAAGTCGTGCTAAGACGGTTCCACCTGAAGATGGAAGCTTGTGTTGCCTCCAACGTCGGATTTTTATTTTATTTTTTTTACTTTCAATAAAGTCACATACGTGACTTTACCGAAAAAACCTAAGAATATGAATCCTTGCAGTCACGAAAGCTTCAAATCTAGAAAAAATAGATTCATTATTTCTGCCTGGTGGGGCTTGCATGCTGATTTTTACCAGCAACGTTTGTTTAAACTCCAAACTACGGACTGGTTTTGCCATTCTGCCGCTCATCAGCAGTCTCTGACTGATAAATAAACACATGCTTGCAACAAAAGTTATCGCTAAGTTCCCTCTCGCTAGACCACGGGCATTCGACAATATCTGGTAAACAAGGAGCGAACTGGACACATCCAGTGCTGTCCCGTGGAGTATTTGTCCAACTCACATGTCTGCTGATGATGCCAACAAGGGTGAAACCAAGCAATTACAATAAGTCTCATCATCACCATTGTCATCATTCGAGTTTCACTTCAGCCGTGTCGCTATACATATCCACGCGATAAGCCGCTTCGTTGAGCTGTCATCTGTGGCCCAGGTCGGTTCTGAACAAAGAAGCTACATGGCTCAGTGGGCTTTACCTGGGATTTAACAAAATATATAGTTTTGTTTTATTTGTATTTCTATATTGTTAAGGGATTTGATTACCTCTCCTGTACTTTGCACTCCTATCGTATTTTTGTATTGGTTGTTGTTGTTGTGACCTTCTCACCCCGTGACATCTGTGAACAAAATAGCTTCATAGCTCATCGGATTCCTCCTGCAGTATAAAGACATATTCTGACATTTCCTCACCCGGCACACCACATCTAGTATTCCCATCTCACGCTGGGGGTTCTCCAAGTCACGTTTATCTTCTTTTCGTGTAACCAGGAGATAAACTCGATAGAGAGAGAGAGAGAAAGACAGCGGTCAGGGGTTAAAATAATCACCAGGCTCACAGAAATGTGCAAAAAAGCCAACATTTATGCAACTGAAATGCAGCGAATTTGAAATCGGTGAAAAAACAGCAACAGCTGCTGTTGCTGCTGCGTCATCGTTGTCGTCACAGCGTGAACCCGGTGACTGTTACCGTGAGTCACGTGCCTGCCACAGTCTCCAGAGACCTCGAAAACATATTCGGTTGGCAAATGAATCCTTGAATGTCGTCGTCGTCGTCGCCATCACCGTCGACGCGTCTCCGACGATGAAACTATTCAGTGACAAATGAATGCCTGATTGTCGTAACCATCATCATCATCAACAACTTAATGTCTTCGACAATGAAAATATTTAGTGGCAAATTGAACCATGATTTTCGTCATCATGATCATCAATAGCGTCATGTCTCCGACAATCAAAATATTTAGTGGCAAATTAATCCACGATTTTCGTCATCATCAACCGCACGTCTCCGACAATGAAGGGGTCACAAGACGGACGGAAGGAGGAAGTCGGGGAGGGGGGGTGAGCGCAGGCGAGGATGGATCGATTTAACCACCCGCACAGCCGTTACGCAAATTGGCAGTTCCACCGCAGGACGGCAAACACGACTTTTGTGGGCAGCCGGCTATTGTGACCGCTGCCAACTCCACGGTAACCACGAGATGGAGGCAAGAATCTGGTTGACGAACCTTTGTACCCAGCTGGCTTTTGACCAACTGGGCTCCTTGTCAGACTCAGAATATTGATTTGCACTGGAGAAATCCGAAGCGCTATGAAGCTTTTTTGCACAGATGTCCCGGTAGTTTCACAGATCTCTCAGTAGTTTCACAGATGTTCCAGTAGTGTCACATATGTCCCAGTAGTTTCACAGATGTCCCAGTAGTTTTACAGATGTCCGGCAGTTTCATAGATGTCCAGTAGTTTCACAGATGTCCCAGTAGTTTCACAGATGTCCCAGTAGTTTCACAGATGTCCAGTAGTTTCACAGATGTCTCAATAGTTTTACAGATGTCCAGTAGTTTCACAGATGTCCTAGTCGTTTTACAGATCTTCAGTAGTTCACAGATGTCCAGTAGTTTTACAGATGTCCAGTAGTTTCACAGATGTCCAGTAGTTTTACAGATGTCCAGTAGTTTCCAGATGTCCCAGTAGTTTCACAGATGCCAGGAGTTTCATAAATGTCCAGTAGTTTCACAGATGTCCAGTAGTTTCACAGATGTCCCGGCTTAGTTTCACAAATGTCCAGTAGTTTCACAGATGTCCCAGGAGTTTCATAAATGTCCCAGTAGTTTCACAGATGTCCAGTAGTTTCACAGATGCCCAGTAGTTTCACAGATGTTCCAGTAGTTTCACATATGCCAGGAGTTTCATAAATGTCCCAGTAGTTTCACAGATGCCAGTAGTTTCACAGATGTCCCGTAGTTTCACAATGTCCAGTAGTTTCACAGATGTCCAGTAGTTTCACAGATGTCCAGTAGTTTTCAGATCTCTCAGTAGTTTCATAGATGTCCAGTAGTTTTACAGATGTCCAGTAGTTTCACAGATGTCCAGTAGTTTCACAGACGTCAGTAGTTTCAGATGTCCNAGTAGTTTTACAGATGTCCAGTAGTTTTACAGATGTCCAGTAGTTTCACAGATGCCCAGTAGTTTCACAGATGTNCCAGTAGTTTCACATATGTCCAGGAGTTTCATAAATGTCCCAGTAGTTTCACAGATGTCCAGTAGTTTCACAGATGTCCNGNTAGTTTCACAAATGTCCAGTAGTTTCACAGATGTCCAGTAGTTTCACAAGATGTCCATTAGTAGTTTTACAGATCTCTCAGTAGTTTCATAGATGTCTCAGTAGTTTTACAGATGTCCAGTAGTTTCACAGATGTCCAGTAGTTTCACAGACGTCCAGTAGTTTCAGATGTCCAGTAGTTTTACAGATGTCCAGTAGTTTTACAGATGTCCCAGTAGTTTCACAGATGTCTCAGTAGTTTCACAGATGTCGTCCTGTCACACGCCGTGCCCTTTCACCCCACGTTCAAGATCCTCGCTTGCCCCGATTGGCTCTGCCGCGTGGCTTAACGCTCAGAAGTTACTCATTTGAGGATTCGTAATGATTCCTAAATGATTGGTGATTGTATTTACGACTGCATGGGCTTAAGACGAGCGCTTTCAAAGAAATAAATCGGTTTTTNATTTTAGGTACGGCCACGATGTTTTGAGTTAGGTGTACCACGGTGGCTGTAAGATGTTAACTACCTCGCCTGGTATGCAGGAGGTAGTGGGTTCGATCCTGACCCTGACGCCTGCTGCTGTATATTTGGAGTTTGCATGTCTCTCTCTCCGTGGGCGCGTAGATTTTTCTCCGGGCGTGGAATTGCAACGCATATCTCAATTGCCTTTTGTTACTTAAAGGTGATAAATAGGACTCCGATCAGGAATGTAAAGAAAAAGTCATCTTTGACCCTTCGCCTCTGACTCCGTGACATGTCGTAAATACTTGGGGGGTAGGGCAGTGGTTGTGGGGCACGTAAATCTACCGCACTATGAACCCGGAGTTGGCCTGAGCTCGAACTCCGGTCCTGGCTTACGACAAACTTGAGCAATTGTCTGAGCCGGTGGTCCCAGCGAGCGAAGCTTTAGATTGAGTAAACCCTGACCCTTAACGAACACCTCATGAATGAAACCTAAAAAAAACCTTCACTGATTTGACACACAAATAAAACAACCTTAACTGATAAAACCCTTGACAGATACAATTGAATATAATCCTGAACAGACACATTCCTAAACAGATAAAACTGAACACAATCCCTTGAATAAAACTGATTTTTAAAAAAACCTTAACAGGAAACAACTGAATGTAGACCCTTAACAAATACGATTCTTCAAAGGTATTATACTTGAAGGAGACTATAACAACATGAAAGGCACGTGTTAGACACGGACGGGTTATAGCACAATTGGCTACGTTACGGTGCGAAGTTGAACATATGTACCCATAGACTCACACAGATACCCATAGACTCAGAGACCCATAGACTCACACAGATACCATAGACTCACAGATCCATAGACTCACACAGATACCATAGACTCAGAGACCCATAGACTCACAGATCCATAGACTCACAGATCCATAGACTCACACAGATACCCATAGACTCAGAGACCCATAGACTCACACAGATACCCATAGACTCAGAAACCCATAGACTCACACAGAGACCCATAGACTCAGAGATCCATATACTCACACAGATACCCATAGACTCAGAGACCCATAGACTCACACAGAACATAGACTCAGAAACCCATAGACTCACACAGAGACCCATAGACTCAGAGACCCATAGACTCACACAGAGACCCATAGACTCAGAGACCCAAAGACTCACACAGAGACCCTAGACTCAGAGACACATCGACTCACACATAGACCCTAGACTCAGAGATCCATAGACTCACACAGAGACACATAGACTCGCACAGAGACCCATAGACACAGATATCCATAGACTCACACAGAGACCCATAGACTCAGAGATCCATAGACTCACAAGAGACCCATGACTCAGAGATCCATAGACTCACAAGAGACCTTGACTCAGAGATCCATAACCTCACACAGAGACCCATAGACTCAGAGATCCATNGACTCACACAGAGACCATAGACTCAGAGATCCATAGACTCACACAGAGACCCATAGACTCACACAGAGACCCATAGACTCAGAGATCCATAGACTCACACAGAGACCCATAGACTCAGAGATCCATAGACTCACACAGAGACCCATAGACTCAGAGATCCATAGACTCACACAGAGACACATAGACTCAGAGATCCATAGACTCACACAGAGACCCATAGACTCAGAGATCCATAGACTCACACAGAGACCCATAGACTCAGAGATCCATAGACTCACAAGAGACCCATGACTCAGAGATCCATAGACTCACAAGAGACCCATGACTCAGAGATCCATAGACTCACACAGAGACCCATAGACTCAGAGATCCATAGACTCACACAGAGACCCATAGACTCAGAGATCCATAGACTCACACAGAGACCCATAGACTCAGAGATCCATAGACTCACACAGAGACCCATAGACTCAGAGATCCATAGACTCACACAGAGACCATAGACTCAGAGATCCATAGACTCACACAGAGACCCATAGACTCAGAGATCCATAGACTCACACAGAGACCCATAGACTCAGAGATCCATAGACTCACACAGAGACCCATAGACTCAGAGATCCATAGACTCACACAGAGACCCATAGACTCAGAGATCCATAGACTCACAAGAGACCCATGACTCAGAGATCCATAGACTCACACAGAGACCCATAGACTCAGAGATCCATAGACTCACACAGAGACCCATAGACTCAGAGATCCATAGACTCACACAGAGACCCATAGACTCAGAGATCCATAGACTCACACAGAGACCCATAGACTCAGAGATCCATAGACTCACACAGAGACCCATAGACTCAGAGATCCATAGACTCACACAGAGACCCATAGACTCAGAGATCCATTGACTCACACAGAGACCCATAGACTCAGAGATCCATAGAATCACAAGAGACCCATGACTCAGAGATCCATAGATNCACACAGAGACCCATAGACTCAGAGATCCATAGACTCACACAGAGACCCATAGACTCAGAGATCCATAGACTCACAAGAGACCCATGACTCAGAGATCCATAGACTCACACAGAGACCCATAGACTCAGAGATCCATAGACTCACACACTGCATCGCGCGCTTTCAGATTCGCTTCTGCGACCTTCTGAAACGCTCTTCCTTCCGATATCAGGAAGCCATTGGAGTGATGCACTTTTAAATCATCTTGATCGACAAACTAATTTCTTTTTAACTTCTTGGTGCTGTGCCTAATTTCTTATCCCTCCCCTCTCCGCTTAGCACGCTTGGCTACGCTACCGGGCGAAAGAAATGCAACGTACACACGTGCGTACGTACACACGTGCGTACGTACACACGTGCGTACGTACACACAGACGTACGTACACACATGTGTACGTACACACAGACGTACGTACCAAGGCCATAGCCATGGAGTCAACATTGGGGGGAGCCTAATCTTTCAGGGGTCTAGCCCCCCCCCCCCCAGGAAAACAAAAAATTAAATTTGAAAATAAATTTCTTGACATTTCCTGCCTAAAATATAAAAAAATTCACTGACACATGGGATTGACTTTTTATTTCTTTTTTTACAATAGTGTATTGTATTACATTGCTCTGTTTTTTTCTTTTTTACCTTTTCTTGTTTCATTGTATGTAATGGCAGAGATTAGGGATTTATAAAGTGCAACAATAATCACAATCATATAAACAGAAATCTATGCATTTTATATGAAGACAAGTCAAGATATTGTGGCCAAGGTTGAGCAAGTTGTTTTTATTTACATAGTATATAAAAATTTTTTACATATTGTTCATAGCAAAAATTTGGGGGGGGCATTTTAAGCATATTTGAATATTGGGGGGGGGGGGATATATTATATATTATAATTACGGCCTTGGTACGTACACACAGACGTACGTACGTAGTGCAAAGCTAAGGCGTCTTCGAAGACGGAAGCCAACGGAACCCTGGGGCCGGCCCCTCTGCCACGAAGGGCGGTGACCTGCGGCAGGTCACGGGCATGGGAGGGCACGGGGGGGGGTGCCTTAGCCCCCCCCCCNCCCCCGCCCTCCCCGTCCCACCGCCCCCCCTAATGGCCAAAGCTACGAGTTGGGGGGGGGGGACGCCCTCCTTACCAACCACCACGAGATTCGATTTCAACACCGGTGTTGAAATAACGACAACATATTTAAAACACGGTTTCAATGTATCGTTTCATGAGAATGCCTTCATTATTTGCGTTACACGTTTTTTTATTTTAAATGCATTTTAATCGGAGTAGCAACGTCAATATTGCGAAGAGCTAAATATGAATGTGTCGTTAAACCCGTCACCACCCGACACTGCCAATTAGTCAAGGTGTGTCACGCGAACAGAACATGCCAATTCGTTACTAAAACAATTCGTTACTGGTACAATTCGTTACTGTACTAGTAACGAATTGGCATGTTTTGTTTCCGTGACAAACCTTACTAATTGGCTGCATCGGCTGGTGGCGGGTTAACCGACACATTTTTTTATTTACCCGATCTAACCTCCCAAAAATTAACCCGTAAAAACAAAGTTTTTCACTATAAATCCTTTATATGCGTGGCGGCTAGAGTCCTCTCGTCCTCTGGCTTGAGATGGCTGCCACCTACGGGTCAGATGATTGCCTGCCACCATTAAGCAATTGGTAATGAAATATAATTTATTTTTCCAAAAAGTGTAAAATTTTGGAAAAATTTTTCACGAAAATAAATTGCCACGCACAACGAGTCTGTGTGCAAAATGTCAGCTCGATTGGATCACGGAAGTGGGTTAAAAAACGACCGAAAGATTTGCACGGTCGTAAGCGCGCAAGCAAGCAAGCAAGTGAACTTAATATAAAGGATTTTAAAAAACCCTGTATTGTGGAGGACACTGGTCGTGAAAGCCGACTACGTGTTGACCTGAAGATCTGACTAAGGAACACAGCGGATCAGTGGCGGCTGCATTGTGCGAAGACGGAGAGCGCCATCCCCAACAGCGTCAAATGCTCGAGACCGGGAGCGTCAACGACGCGATGCCGATCAGGGCAAAGATCGAGGCAGCGACATCTAAGAATAACCTCCTGGGTGCGACCGTGTGGAGAGACAAATAAAATAATCACACAGCTCCGATTTAAAGCTTTCGTGACTGCAGGGATTCATCTTCTTGGTTCTTTCGGTAAAGTCACGTAGAATGGAAATAATAGAATAATAAAAATAAAGCATAATAATTCTCACGACGTTTCGGCCACAACGCAAGCAGCCGTCCTCAGGTGAAGAACAGGTCTGTCGAGAAGACAGCGTCTGAATGACACACCCCAGGCTTCGTCGTGAGAATTATTTCATTATGTTAAATTTTATTATTTATTATTTCCATTCTACGTGACTTTACCGAAAGAACCAAGAAGATCAATCACACAGCTATCAACCCCTCATCAGTACCCTACCTCATTACAGACAAATTAAGACCATATTGGTCACCCGTGCCCCTTATAAATCTCAACGTTCATCCTACAAACTCCCATCGCAACGGCGATACGCAAACAGACACATTTTCTTTTTTACCGTATTTAAACGGCTGTACGCCATATGGACCTGAAAACTCAATTTCCGCCGTACAAGAATACGGGGTAAACCGTATGGGTTGACAGGTATGTAGTCTTCTTGGTTCTTTCGTAAAGTCACGTAGAATGGAAATAATAAAAATAATAAAAATAAAACAAATAAAATAATTCTCACGACGTTTCGGCCACAACGCAAGCAGCCGTCCTCAGGTGAAGAACAGGTCTGTGTTTGTTGTTGATTTTCGTTTGTTGTTTGTTGGGCGATTGTTGATCTGTTGTTGTTGTGTTTGTTGTTGTTTGTTGTTGCGTGTTGTTGTTGTTTGTTGTCGTTGTTTGTTTGTTGCTGTGTGGCCAGGGCGACCATGTCTTCCTGGACGTGGAGAATCCCGGGGAGTTTGCGGTCCCCACCGGAGCCGTTGTCAAACTCTCCGACTCCGGCAAAGTTCTGCTGCTGGATGACGAAGGGACCGTGAGTGGCGTGTCCGTCTGCCCGAATCACTGCCGTCTGCGTGTCCGTCTGCTTGTCTGTCTGTGTGTCTGCCTGTCTGTTTATCTGCCGAATTTTCCAATCTGTTTGCCGGGTTTGCTTGTCTGTTTGCCTCCCTGTCTGTCTGCTGTTGGGTCTGTCTCCATTCTTGATTGGTGTCGTCTCCATCCGTCCATCCATCTATGTGTCCTGTTTGTCGTTGTCTCTGTCTGTCTGTCAGTAGCCCCGTGTGTGTTGTCATTCTGTTTGTCGACTTTCCTATCTGTTTGTCTGTTCCTTGATTGTCTATCTCTGTGGTTCTGACTGCCTCCTTGTCTGTCTGTATCGATGTCTATTTCTGTGTGTTGTTGAATCCGGGCAGTATGCTGGTAGTGGTGATGGTGTGCTTGCTGATGAGCTGTGTGTGGTAGAAGCCGGGCAGTATGCTGGTAGTGGTGATGGTGTGCTTGCTGATGAGCTGTGTGTGGTAGAAGCCGGGCAGTATGCTGGTAGTGGTAATGGTGTGCTTGCTGATGAGCTGTGTGTGGTAGAAGCCGGGAAGTATGCTGGTAGTGGTGATGGTGTGCTTGCTGATGAGCTGTGTGTGGTAGAAGCCGGCAGTATGCTGGTAGTGGTGATGGTGTGCTTGCTGATGAGCTGTGTGTGGTAGAAGCCGGGCAGTTTGCTGGTAGTGGTGATGGTGTGCTTGCTGATGAGCTGTGTGTGGTAGAAGCCGGCCAGTATGCTGGTAGTGGTGATGGTCTGCTTGCTGATGAGCTGTGTGTGGTAGAAGCCGGGTAGTTTGCTTGTAGTGGTGATGGTGTGCTTGCTGATGAGCTGTGTGTGGTAGAAGCCGGGTAGTTTGCTGGTAGTGGTGATGGTGTGCTTGCTGATGAGCTGTGTGTGGTAGAAGTCGGCAGTTTGCTTGTAGTGGTGATGGTGTGCTTGCTGATGAGCTGTGTGTGGTAGAAGCCGGCAGTATGCTGGTAGTGGTGATGGTGTGCTTGCTGATGAGCTGTGTGTGGTAGAAGCCGGGCAGTATGCTGGTAGTGGTGATGGTGTGCTTGCTGATGAGCTGTGTGTGGTAGAAGCCGGGTAGTTTGCTTGTAGTGGTGATGGTGTGCTTGCTGATGAGCTGTGTGTGGTAGAAGCCGGGTAGTTTGCTGGTAGTGGTGATGGTGTGCTTGCTGATGAGCTGTGTGTGGTAGAAGTCGGCAGTTTGCTTGTAGTGGTGATGGTGTGCTTGCTGATGAGCTGTGTGTGGTAGAAGCCGGGTAGTTTGCTGGTAGTGGTGATGGTGTGCTTGCTGATGAGCTGTGTGTGGTAGAAGCCGGGTAGTTTGCTGGTAGTGGTGATGGTGTGCTTGCTGATGAGCTGTGTGTGGTAGAAGTCGGCAGTATGCTGGTAGTGGTGATGGTGTGCTTGCTGATGAGCTGTGTGTGGTAGAAGTCGGCAGTTTGCTTGTAGTGGTGATGGTGTGCTTGCTGATGAGCTGTGTGTGGTAGAAGCCGGGCAGTTTGCTGGTAGTGGTGATGGTGTGCTTGCTGATGAGCTGTGTGTGGTAGAAGTCGGCAGTATGCTTGTAGTGGTGATGGTGTGCTTGCTGATGAGCTGTGTGTGGTAGAAGCCGGGCAGTTTGCTGGTAGTGGTGATGGTGTGCTTGCTGATGAGCTGTGTGTGGTAGAAGCCGGCCAGTATGCTGGTAGTGGTGATGGTGTGCTTGCTGATGAGCTGTGTGTGGTAGAAGCCGGGTAGTTTGCTTGTAGTGGTGATGGTGTGCTTGCTGATGAGCTGTGTGTGGTAGAAGCCGGGTAGTTTGCTGGTAGTGGTGATGGTGTGCTTGCTGATGAGCTGTGTGTGGTAGAAGCCGGCCAGTATGCTGGTAGTGGTGATGGTGTGCTTGCTGATGAGCTGTGTGTTGTAGAAGCCGGGCAGTATGCTGGTAGTGGTGATGGTGGGCTTGCTGATGAGCTGTGTGTGGTAGAAGCCGGGCAGTTTGCCGATCGGCTGTTTGCACGCCACTCGTCGCACCGCTCCATTTCGGCACCGAAGATCTCCCTTGTAGGCTGTCAACACCGTCACCACCGTCACCACTGTCACCACCCTCACCACCATCACCACCGTCACCACCGTCACCATCGTCACCACCGTCACCACCGTCACCACCGCCACCGTCACCACCACCGTCACCGCCGTCACCACCGTCACCACCGTCACCACTGTCACCACCGTCACTGCTGTCGCCACCGTCACCACCGTCACCACCGTCACCACTGTCACCACCGTCACCACTGTCACCACCGTCACCACCATCACCACCATCACCACCGTCACGACCGTCACCACCATCACCACCGTCACCACCGTCACCACCGTCACCACGTCACGACCGTCACCACCGTCACCACCGTCACCACCGTCACCGCTGTCGTTAACGTCGTCGTGTCGATGCTGTCACCGCTGTGGCCGCGTCCCCAATGTGCTGCAGGAGCACTGGGTGACTCCGGCCAACGAGAGCCTCATCCGGCTGATGCACCCGACGTCGGTGACGGGCGTAGAGGACATGATCCGCCTGGGGGACCTGCACGAGGCGGGAATTCTTCGCAACCTGCTCACGCGATACCGGGAGGACCTCATATACGTGGGTGCACGCGCACACGTGTGCACACAGCGTACAATGAGTGCACACGCACGCACGTACGCGCGCTCTGTGTGTGTAGAGAGGGTCTAATGTACGTGTGTATATCCATACGCACGCATGCGTGTACACACACGTGCACCAAGCGTGTGTGCGCACATACACACGCACTCAGTGTACGTGCGCGTATGTGTGTACGTACAGACTAAGACAAAGTTCCCCATATAGCCTTAACAGACCGTTGGGGCAAGTGCACCTATGAAGACCGGCACGGCACACGAGCGGGTGGGTGGCCAGCCCACGCCCGGCCGCCTTTGTCTCCCAAGTGTACACACATTCACACACGTACACTGTTTCTAATTGTACACGTCAGGGTCGGGAACGAACCCACGACCTCCTGTATACCAGGCGAGGGAATTAACATCTCCTAGCCACCTCGATGATAAGAGAGAGTGACACGCAAACTCCAAATATACNGAGGCATCAGGGTCGCGATCGAACCCACGACCTCCTGCATACCAGGCGAGGGTGTTAACATCTCCTAGTCACCGTGATGATGATGAGAGAGAGACGCAAACTCCAAATATACAGCAGCAGGCATCAGGGTCATGATCGAACCACGACCTCCTGCATACCAGGCGAGGTAGTTAACATCACGCCACCGTGCCCATAGCTCCCAGTGCCATTCCCGTGACAACACCCGCTGTCGCTGTGGGGCGCGCGTGCAGACGTACACGGGCTCCATCCTGGTCGCCGTGAACCCCTACAAGACGCTGAACGTCTACTCGCCCGAGGCGATCCAGCAGTACCGTGGGCGCAAGGTGGGCGAGCTGCCGCCACACATCTTCGCGCTCGCCGACAACGCCCACTTCAACATGCGGCGCAACGAGCGCAACCAGTGCTGCATCATCAGGTGAGAGGGTGGCAGTCACGTGGCAAGGGGTGGGGGGGGGGGGCAATCCGATGAGCTGTGAAGCTCTTTTGGGGGCTGTAAGTATGAGGTTTGTGACGTTGGAGCATTTGTCGTTGAGACCTCGATCCAGATGGTGATGAAATCTAGATCCAGATGGTGATGAGACCTCGATCCAGATGGTGATGAAATCTAGATCCAGATGGTGATGAGACCTCGATCCAGATGGTGCTGAGGACTTGATCCAGATAGTGATGAGATCTTGATCCAGATGGTGATGAGACTTATATCCAGATATGGTAACGAGATCTAGATCCAGATTGTGATCAGACTCAGATCCAGATGGTCATGAGACCTGGATGGCCACCAGATCTTGGAGATCTTAAGACCTTATGAAGATCAGATGTCGAATGTTTTTTACAAAGGAAGAAATGAAGGAAGCAACGGCGAGGGTGGGACGCGATCTCAATGGCATTTTGACCTCTCGGCTCCTGACCCTGCCCTGCCCACAGCGGGGAGTCCGGCGCTGGCAAGACGGAGAGCACCAAGCTCATCCTGCAGTTCCTGGCGGCCGTGAGCGGTCAGCACTCCTGGGTGGAGCAGCAGATCCTGGAGGCGAACCCCATCCTCGAAGGTGCGCGGCTCCGGAGCCAAGCGCGCTTGCGGCTCTCGCGTTAAGTGATTCAGTGAAGCGGGCGAATTCTCAGAGTAAAGAGTGTGACGGAGGGCCCCCCGGGTCACATACATGAGCTCGATCCAAACGAACGTGAGCTAGTTCAGGGGCCGGCAACCTGCCGCCTCCGGTGACGCACGCGACTCTTTGCGGATGCTTCGTGAACGCGTAAATATATAAATGTGTCGTTAAACCCGCCACCACCCGGCACAGCCAACTAGTAAGGGTCGTCACGTAAACAGAACGTGGCCAATTCGTCACTAGTACAGCACGCCGCTGTGTTGGAGAGCCAAGCCACAACTTTTACAGTCTGTTATGGATGATATTGGTCAGGAAAGCCTACGTGTAAACTGCTTCATGAACGTAATGTATGGACGTAGGTAAGTAAGAACATTTGATATTGCACACTCTTATGAGTCCAGTCCATCACGGATGCGCACTGATCACACGTTGAAGTAGGCTCTCTGAAACAACAACAACGACAACAACTCAGGGATAGACCCTCGAACGTGAGCTGGTAGCGTGTTCCAGGTCTTTGGGCCAGAGACCCCGAAAACTGTGCTGGCCGTATCACACACGAGGTTCACACGCTGCCGCCCTGATTAATACCGGCGGTGACGTAATAACGTGACAATCATTCCACGCGTCGTCACCACCGCTCATCTTTAAATCCTTTATATTAGGTTCACTTGCTTGCTTGCACGCTTACGACCGTGCACATCTTTCGGTCGTTTTTTAACCCACTTCCGTGATCCAATCGAGCTGACATTTTCCACACAGACTCGTTGTGCGTGACAATTAATGTTCGTGAAATTTTTTTCCAAGATTTTACACTTTTTAGGATTTTTTTTATATTAATTACCAATTGCTTAATGGTGGCAGGCAATCATCTGACCCATAGGTGGCAGCCATCTCAAGCCAGAGGACGAGAGGACTCTAGCCGCCACGCATATAAAGGATTTATAGTGAAAAACTTTGTTTTTACTGGTTATACTTATTTTCACGCTTTTATATAACTCGCTCTGTCTGTTCTATAATCAACTCTGTCTGTTGACGTATCCTCAAATCTTGTAACTCAATTTTAACCCACTTCCCAATGTGGTATCGACTGCTAACTTGTTATACGTATGTCATCCTGATGACAATACTATATTATATCATTGAAAATTTTTACACACATCCCATCCGCTCATGTCGTGTCATCTCGCCAACCGTCTTGTACCGTGGTTAGTTCACCGTACAGAGCCTTGGCTAAGGCACTATATGAACGTACGATACGATAATAATAATAATGATGATAATAAGAAAATGATAACCACGTGCCGCCTGCTGTGCCGCAGCCTTCGGCAACGCCAAGACGATCCGGAACGACAACTCGAGCCGCTTCGGGAAGTACGTGGAGATTCATTTCAACGAGAAAAGCGTCATCGAGGGAGCACGCATCGAGCAGTACCTCCTGGAGAAGACGCGCGTGTGTGGGCAGGTACCCATCGCCGTCAGTGTCATCATCAACATCGTCGTCGTCAACGTCGTCGTCATCGTCACCATCATTGTCATCGTCATCATCATTATCAAAGTCATCATATTATGATGCATCATCAGACAATTTTTTCATACCGGAGGAATCCGATGAGATGTAAAGCTATTTTTTTCCACAGATGTCCAGTGAATGGATGGAGACAGGCAGATATAGGGCCCCTCATTTCATACCTAGCACCAGGGCCCAGGTCCAACCGTGCTACTCCTACCCAAAAAAAACCCTCTACTTTGTATCCGACAGTGGAGGCTCGTAATATTTCCACGAGGTGGGGCTGTTGTGAGTGACCTCTGAAAAGATGGTCGTGCTATTGGCCTTCCCGCGACAGTGATACAACTGTCTTATCTAACAACGGCAGGCATCTTCTTGGTTCTTTCGGTAAAGTCACGTAGAAGGGAAATAATAAAATAATAAAAATAAAACATAATAAAATACAATTCTCACGACGTTTCGGCCACAACGCAAGCAGCCGTCCTCAGGTGAAGAACAGGGCTGTCGGAAAGACAGCGTCTGAATGAACCTCCGAATGAACCAACGGCAGGCATTTATAAACAATACTAAACACAGCAACAAAGCACTCAAACGCTGTCCCCGTGACGCTCAAGTCCACAGACACAACCCCTTAGACACCGCCAAAAGCCTCGAGGACAATTCAAAATCAGCTGACACGACTCTAGAAATCAGCCACGGCAACCAAGGCACCGCATCCTGCACAATAACAGCCACACACCGTCGTAAACCCGCCTACACAACAAGCTTTCGTTGATCTGTGTTCACTGGCGGCATGAATACAATGCGCACAGGCCGACTTTTTTTACTCCACTTTTCACGAGCGCTCGTTTTTCTTTGTGGTTACTGTTTGTCTCGTGACATTATTCGAATACTGTCCGATGCTATCCGAACAATGTCGTTGAGGCACACAGTGACCGCATTATTCGGATACTGTCACAAAAAAAAANGCCGGCTGGTAACACTGGTCAAAAAAAAAAAATCTGGCCTGGACTTTTGCAGCCGTTTTAGACTAATTTTAGGGTGCTGATTCCAAATCTGATCTCAGATTTGCTCTATCACATCTCATTGTATGCTATCGGCATACCCCATTTTCATTGATTTTACCCGAAATTAACTCTGTCACTTATGATTGCAAGTTGTTGCGAGTCAGTGACTGCTTTAGTGTTAAAATAGAATGCTGTATTTATAGGATAGTGTGTTTATAATATAATTTTATGTAGCTATCCACATTTATTTAATATTTTTCTTCCGTAGTTTATATTGAAAATTCTATATTTGATATCTTATGCCAGATTTGGAATCAGCACCCCAAATTACCTTAAAACCGTTGGAATACCTTATGCCAGAAAAAGTGTGTTGACCAGAGTAATTATTGGCTGATAGGATTGCAGAGCTCGGGCAATTGTTGTCAGCGGCTCATCGCGTGGGTAACTTCCTGGACCCTCTGGGTCGTCCTCTCTCTCTCTGAGTCGTCCTCTGTCCAAATAAAGTCGTTGTCACTCAGCGGTGGGGGAGGGGGTTGGTGGGGTGCGGCACTTTCTCTGACTCCCACCCTTTTATATTTCCCCACGCAACAACGCAGGCCGAGCAGGAGCGCAACTACCACATCTTCTACTGCCTACTGCTCGGCTCGAGCGACGAGCAAAAGAAGAGACTGGGCCTCGGGAAGCCGGCGGACTACGCCTTCCTCACCACGGTGACCTCCGGCGCCTCGGACTTTTTGCCGCGGATAAGCGGGGGGGGGGGGGGGGGAAGCCTTAAGTAACGAGCTTGATGATGACGACCTTGATCCAGATAGTGATGATACCTCGATCCAGATGGTTAAGAGACCTGATCCAGATGGTGATGAGATCTCGATCCAGATGGTGATGAGACCTCGATCCAGATGGTGATGAGATCTAGATCCAGATGGTGATGAGATCTCGATCCAGATGGTGATGAGACCTCGATCCAGATGGTGATGAGATCTAGATCCAGATGGTGATGAGACTAGATCCAGATGGTGATGAGACCTCGATCCAGATGGTGATGAGATCTAGATCCAGATGGTCATGAGACCTCGATCCAGATGGTGATGAGACCTCGATCCAGATGGTGATAAGACTTGATCCAGATGGTGATGAGACCTCGATCCAGATGATTAAGAGACCTCGATCCAGATGGTGATGAGATCTCGATCCAGATGGCGATGAGACCTCGATCCAGATGGTGATGATACCTCGATCCAGATGGTGATGAGATCTCGATCCAGATGGTGATGAGACCTCGATCCAGATGGTGATGAGGACTCGATCCAGATGGTGATGAGACCTCGATCCAGATGGTGATAAGACCTCGATCCAGATGGTGATGAGATCTAGATCCAGATGGTGATGAGGACTCGATCCAGATGGCGATGAAATATAGATCTAGATGGTGATGAGACCTTGATCCAAATGGTGATGAGGACTCGATCCAGATGGTGATGAGATCTAGATCCAGATGGTGATGAGACCTTGATCCAGATGGTGATGAGATCTCGATCCAGATGTCGATGAGACCTCGATCCAGATGGTGATGAGACCTCGATTCAGATGGTGATGAGATCTCGATCCAGATAGTGATGAGATCTAGATCCAGATGGTGATGAGACCTCGATCCAGATGGTTAAGAGACCTCGATCCAGATGGTGATGAGGACTTTATCCAGATGGTGATGAGATCTAGATCCAGATGGTGATGAGGACTTGATCCAGATGGTGATGAGGACTTGATCCATATGGTGATGAGACCTCGATCCAGATGGTGATGAGACCTCGATCCAAATGGTGATGAGATCTAGATCCAGATGGTGATGAGGACTTGATCCAGATGGTGATGAGATCTAGATCCAGATGGTGATGAGACCTCGATCCAGATGGTGATGAGATCTAGATCCAGATGGTGATGAGATCTAGATCCAGATGGTGATGAGATCTAGATTCAGATGGTGATGAGATCTAGATCCAGATGGTGATGAGACTAGATCCAGATGGTGATAAGACCTCGATCCAGATGGTGATGAGATCTAGATCCAGATGGTGTTGAGACCTCGATCTAGATGGTGTTGAGACCTCGATCCATATGGTCATGAGACCTCGATCCAGATGGTCATGAGACATCGATCCAGATGGTGATGAGACCTCGATCCAGATGGTGATGAGACCTCGATCCAGATGTCGATGAGACCTCGATCCAGATGTCGATGAGACCTCGATCCAGATGTCGATGAGACCTCGATCCAGATGGTCATGAGACCTCGATCCGGACGTTGTTGGACTTCTACCCCGTTGGTGATGTGCGCTCGAGGGTGGTGGTGACGAGACCTCCCTCCCGTGGGTGAGGAGGAGGTGAGCCACATGGTGCCGAGATGTGGACAACCATGGTGAGTGCCCTCACACGGTGGTGTTCCCGCTCGGTCCTGGGTCTCATGCAGAGTTGTACTCCGCGTGTGACAAACCGGGCTGTAAAGTCCACCTTAGGGGTTCCATGCGTGATCATGTGGTTTTAGGGCGCTCTCTCGTAAGACTCCTCTCTGAGCTCTCTATAGTCGTCCTGATCGTTTCTCTCTGTGTCCCCTTGTATCTTGAGTGTCCTCTGTTTGAGCAATTGCCCCTCCTCATCGCCTGGTGTCCTTTCTGATCCTAGTGGTTCTTCTCGGATCTGAGGTCCTCTCTGAGTCGTCCTCTCTCTCTCTCTCTTCGTCCCTCTCCTCGAGCCTCTGAGTTGTCTCCTCTCTCTCTGATTGTCCTCTCTCTCTAGTCGTCCTCTCTCTCTCTGAGTCGTTCTCTCTCTCTGAGTCGTTTCCTCTTTCTCTGAGTCGTCCCTCTCTTTCTGAGTCGTCCTCTCTCTCTGAGTCGTCTCCTCTTGTGTCCTCTCTCTCTCTGAGTCGTCTTCTCTCTCTGAGTCGTCCTCTCTCTTTCTGAGTTGTCCTCTCTCTCTCTGAGTCGTCCTGTCTCTCTCTCTCCGTCCTCTCTCTCTGAGTTGTCCNCTCTCTCTCTGAGTAGTCCTCTCTCTCTGAGCGTCCTCCCCTCTTCTCTCCGTCGTCCCTCTCTCTCTAATCGTCCTCTCTCTCTCTGAGTCATCCTCTCTCTCTGAGTTGTTCCCTCTCTCTCTGAGTCGTCTCTCTCTCAAATCGTCCTGTCTCTCTCTCTCTTCGCGTGCCACGAAACATTGTCAGCCGACGGATATTTATATTTCTTTTCTTCCCCGTGCCGTGACCGTCGCCGCAGGGCAACTGCACGCGCTGCGACGGGCGCGACGACCTCAAGGATTTCGCGAGCATCCGCTCCGCGATGAAGGTGCTCGCCTTCTCCGAGACCGAGTACCTGGACATCTCCAAGATGCTGGCGAGCATCCTGCACCTGGGGAACCTCAAGCTGCAAGGTGCGGGCGAGCAATCGCCATGGCGGCGGGTATACAGGAGTCGTGGGTTCAACCCCTACCCTGACGATGCCTGCTGCTGTACATTTGGAGTTTGCGTGTCTCTCTCTCATCATCATCACGGTGGCTGGAGATGTTAACGACCTCGCCTGGTATACAGGAGGTTGTGGTTCGATCCCAACCCTGACGACGCCTGCTGCTGTATATTTGGAGTTTGCGTGTCTCTCTCTCATCATCATCATCACGGTGGCTGGGAGATGTTAACGACCTCGCCTGGTATACAGGAAGTTGTGGTTCGATCCCGAGCCTGACGACGCCTGCTGCTGTATATTTGGAGTTTGCGTGTCTCTCTCATCATCATCACGGTGGCTAGGAGATGTTAACACCTCGCCTGGTATACAGGCGGTTGTGGTTTAATCCGGACCCTGACGCCTGCTGCTGTATATTTGTAGTTTGTGTGTCTCTCTCTCTCTCCCCGTGGTCGAGTGGATTTTTCTCCGGTTTTCCCTCCACATTTAGAATTAACGTCACACGCGTTGAGAGTATTTGGCTGGTATACAACTTCACGTGATGATGATGATGATGNGCCCAATTCGTTGAACTATCATTTGTGATAGACAGGTCGCTTCTGAAAAGAGCCGTATGGCTCACCTCGTAAAATAAAAATAGTTTCCAATGAGTTTCACTTCAAATAATTTCGTGACTGCAGGAATTAATATTCTTTGGGTCTTTCGGTAAAGTCGCGTAGATAGGTTCAAAGAAATAACAAAAAACTACGACGTTTAGATCACAACACAAGTGATCGTTATCAGATTGTTGTTGTGATTGAAACGTCGTAATTTTTGTATTTTCTTTGAACCTATCTACGCGACTTTACGAAAGACCAAAGAATAGAGTTTCACTTCATCCTAATAAAAGTAGCAAGATCATTAACAGAGTTCAACGGCTCTGACCGCCGTTTACGGAATAGCTCAGTGGGCCCTATCTCGTAAAATTAAACAAATCATATGGCATAGATAAGTGTTTTTTTACCTACTGCAGCCTTGCACCCCTTTGGTTCTCATCGTTAAAAATATATAATGTTAATAGGCACATAGGTTTGATTAAACAAATAAGTTGTATCTTCTTGTTCTTTCGGTAAAGTCACGTAGAATGGAAATAATAAAATAATAAAAATACAACATAATAAAATAATATAATAAAAAANAATAAAATATTATTTTATTATTTCCCTTCTACTTGACTTTACCGAAAGAACCAAGAAGATGAATCCCTGCAGTCACGAAAGCTTTCAATCGAAAAATCAGTTGTACACACGTGCCCGTGCTTAATTTATATTTTAGATAATTTGCCTTCTAAAATAACCTGGCCATGTCCCGCACCCCCGCAAAGGGCACCTCGCACCCCCGTGGGCACGTGATGCACCCCAGGTTCAGAAGACGAACCGCTGGTTTAGATGCTGCNGCCGGCGGCAGTAACGGCGCTCCCGTAAGCCGTTCGAGCTCGCGCAGCGGTTAGCGCCATGCGCTCTTCTGAACCCAGAGACCCGAGTGGCGATTCCCACTAACGGCCACCAAAACACCAGTTCCTGGGCCTTCCCCTAGGTCGATCAGCCTCAAACGAGTAGCCGGTCGCGGCAAATGTGTAAGCATCGCCACTGGGGAAGGCCACGCAAACCGCGATGTCCGCGCGGCCGCGGCGGCCTTCGTAGGTGCCGCTCGCTCACTGGGCCCTTGCGCTGACCAGTCTGCTGAAGGCGATGTGATGGACCTTTGCCTCTGTAACCCCGACAGGCACGGTGAGCAGCAACATCGAGTGCTGCGAAATCTCACCAACGACCACCTGACCTGGGCCTCCAAGCTTCTCGAGGTGACTTCAAGAAACTCCCCGAATCACCGTCAAATATGCTCAAAATGCCCCCCCCCCCCAATATATTGCTATATAAAAAAATGGCTTGCTATGTAAATAAAAACAACAATTTGCTGAACCTTGGCCACAATATGTGGACTTGTCTTCATACAACAATGCATAGATTTCTGTTCATATGATTGTGGTTATGGTTGTACTTTATTAATCCCTAATCTCTGCAATTACATACAATGAAACAAGAAAGGTAAAAAAAGTAAAAACAGAGCAATGTAATACAATAGACATTGTTGTAAAAAATAAATAAAAAGTCCATCCCATGTGTTGTGATTTTTTTTATATTTTAGGCAGGAAATGAGTTTTCAAATTTAGACATTTTTTTGGGTTGGGACACCCTGGCCACCCACCCCTCGTGTGCCGTGCCGGCCTCATAGGCTCTACTCGCTAACAGCACTTGCCCCACAGTCCGTTAAGGCTACACGGGGGGCGGGCTGGGGATCTTTGTCTTTGTTTGATTGTGACGTCGGTCGGCACGCCGCGTGTCTCTCTCCGACCGTTCACCGAGCGTGACGTCATCGGCGCCGGTTACCCCCGGCATGGCACGGTTTTGTCCGGTGGAAAAAATAACCCGTAAAAAAAAGTTTTTCACTATAAATCTTTATATGCGTGGCATCGGTTTTATTTTATTATTCATTTCTGTTTTTCTTGAGTAAGAGTTTCATTTTTATCACATTGGATTTTAAATTAATATAAATTTTTTTTCCTAAAAGTGAAAATTTTGGAAAAAAATTTCACAAAATAAATTGTCACGCACAACGAGTCTGTGTGCAAAATGTCAGCTCGATTGGATCACGGGAAGTGGGTTAAAAAACGACCGAAAGATTTGCACGGTCGTAAGCAAGCAAGCAAGTGAACTTAATATAAAGGATTTAAAAAGATGTTGTGAGTGGTGATGGGTGGTGGGGTGGGGGTTGAGTGAGAGGGGAGGGGTTTTACTCTGCCGTGGTCCGCTACAGGTGGATGAGGCCGAGGTTCAAGAGTGCCTCACCAAGAAGGTGATGCTGATGCGTGGGAGAAGGTGACGACGCTGCTCAGCATGGCGCAGACTCAGGAGGTCCGGAACGCCTTCGTGAAGGTAAGAGGCCGTCCATAAATGACGTCACGCACCTAGGGGGGGGGGGGTCAGACATTTGTGACGATGTGTGACGAGGGGGGGGGTTNAGAAATGTGACGTCACGTCAAAAATGCGCAACTTTAAATAAATATAGACAACACGTTCTGATT
This sequence comes from Lethenteron camtschaticum, assembly GCA_018977245.1. NCBI lineage: Eukaryota > Metazoa > Chordata > Hyperoartia > Petromyzontiformes > Petromyzontidae > Lethenteron > Lethenteron camtschaticum. Next base: position 10,067,494 of record MU249612.1, on the reverse strand, counting down.
AATGAAATAGACTTTTTAATAAATGTTTTCTCCTGCAACATCAGAGTGCAGCGCCACATTAACAATAATTTAAAGCGATTTGAAGCATGTTTTATTTTTTTGGGGGGGGGGGGGGCAGAGTTTTGTGACGTCATATTTGAGGGGGATCTGACTTTTGTGACGCCGTGTGACGAAGGGGGGAGGGTCAAAAATGTCCAAAACCGTGTGACGTCATTTCCTTTTTATTTTACCCAGCTGAGGACGCCGCTGAGTTACGTGGATCTTTTTTTAATCTTTCAGAAGCGACTTGGCCATTTAAAATGATGGCTCAACGCAGTGAATTATCATCATTATCATCATGTAGACATTTTATAGGCGAGGGCAAACACTCTGAACGCGTGACGTTGAGTCTAAACGTGGAGGGGAAAACCGGAGGACCCGGAGAAAAATCCACGCGACCACTGCGAGAGAGACACTCAAAATACAAATACGCAGCAGGCGTTGGGATCGAACCCACGATCTCCTGCATACCAGGCGAGGTAGTAAGCATCTCATAGCCACCGTTGTTGCTATAATTAACCCGCCTGTACCCACTCATCAGTATCAATGGGTGCACCACCACGGCTAGTCGCTCGCTGGTCTCGTGCGGTGAGATACAATGTGGGTCCTTCAACATCTAGAATTGAACGTCTGGCCAGCCTGGATAACTAGGCAAAGTTCACTCCAAAAACCCATGAACCGCACGGCATTCTGGGAGTGCTACATTTTTTGCAGCATTGATTCAAGGCAAGCAAAATCTCCACCGATTCAACATTCAGTGCTCATCAGCAGAGCAAGGCTTTGCTTGAATCAATGCGCGGAACTGCCAAATCTACAGGCAAGACTGGTTTCAACACTCAGTGTCTCACCAGCAGTGCGGGCTTTGCTTGAATATTCCTGGCGAGAACTGCCAAATCGTACCAGGCAAGGACCCTCCCTGTCTCTCCACTACGGGGTCCTGGTTAGCGCGACGTGGCATAGCAACGCCAACTCGTGAAATATCATCTCATCCCGTCGTTGCACGGAACATAAATCACAAAATGAGTTCGCAAACCCTTACAGAGGAACGAACCTTTCATTTTCTTTCTTACGCAGAGAGAAGGGGAGAGAGAGCGAAAGAGATGTGGACATGGCAAGGCGACTGATCGCTCCGCTTCGTTCATCTCGTTATTTAATTCGTTCCCCACCGCGACCGTTCGGGCGGTCATTTCAAAACGCCTCTCTCTCTCCCAGGAAGCCGCCCTCCTTCGTTCACAGGATCGAGCCGAGCAAAGCTGCCGGATCCGCGCCCGCTGCTGCCGCGCCCTTTCACTCCTGGCCACTTGCCCCAACCCCTTGTCGCAGGCGATCTACGGCAAGATGTTCGTGTGGATCGTGGACAAGATGAACTCCATCGTGTACAAGCCGCCCTCTCGCGGCGGCGGCGAGCAGGAGGAGGAGCGACGCTCCATCGGCCTCCTCGACATTTCGGCTTCGAGAACTTCCAGACGAACAGGTGTGTGTGTGTGTGTCCCACCCTCCCTCCGCATGTCCATCTCGTCCCTCCGCGGGTCATCATCTCGTTCATTTGTACACTCATTCAGTCAGGCAGTCAGTCGGTCATCCACCCACCCACTCACTTACACACCCACTCACTCACCCACTCGCTCTTCCAAAATGAGACTCCTATCCCGGGTTTCCTGAGTTCTCAGCCAGTTACACAGAATTAACTTGGAATTCATGAACTCATTCTTTCATTATCTCATTCATTTAGCCACTCACTCACCCACCCACACAAAACACTCACCCACCCAACCACTAACCCACTCACTCACTCACCCAACCACTCAACAACCCACTCAACCACTCACCCACCCACCCAACCACTCCCCACCCACTCACGCACCCACCAACCCACCCAACCACTCACCAACCCACCCAACTACAACACCCACCCAACCACTCAACCAACCAACTCACTCACCCACCCACCCAACCACTCACCCACCCACTCATTCACCCACTCACCCCTATCCTTGTCTCTTGAGTTCTCCTCCAGCTACACAGAATCAACTTGTAACTCTTGAACTCATTCATTCATCATCTCATTCATTTATTCACTCACCGACCCACTCACCCACCCACCCCTATCTAGGTCTCTTGAGTTCTCACCCGTGTCTCCTCGTCCTCCCCCCGGTACCACCTCGTCGCAGCTTCGAGCAGTTCTGCATCAACCTGGCCAACGAGGCGCTGCAGCAGTTCTTCGTGGGACACATCTTCAAGCTGGAGCAGGAGGAGTACGAGCGAGAGTCCATCTCGTGGAAGAACATCACCTTCACGGACAACCAGGAGGCCCTCGACATGATCTCCAGCCGCCCGCTCAACCTCATCGCGCTCATCGACGAGGAGAGCAAATTCCCGCAGGTTCGAACCGCGACCGACGCCACTGCTGCTCGTTTTAAACCTCGTGGATAGATGGCTTGAGCCTCGCTCCCCACCCCGCACAAGGTAAGGCTCCACTCAGCTATGTGCACAGCCTCTCCTTCAGAAGCGAACGCGGCTACCACAAATGATTGGGCCGCTTATCATCGTCGTCGTCATCGTCGTCATCGTCGTCATCAACGTCATCGTCGTCATCGTCATCGTCGTCATCATCATCGTCGTCTTCGTCCTCGTCATCAACGTCATCGTAGTCATCATCGTCGTCGTCTTCGTCGTCGTCATCAACGTCATCGTAGTCATCATCGTCGTCATCGTCGTCGTCGTCGTCATCGTCGTCGTCGTCATCGTCATCGTCGTCGTCGTCATCGTCATCATGGTCGTCATCGTCGTCATCATCGTCGTCATCGTCATCGTCGTCATCGTCATCATCATCATCGTCATCATCATCGTCATGGTCGTCATTGTCATCGTCGTCATCGTCGTCGTCATCGTCGTCATGGTCGTCATCGTCATCGTCATCATAGTCGTCATTGTCATCGTCGTCATCATCGTCGTCGTCGGCGCGGAAATTCACAACGGCAGCCAAATGCTCGAAACGCGTGACGTCGATTCGAAACGGGAGGAAAACAATCGACGCGTCCACTGGGGGTGCGGGGGAAACGTGACCGCTCCAATTATATAGAGGAGGCATTGAGCGAGATCGAATGCACAACCTCCTATATACCAGGCGAGGTAGGCAACATCTCCTCGCCACTGTGGCGCCCAGGAGGTCTGCCGAGGGCCGATGGATCGCAGCGCCCGGAGGGATATTCGCAACGGCCCATTGCTGGCTTGGATGACTGCGACTACGGGGACTCCACTACTTACGAACATTCTACTTACGAACTTTCATAGATACGGACAAACCTGGGCCGTATGTCCACGTTCTGTAGTGACATCTACAGAAGGTAAATAACTTGTGGCATCTACGTCTGCAGAACGCGAAGAACCAGTCGCATCTACGTCTACAGAACAAGAAGAACCAGTGGGATCTACGTCTAAAGAAAACATGAAGAACCAGTGGCATCTACGTCTACAGAACATGAAGAACCAGTGGCATCTACATCTGCAGAACGTGAAGAACCAGTGGCATCTACATCTGCAGAGCGTGAAGAACCAGTGGCATCTACATCTACAGAACATGAAGAACAAGTGGCATCTACGTCTACAGAACGTGAAAAACCAGTGGCGTCTACATCTGCAGAACGTGAAGAAGAACCAGTGGCATCTACATCTACAGGAGATGATACAACTTTTAAAGCCATTCCCCGTGTTTAGTGTACACGCTGTACAACATGTTTGTAATCGACGGGAGTAAAGGTTCCAGAGGTACTGTACGTAAGTCGATTCGTTCGTGAGTAAAGTTGGACTTACGAACGAATCGACTTACGAACAGTACCTCTGGAACCTATCTCATTCGTGAGTAGATGAGTCCCCGTTCTCCTATGACTACGACACGAAATGATGTCCCCCCCCACCTCCTCTTACCTCCGCAGGGCACGGACGCCACGATGCTCGCCAAGTTGACGGCGCAGCACAAGAAGAACGCCCACTTCATCCCACCCGGAGCAACCACAGCACGCGCTTCGGGATCTCGCACTTCGCCGGGGACGTCTTCTACGAGAGCTCGGGTGAGCGCGCGTGAGTCGGGGTGAGCGTGTGTGAGTCGGGTGAGCGTGTGTGCGTCAGGGTGAGCGTGCGTGCGTGAGGGTGAGCGCGCGTGCGTCGGGGTGAGCGTGTGTGAGTCGGGGTGAGCGTGTGTGAGTCGGGGTGAGCGCGCGTGCATCGGGGTGAGCGCGCGTGCGTCGGGGTGAGCGTGCGTGAGTCGGGGTGAGCGTGCGTGAGTCGGGTGAGCGCGCGTGTGTCGGGGTGAGCGTGCGTGAGTCGGGGTGAGCGTGCGTGAGTCGGGGTGAGCGTGCGTGAGTCGGGGTGAGCGTGCGTGCGTTGGCTGGGTCAACGGTTGGCTACGTACGGTGCGAAAGAAGTTCAACATCCATACAGCTTTTTTTCGATTTAAAGCTTTCGTGACTGCAGGGATTCATCTTCTTGGTTCTTTCGGTAAAGTCAACTAGAAGGAAATAATAAAATAATAAAAATAAAACATAATAAAATAATTCTCACGACGTTTTGGCCACAGACGCTGTCTTTCCAACAGGCCTGTTCTTCGCCTGAGGACAGCTGCTTGCGTTGTGGCCGAAACGTCGTGATAATTGTTTATTATTTCCCTTCTACGTGACTTTACCGAAAGAACCAAGAAGATGAATCCATACAGCTCCCATGACTGCGGCCACCCGAACCAAACAATGAAACTGAACCAGACAATGGTCGATGTCGCTTGTCCCCCCCCTACCCCCCCCCCTCTCGCTCAGGGTTCCTGGAGAAGAACCGCGACTCCCTGATCCCCGACATCCTCGCGCTGGTGCAGTCCTCGAAGAACTCTTTCCTCACGCGCATCTTCGCCAGCGACCTCAACACCGTGCGTGCCCCGCACACCGCACCACACCACACCGCACCGCACACCGCACCGCACTACACCGTATCACACCGCACCACACCACACCACACACCGCACACTGCACTACACCGCGCCACACACCGCACCACACACCGCACCACACCGCTCCCCGACAATGGCCTCGCGTGGTCAGCGCCGCTTGCGAGCGCAGAGATAAAGCCGCTGCTGCTACTGCTGCTGCTGGTGGTGGTTAACGCTGCTGCTACTGCTCCTGCTGCTCCTGCTGCTGCTGCTGCTGCTCCTACTGCTGTTGCTGCTCATACTGCTGCTGCTCCTACTGCTGCTGCTGGTGGTGGTTAACGCTCCTGCTGCTGCTCCTGCTGCTGCTGCTGCTACTGCTGCTGCTGCTCCCACTGCTGCTCCTCCTCATGCTACTGCTGGTTAATGCTGCTGCTGCTTCCACCGATGCTGCCCCCACCGCCGCTGTCGCTGCAGGACAAGGGCTCGATTCCGTTCCACAAGCGCGCCGGCGACTCGGTGAGGGTGCACGGCACCCTGACGCACCGGCGCCCCACCACGCTCAGCGGGCAGTTCCGCAAGTCGCTGGAGGAGCTCATGAAGGCGCTGGGCCTGTGCCAGCCGTGGTTCATCCGCTGCATCAAACCCAACGACGTCAAGAAGCCCTTGGTGCGCCGCCGATGCTTGCCTACCCGCCATGCCGGCTGCGTCGACGGTTGCCGGCACCGCCGTTCCGGCGAGATCGACGGTTTCCAGCACCGCCGTTCCGGCTGCATCGACGGTTGCCGGCACCGCCGTTCCGGCGAGATTGACGGTTGCCGGCACTGCTGTTCCGGCGAGATCGACGGTTGCCGGCACCGCCGTTCCGGCGAGATCGACGGTTGCCGGCACTGCTGTTCCGGCGAGATCGACGGTTGCCTACGCCGCCGTTCCGGTGACGTCGACGGTTGCCGGCACCGCCGTTCCGGCGAGATCGACGGTTGCCGGCACCGCTGTTCCGGTTCTGTTGACGCTGCCAGTACCGCCGTTTCAGCTCCGTCGACAGTTGCTGGCACCGCCGTTCCGGCAACGTTGACAGTTGCCGGCACTGCCGTTCCAGCTCCGTCGACGCTGCCGGCACCGCTGTTCCAGCTCCGTCGACAGTTGCCGGCACTGCCATTCCGGCAACGTCGACGGTTGCCGGCACGGCTGTACCGGCGCCGCAGTCTAAATTTTCTCCCGACCGGGCATCACTCAACCCGCTCGTCTTTATTATTATTATCATCTTTTAAATCTAGGTTGAACACTCATTTCTTTTCGGGCGGCTTTTTGTGTTTACTTTGTTGTCCTAATCCCGCACCTCCGATAAGAAGCTGATAGTTCAGTGGGCCTTCCTGGTAAGATACAAATAAATATATTTTGTGTGATTGATTTCCCTTTCCTATACTTTGCACTCCTGTCGTGTTTATCTATCGCTTGTCGCGGTAACCTTCTGACCCGTGGCCCCCTTACTTGACATCTGTGAACAAACGAGCTATGAAGCTCATCGTATTCCTCCTCCAGTCTAAGTAAAGATTCTGATTCCGACAACAAATCGGGGTGCGGGCCAGGGGCAGGAGGTTCGTTCTCCCATCCGCGTGCACCCATCGGCTGCCCCCCTCTCTATCTGTGCGTCATTCCCCGATCTCCCTCTCTCCGCGCTGTCCCTCACGCCTCCCCCCTACCGCCCCTCACCGCCCCCCCCCCCTGACCCGACCCCCACAGCTCTTCGACCGGGAGCTGTTCGTGCGCCAGCTGCGCTACTCAGGGATGATGGAGACGATCCGCATCCGGAGGTCGGGATACCCTATCCGTTACACCTTTGCCGAGTTTGTGGAGCGCTATCGCTTCACGCTGCCCGGCTTCCAGCCCAAGGAGGCCCAGGTGCGAACCGACGGCCACCGTCTCCACCTCCCCTCTCCCCCCGCCCTCTCCACTTTCTCCCCACCAGGCCGCCAAGAGGCAATAGTAACAGCACAGTACAGGGATTACTTATGAACGAGTTAAGTTCCAGAGGTCTATGAGACCTCCTTTACCAGTGGCAAAATAAAGTAGTAGGTTTTACCCTTTAAACTGGTACAAAACTGACACCTTTATACAAGGCATCATGTTTGCAATAACCACAAGACAAGCAGTCAAAATGTAACAAAAAGAAACAACTCTGATAATGGTAATGATAGCACTGTCCTTGAAGTTGATTGGTCCACACCCGAGACAGCTTTCTTAGAGCCTAGTCTCATTGGTGTTGGACCAGATGACGCCAAAAGGCGTACAACTCAAAACAGCGCACTATCAGAGTATTGAGAGCTCGGGGTAAGCATTTACACTATGAGACCTCCTTTACCAGTGGCAAATATATAGTAGGTTTTTACCCTTTAAACTGGTACAAACTGACACCTTTATACAAGGCATCCAGAGGTCTGTTCATAAGTCGATTTGTTCGTAAGTCGATTTTTCATCCAACTTTACTCCTGTCGATTCCAAACACGTTGTAGGGCGTGTAGAATAAACATGAGGAATTGCTTTCAAAAGTGTATAATCTCCTGTAGATGTAGATGCCACTGGTTCTTCACGTTTTGTAGATGCCACTGGTTCGTCACGTTCTGTAGATGTAGATGCCACTGGTTCTGCGTCATGTTCTGCAGATGTAAATGCCACGTGTTCTTTGTGTTCTGTAGATGTAGATGCCACCACCGCCATCTATTGCGGGGTGATTAAACGTACGACTCTCGGTCTGAACGGGCAACTGGACAGACGGACCAGTATGAAAAATAAGAATGGGTTTTACCCTTTCTGGCAATAAAACAGGAGGTGTTAAGATGTTCAAACACCAAATAGAAACCTTTTGCAAGGAAGCAAGTTCGCACTAACCACACGTACTGGTGGTGAACATGCAAACAAACATGCTCTGATAGTACAAAGACAATGCACTATCAGGGCATTTATAGCTTGGGTTGAGCAGCTACAACATGGGATACCTTTTTGGCAGTATTAAACATGCAAACAATGGACCAGGTTTGTTCGTACGTCTGAAAGTGATTCCTTGTAAAAAGGTTTCCTGTTTGGTGTTTTAACATATCAACACCTGTTTTATTTCCAGAAAGGGTAAAACCCATTCTTATTATTCATACTTTGATAGTGGCAAAAAAAAGTCCCATGATATTGCTCATCAGAATCCTCCTCCTGCAGTAGAAATGCGTTTTCTGATTCTCACTTTGCACTCACGCGCCCACTGCCGCCGCTGGCTGCTGCTCGTGGCAGGCGAACCCAATGGGAACGTGCAAGAAGATTCTGGGGCACGCTGGGGAAGGACGAGGACTTCCAGATCGGAAAGAACAAGGTCTTCCTCAAGGTTCGGTCGCTTGCCCACGCGATTCATTTCAAGCTTTAGAGCCTCCGAACAGCAACGGTTGGCTATGCACGGTAGGAAAGAAGTCCAACATACGTCATCATTCGGCACCTACGATTAGCAACGGTTGGCTACGTACGGTGCAAATGAAGTTCAACATGTACAGGTTAACATTTTGGTCGCGAATTCATCACACGTGTGCCGCACGTTTCTGTAGAATCGAAGGCGCTGGGGGGGGGGGGTAGGGGGGATTTGGGGGTGGGTGGTGGGGGGTGAGTGGGGGGTGAGTGGGTGGGTGGGGGTGGTGGGTGGGCGGTGGGTGGGTGGTGGTGAGTGGGTCGGTGAGCGGTGGGTGGGTGGGTACAGTGGGTGGGTGGGTTGGTTCGGTTGGTCGGTGGGTGGGCAACGGGTGGGTCTGTCAGTGGGCGGTGGGTGGGCGGGTGGTGCGTTGGTGGTGGGTCGGTGGGCGTGGGTGGGTGGGTACAGTGGGTGGGTGGGTTGGTGGGTGGGTGGGCGGTGGGTCGGTGGGTGGGTCAGTGAGCGGTGGGTGGGTGGGTACAGTGGGTGGGTGGGTGGGTCGGTGGGTGGGTAAGTGAGCGGTGGGTAGGTGGGTACAGTGGGTGGGTCGGTGGGTCAGTGGGTCAGTGGGTGGGCGGGGCGGAAGTCGCCGACGAGAATCCTCCGAACCGGCGCCTGCGTGTGTCACCTCCCGTTGTCTCGCCTGCCGCCAGGACAATCACGACATGGTGCTGGAGCTGTCTAGGGACAAGAGCATCAACGACAAGGTCACCAAGATCCAGGGCGTGATGCGCGTCTACGTCGCGCGGTGAGGCCCCACCGTGGCGAGATGAGACGCTCGCGACCCACAATCGCGCAAAGACAATGAACCCCCCCTACCCGATATAGCCTGTAACAGACTATTGGGGCAAGTGCTGTTTGTAAACGCCTATGACGGCTGGAACGGCACACGAGGGGGTGGGTGGCCAGCGCCACGCCACCCTGCCTTTGTCTCCCCAGTGGCGATGTTTCCACACCGCACCAGGTGCTCATTTGAGGCTGAATCGACCTAGGGGAGACCCAGGACCGATGCAGATAATCCGTCACGGGTGTTGGCCGTGAGCGGGAATCGTACTCGGGTCACCGGGTTTGTAGCGTGGTATGCTAACCACTACACTGGCGCTCACCACACATTCACATACAGAAACTACATAAATCATCGGCCCCCCTCCTCCCCTTACTGGCATACTCATGCCCAGGTCACTCACTACCAGGTTACACAAAATTAAAACCACCATGCGTCCAGGTTGTGTCGGGACCGTCCCGGTTTTAGAAAGGCCGTCCACGGTGTCACAAAGAATTTGTCAAAAGTCTTACGGACTTTGTCCCCGTTAAAAAAAACTCATGATGCGGGCAGAGGGTGCGGCTACCTGAGGATTGAGTGGAGCTACCTGAGTAGTGGGAGGAGCTACCCGAGTAATGGGCGGGGCTACCTGAGTAGTGAGAGGAGCTATCCGAGTAGTGGGTGGGGCTACCCGATGTATATTACTATTCGTCACCCACCTGGACGGTGAGATTTGATTCCGGTGGTGGGCGTCTGCCAAAAGAAAACAATAAAGAGCTTCATAGCTCATCGGATTTCCCCTGGACGATTAATGACGGCGGTCCCCGACTCGCCATGCGATCCGCGTCGCCCGCAGGAAACGCTTCCTGAAGATGAGGGCGGCGTCCGTCATGATCCAGAAGCACTGGCGCGGTTACTCGGAGCGCCGATTCTACCTCACGGTAGGGCTGGGGCTGGGGCTGGTGGGGGGTACCACCGCTCACCTGCGCCGGAGGCCGCTACGGACGTAGCCTGCTTGGTTTAACCGCAGGCGACGGCGATACCGGACGGTATACGGTGCACGGCTTACCTGCCTCGACTAAGCTATTAAAATAACTTTTTATTTTACCAGGTAAGGCCCACTGGGGTACGCAGCGCAACGAAGTGGCTCACCATGTGGCAATGTATGGCAGCCACATTCTCGAAATGCGTTACGTTGATTCTAAATGTGGAGGGAAAAACCGAAGGACCAGGAGAAAAATACACGCGGCCACGTGAAAAACATGCATGTGGCAAGGTCGCTATTTAACCCACGACCTCCTGCATACCAGGCGAGGTAATTCACATTTCGCCACTGTGGCATCCCTAAATCGATCAGCCACAATCCCAAGGCATGCAATGAACACAACCGTGACTTCATCGCTCCACACCTCCCGATTCGCTCGGTTGGCTATGCACGGTGCAAAAGAGGTTCGACATCCGCACGCTGCTAAAGTCGCCAGTTGTAACGTTAAAGGGAAGAGCCTGGTGGCCTGTCAACAGCCTGCTCCACCCATTCTTCCTGACACCCGACCGGTGGAATTGAACTCGTGAGTTCCTCCGTCGCTCTAACCGAACCCCGTCGCCCCGCGTCTCCCTCCCCCCGCGTCTCCCTCCCCCACTCAGATCAAGCTGGGCCTGGCCCGGCTGCAAGCGGTGGTGCAGAGCCGCAACTGGTGCTGCAGTTCTCCCGCACGCGCCGCCGCCGTCGTCATCCAGGCTCACGCGCGCGGCCTCATCGCTCGCCGGCGCTATCGGCTCCATAAAACCCAGGTGAGGGGCCGGGAAGGCCAGCCGCCTAGCCGCTACCCCCCCCCCCCCCCCCCCCCCAGGGACGACCGGCCAGCGGGCCTATGCCAGGCTTCTCCCTTCGCAGGCCCCGGCGGTGACAAGTTGCGAGCGTTTTCAGCAGAGGAGATGCGTACCCAGCCGGGTACGGGTAGGGTACGGGTATCGGGTACCTGATTGCGACCTCTGGGATAAAGCCATGTTGCAGGCGCGGGTGGGTTGATTCTAGGAACTTGAATTGTGAGAAGAGACAAGACGTTGGGAAATGAGTGACAAACGGTTACTCACCAGTGACTCCCGGCCTACCCGTACCCGGCCGCACCAGGGTCGCAAACGGGTACCCGTACTCGTACCCGGCCGGGTACGGGTAGCCGGGTATCGGGTAGGGTACGGGTATCGGGTACCCGGTTGCGACCTCTGACCGTCGCTGGCTCTGAACTGTGAATGTGGCCAACGTTGCGGTGCAGGGTCTGCCCATGGTCCAGGAGGAATTCAAGGAGGACATGGACCTGGACAGGAACGAAGACAAAATGCTGGACGAGATCTTCGGCTTCTTGGGACTCACCGCCATGGAGGTGCCGTTGCAAGCTCGCTCGCACGCTCACTCACACACAGAGACGGAGATGACTTCCCCTATAGACCGTGTAGCTTGCAAGGGGCAAGCGCTGTTAGGATAATAGCAAACCTACGAAGGCCGGCAGGGCGCACGTAGGGGGGGTGGGTGGCCAGCACCACGCCCGGCCGCCTTTGTCTCCCCAGTGACGGTGTTTACTACACACCGCGCAAGGTACTTATTTGAGGCTGGGTCGACCCAGGGGAGACCCCGTGACCGGTTCAGATAATCATCACCGGTGCGTTGGCCGTGAGCGGGATTCGAACTTGGGTCGCCGTGTTCGTAGCGCAGCTCGGTAACCACACTCGCTCGCTCGCTCATTCATTTAAGACTGAGTTTCCACTCGTTTAAGCAACGGCCACCACCACCACCACCCTCTCTCCCCACCGCCACCACCACCACTCTCCCTGCCACCATCACCACCACTCTCTCCTCTCTCCCACCGCCACCACCACACCACCACTCTCCCTCTCTCGCCCCGGCACCACCACTCTCTCTCCCCACCGCCACCACCACCACCACCACTCTCTCCTCTCTCCCACCGCCACCACCACCACTACTCTCTCCTCTCTCTCCACCGCCACCACCACCACCACTCTCCACTCTCCCTCTCTCTCCCGCCACCACCACCACCACCACTCTCTCCTCTCTCCCACCGCCACCACCACCACCACTCTCTCTCCCTGCCAGCAGCACTCTCCCCTTTCTTTCCCCCGCCACCACCACCACCCGCCAGGAAATGGACCACGTCGGCATGGACATGACGACGGACTTGGATGAGGACCTGGGGCAACGTGGTGATGACGACGACGACGACGACGAGGAGAAGCGACGCCGCGGCGAGCTCCGGGACTACACCTTCGCCAAGTTCGCCGCCGTGAACTTCCAGGGCAGCTCCACGCACACGCACGAGAGGCGATGCTGCGGGTGCCGCTGCTCCACCACCAGGACGAGACGGACAGGCGGGTGGGTTCTACACTCCGGGGACTCCTCTGCTTACGAAACAAATCGACTTACGAACTTTCAGAGTCACGTAGAATGGAAATAATAAAATAAACATAATTAAATAATTCTCACGACGTTTCGGCCACAACGCAAGCAGCCGTTCTCAGGTGAAGACCAGGTCTGTCGAGAAGACAGACTCTGTCAGACAGACATCGTCTGTTTACCGAAAGAACCAAGAAGATGAATCCCTGCAGTCACGAAAGCTTTAAATCGAAATTTGAACTTTCAGAGGTTACGAGCAAAGCCGGTCCGTGTGTCCAGTTGCCCGTTCGGAAACCGAGAGTCGTAAGTTCATACCGCCGCACAATAGATGGCGGTGATGGCATCTACATCTGCAGAACGTGAAGAACCAGTGGCATCTAGATCTGCAGAACGTGAAGAACTGGTGGCATCTAGATCTGCAGAACGTGAAGAACCAGTGGCATCTAGATCTGCAGAACGTGAAGAACCAGTGGCATCTAGATCTGCAGAACGTGAAGAACCAGTGGCATCTAGATCTGCAGAACATGAAGAACCGGTGGCATCTACGTCCACAGGAGATTATACAACTTTTAAAGCCAAACCCCGTATTTAGTGTACACGCCGTACAGCGTGTTTGGAATCGACAGGCGTAAATTTGTACTTACGAACAATTCGACCTATGAACAGACCTCTGAAACCGAACTCGTTCGTAAGTAGAGGCGTTACCATATTTATCTAAATTTTCTGCTATAAATGTCCAAATGATGGGCCATTTTGTTGAGCTACGATTTGTGACCAGGTAGCTTTTGAAATGAACATTAATATCTCAGTGGGGCTTTGCCTGGGAGGATGGGGATGGTTTTAGTGTTGTATTTGTGTGTGTTTGGGTGATTGGTTCACCTGTCCTGTACTTCTAATGCTATCGTGTTTTTTTTTTTTAAATACGTAACCTTTTTTGCCAGTATCAATATGTAGTGGGTTCCACGGAGGCAGACATTTGTACATGGAGGCAACACGTTTATTACACACCCCAACAGGCTAACTACATAAACTACGTACCACTCGGATAACTGACTACGTGGTAACTACCACGGAGCAAGACCACAACAAGGTCCCTATATAAACGGGTCAGGTCAGTAACGTACTGCCTGACCCATGATGTCGAACGAGCATAGCGGGTTGATTCCAGAAGACAGCCCAGAACGCTCCCGTGACTGCCCCTTTTATCCTCCTGGGCGTGGCCTCGCTCCGCCCTCGGGCACGCCCCTTCGGGATCTGTTCCAGAAGGTTCTGGGACCTTACATCACCGATCCCTTTGGTCCCCTTCTGGCCCACGCCCTTATCCTATGCAGGCCACGTGCCCTCTTGAGTTCAGGGTGGGGAACCTTTTTCTGCCAAGGACCATTTGGATATTTATAACATAATTTGCGGGCCATACAAAATTACATTTATGTTGCTATGAAAAAAGCGCGTAGATTTGTTGAATTTCGAGTCGGACAGTTGCCTTGGCGTGTGTGTGTGCGTGTGTGTGTGTACGTGTGTGTATGTACCGTGTGTGTGTGTACGTGTGTGTATGTACCGTGTGTGTGTATGTACGTGTGTGTGTATGTACCGTGTGTGTGTGTACGTGTGTGTGTGTATGTACCGTGTGTGTACGTGTGTGTATGTGCCGTGCGTGTGTGTACCGTGTGTATGTACGTGTGTGTGTATGTACCGTGTGTGTGCGTGTGTGTATGTACCGTGTGTGTGTGTGCGTGTGTGTACGTGTGTGATGTACGTGTGTGTGCGTGTGTGTGTGTACGTGTGTGTATGTACCGTGTGTGTGTATGTACCGTGTGTGTGTATGTACGTGTGTGTATGCACCGTGTGTGTGTGTATGTGTGTGTGTGTATGTACCGTGTGTGTGTATGTACTGTGTGTGTATGTACCGTGTGTGTGTATGTACCGTATGTGTGTGTACCGTGTGTGTATCCGTACTGTGTGTGTGTGTCCATGTACCGTGTGTGTGTGTACCGTGTGTGTGTGTACTGTGTACCTGTACCGTGTGTGTGTATGTACCGTGTGTGTGTGTACGTGTGTGTATGTACGTGTGTGTGTGNACGTGTGTGTGTGNGTCCCAGGCGAGCGTGGCCGTGTGGAGGATGGTGCTGCGCTTCATGGGAGATCTCCCCGAGCCGCAAGCCACGGGGGGTCAGGGGGCGCGTGACCCAACCGTGACCCCAACCGCGTGTCCATCATCCGCGTCATCTACGAGAGCCTGCAGGTAGCGCACACACACAGCACACACACACACACACACTCACCACCACACACACATAACACACACACACCACACNCATAACACCACACACTCACACACACACAGACACATACACACACACACCACACACACAGCACACACACACACCCACAAACACANCACATCNCACACACACACACCACACACCACACACACAACAACACACTGCACACACACACANCACATCCACANCACACACACACACACACACACACACACAGACACCACACACCACACACACAACACAGCACACACACACACACACNACACACACNNANACACACACACACNACCCACACACACNGACAACACACACCGACACCACACACACACNCACNACACACACAGCACATNCCACACAGCACACACATAGCACNCACATACCACAAANCACCNACCACAGACCACACCTAGNCCACNCACACCTCGACACCACACCTAACACACACACCNACACCTAANACACACACACACATCACGAACACACACACCCNACACACCTAATACACACATCGCACNCACAACACCNAACACAACCACACACAATCACNACACACACACCGTGACAACACCACCCCTAACACACACCCACACACACACACCACACACACCACACGCCCGAACACANCAGCACACAACACACACCCACCACCACACACACCACACACCTNCACCGGTGTGTGGTNCCTCCAGNAGACGCCTAACACATGCTCCACGTGGGCACTCTGACCACGAACCGCGCAGCGAAGGGGACCGTGCTGGAGGAGGAGCGCGCTCAACACCTCCAGAAGGTCCACTTCNTCANCGGNTAGCCATCCTGCGNCCCGCATCCGGTACGTGTGTATGTGTTGTTACGTGTGTNGTGTACGTGTAGTGNGTACAGAGGTGTGTGCNTNTGTGTGNGTGTGTGTGGATGTGTGTGTACCTGNGTNTGTGTGTGNACGTGTGTGTGTGTGTGTGCGCTGTGTGTGTGTGTGTGTGTGTGCGGTANGTGTGTGTGTGTGTGTGTGTACGNGTGTGTGTGTACGTGTGTGTGNACGTGTGTGAACAACCTGTGTGTANGTGTGTGTGTGTGTGTGTTGTGTGTGTGTAGAGCGTGTGTGTGTACAGNGTACGNGTGTGTGTACGTGTGTGTGTANGTGTGTGTGTGTGTGTGTGTGTGTGTGTTGTGTGTGTGTGNACTGTGTGTGTGTACCTGGTGTGTGGNGTGTGTGTGTGTGTGTGTGTGTGTGTGTGGTGTGTGTGNGTGTGTGTGTGCTGTGCAGGTGTGTGTGNTGTGTGTGTANGTGGGTGTNTGTGCNGTGTTGTGTCAGTGTGCGGTGTGGTGTGTNGTGTGTGTCGGTGTGCCAGACGAATTGTGTGCNTGTGTGTTGTGGTCGTGTGGTCCGTGTGTGTGGTGTGTGTGTGTGTNGGTGTGTGTGTATGTGTGATGTANGTGTTGTGTANGTGTGGTGCTGTGTGTGTGTGTGTGTGTGTGTGGTGTGTATGTGTGTGTANTGTGTGTGTGTGCTGTGTGTGTGTGNACGTGTGTGTGTGTGTGTGCTGTGTGTACGTGTGTGTGTGTGCGTGTGTGTGTGTAGTGTGTGGTGNGTGTGTGTGTGTGTGTGTGNGTGTGTGTGTGTGTGTGTGTATGTGTGTACGAGTGTGTGTGTGNGTGNGTGTGTGGGTGTGTGTGTGNNCTGTGTGTGTGNGTGTGTGTGTGTACGTGTGTGNGTGCGTGTGTGTGTGTGTGTGNGTGTGTGTGNGTGTGTGTGTGNACTTGGTGTGTGTGTGTGTGTGTGTGTGTGTGTGTACGGGTGTGTNNGTGTGTGTGTANGTGTGTGTGTGTGTGTGTGTGTGTGTGTGTGTGTGTGCTGGTGTGTNCGTGTGTGTTGGTGTGTGTGTGTCTGTGTGTGTGTGNGTGTGTGTGTNGTGTGTGTGTTTGTGCNGTGTGGGGGCGGTAGCGNGCCGCTAAGAACCTGGCCACCCGAGTTAGATTCCCGCTCACGGCTAACACCAGTTACGATTATCTGAACCGGTCCTAGGTTGACTGGGCCTTAAATTAGTACCTGGCGCGGTGTGTAAACATCGCCACTGGGACAAAGGCGGCCGGCGTGGTGCTGGCCACCCACCCCTCGTGTGCCTGCATAGGTGCTCGCTAACAGCACTTGCCCTTAGTCTGTTAAGTCTATACGGGGGTCTTTGTCTGTGTGCTCCTCACAGCACTTGTCTTTGTGCTCGCTAACAGCGCTTGCCCGCAAGGCTATACCGGAGTGAATCTTTGTCTTTGGCGTGCGCCAGGGATGAGATCTACTGCCAGATCTGCAAGCAGATCGGCGACAATCTGATCCGCAGCAGCTACGCCCGCGGCTGGATTCTCCTCTCCCTCTGCCTCGGTTGCTTCCCTCCCTCCGACAACTTCAGCAAGGTGCCGCTCACCAACCACCTGAGATGTTTACTCTCTCGCCTGGTGCGCAGGAGGTCGTGGAGTTTGCGTGTCTCTCTTTCTCTCCCGTGGTCGCGTGGATTTTTCTCCGGGTCCTCTGTTTTTGTTCCCTCCTCTCACGTTTAGAATTGGCGTCGTGCGCGTTTTCCGAGTTGTTTGCTTCTGCTGTGAATGTCCACGTGGTGATGATGATGATGAGGCCACTTCGTTGGGCCATCATTCGTGATGGCATCTCAGTCGGGGCCTTGCCCTGGTAAGATAAAAAAAAAAATTCGACCCGATATAAAAAAAAATTGTTTGCTACTTTTTTGTTGTTTCAAGTTGAAGAATGATTCTCACATGCTCTTTGGTTCTTTCGGTAAAGTCACGGGTGAAAATAAATTAAAATAACTAAATCACGACGTTTCGGAGGCAACACAGCAAAAACATTTTTGCTGTGCTTGTCCCACCTGATGACGGAGGCTTGTGTTGCCTCCGAAACGTCGTGAATTAGTTATTTTAATTTTATTTTCACCTACGTGACTTTACCGAAAGAACCAAAGAGTATGAGCCTTGCAGTCACGAAAACTTAAAATCTAGAATGATTCTCACAAGCGCATTTTTTCTAGCGATTAGAAATGAACTCGAGACTGCGTGGAGCAACATCAGGTGCAGACTGTGGGAGTACCAATCCAGAAAGTAAAATAGTCGATTCCTTGCAAAAGGCTTCATCTATTTTGTTCGAACATCAACACCTNATATTCTTAGGTTTTTTGGTAAAGTCACGTAGGTCAAAGTATATATGACTGTTAATTTCTCTCACTTGATACAGCTATCGTGCTGTGACGGTTCCACCTGAAGACGGAAGCTTGTGTTGCCTCCGAAACGTCGTGATTTTTATTTTACTTTTATTAATTAATTATTTTTACCTACGTGACTTTACCGAAAAAAACTAAGAATATGAATCCTTGCAGTCACGAAAGCTTCAAATCTAGAATCTGAACACCTGTTTTATTGCCAGAAAGGGGTAAAAACCCATTCTTATTTTTCAATTAAAGTCTAGTTTTAGTTAAGACTCCTCTCACCAGATGCTCACCACCCACCTTAAACTGCTGCCAGTGACTCGCCGTGGTCGTTTGTGAATGTCGCGGTCCGTATAAGCATCGTTTTATTTCGGTTTCAAATTGCCCAGAAATCGTCAAGGGGGTAAGTTGTGGGTGGGAAATCAAAAACACCTTTTCAGTTGCCTGCACAGCCAGAGAGGACGAAGCCCTCCCATCGGTCACCACGCTCGCCGTCTGAGAGATGGAAAGTGTTTGGTTGTCATTCGCCCGTGCCACCGATTAGGCACGGTTGGCTTACGTGCGGTGGAAAAAAAAGTTCAACATACGTACTCCATACATACAACATACATACTAGACAAAGATTCCCCCGTGTAGCCTTAACAGACTGTCGGGGCAAGTGCTGTTAGCGAGAAGCAGCAACAATGTGGCACACGAGGGGGTTGGTGGCCAGCACCACGCCCGACAGCCTTTGTCTCTTCCCAGGCAGGTAGTAGTCATTTGAGGCTGAGTCGACCCAGGGAAGGCCCACGACCGGCTGAGATATAGTCGTCATCGGTGTCGGCGGTGGCCGCGAGCAGGAATCGAACTCCGGGGATCGGCTCCGGTGACGATCCGCACGCGGTCCCAGCGACGACGACACGCGCTCGCACAGACACGGTGGAACGCTACCTCTCTCCCCCCCTGCCCCCCCTTGCCCCCTCTGCCCCTCTCTGCGCCGCCTCCCCTCCCTGCCCCCCACCCAGTACCTGAGGAGCTTCCTGAGTGAGGGCCCGCCAGGGTACGCGCCGTACTGCGACGCGCGCCTCAAGAGGACTCTGGCCAACGGGTGCCGAACCCAGCCCCCAGCTGGCTCGAGATGCAGGTGGGTGGCCTCCCCCTTGTACCGCCACCACCACTGCCAGAACCTCCATCACCACCACCACCTCCATCACCACCTCCACCACCACCACCAACACCATAACCACCTCCACCATCACCACCTCCACCACCACTCCACCATCACCACCTCCACCATCACCACCTCCACCATCACCACCTCCACCATAACCACATCTCACAGACACACCACACCTCCACCACCACCACGCCACCACCACCGCCATCACCTCTACCATCACCACCTCCACCATCACTACCTCCACCATCACCACCTCCACCATAACCACCATCTCCCAGACACCACCACCACCTCCCCCCACCACCTCCACCATCACCACCTCCACCTCACCACCTCCACCACCTCCACCATCACCACCTCCACAAACACCACCTCCACTAATACCACCACTACCTCCATCACCACCTCGACAGCAACCTCTATCAACACCTCCATCACCACCACCACCTCCACCATCACCATCTCCATCACCATCTCATCATCAGCTCCACCACCACCTCCACACCCATTACAATCACTGCTACCACCACCACTATCACACCTCCACTATCACAGCTCCACCTCCATCACCATCTCCCTCATCACCTCCACCAACATCTACCACCATCACCTCCACAACCACCACCACGACTATTTACACCGCCACCTCCACAATCCCACGCTCTTCCTGACTCCCCAATCCCTCGCTGCCCCCGACTCCCCAATCTCTCGCTGCCCCCGACTCCCCCGTGGCGGTCCCCTCACTGCCCCGTGACCCGGCGCAGGCCACCAAGTCCCGGCGCGTGTCGCCGCTGCCCGTGGGCTGATGGACGGCCGCACGGTGCCGCTGAGCGCCGACTCGGCGTGCACGGCGCGCGAGCTCGTGGCGGCTCTCGCCGGCAAGATCGGCCTGCAGGACGACTTCGGCTTCTCCCTCTTCATCTCCTTCCAGAACAAGGTGACACGGGAAAGGTGATGGGAGGGGTGATGGGAGGGGTGACGGGAGGGTGACGGGAGGGGTGACGGGCGACAGGTGATAACCGGGTGACGGGGCGAGTGACCCCGTCGTAACTCTGAACCCAGGGGTCGGCAACCGGCGGCTCTTTCGAAGGCTGCTTCGTGACAATTATTTATGAAGCACCACCGTCTCGAATTCACGTTGCATTGCGGCTCTTCAAATGTTGTTCACGGAATAAAAAAAAAGTTGGCTCTTCTATTTATGTTGGTTGCCAACCCCTGCTCTAAACCATGACCCACCGTGACCCTGCCGTGACCCACCATGACCCCGTCGCGACCCCCGTGACCCTGACGTGACCCACCGTAACCGTGTCGTGACCCTACCATGACCTTACCGTGACCCTGACGTGACCCTACCATCACCTTACCGTGACCCTGCCGTGACCCCACCCGCCGTGACCCCGCCGTGACCCCACCGTGACCCGTCGCAACCGCAGGTGTCGTCGCTGGCGGGGGCCGGGAGCACGTGCTGGACGCGGTGTCGCAGTGCGAGCAGCTGAGCCGCGAGCAGGCCGGCGGCACCGAGCAGGCCGCCCCTGGCGCCTCATCTTCCGCAAGGAGCTCTTCGCCCCGTGGCACGACGCCGGCGCCGACGCCGTCGCCACCGAGCTCATCTACCGCCAGGTGGTGCGCGCCTGCGCTTCGGCGAGTACCGCGCCGACACGGTGAGTCGCACGCCACAACACGTGGGACGCACGCCACAGCATGGCGAGTCTCACGCAGGCGCTCCGTCCACGCGCCAGCTAGCCCGGGTCGCCCTGGCTTCCTTGCTGCTGTAGTTTGCAGTGTGCGGTGTCTCTCTGTCTCACTCTCTCTCTCCCGTGGTGGTCGCGTTGATTTTTTTCCCTCCGGGTCCTCCGTTCTATTTTTCCCCCCTCCACATTTCGAATGGACGTCACGCATTTCGATTGTTTAGATTACACTATGTAACACAATTATTGTTTCAGGACTTTATGTGAACATAAGACACAAATGCACACCACGTTTTCTCATTGAAAATATTACATTTATAAATATCACTGTCCTGGTCACAAAAGCAAGGTTTGTGGGGAATAATAGCCATTTTCTGTACTTTTGAGGCATAAGCAATTAGGAAATAACACTTTCTACCCAGGATCAATTTGTTTTTGTTACACGGTGTTATTTGGCTACTGCCATAGATTTCCACGTGATAAGCCACCTTCGCTAAACTGTCATTTGCAATCGCCACATCGCCTCTGAAAAGAAGCATATAGCTCAGTGGGCTTTACCTGGTAAGATACAAAAAATTGTCTCGTTTTATTGGTATATATTGATACATTTTAAAGTTATTTATTTACCCGTCCTATGCTTTGCGCTCCCGTCATGTCTTGCGGTTGATCAGTCGCCGGGTCTCCGTGACGCGCAGCGCCGGGGCAAAGGGTCAAGGGTCGCCAGCTCCGAGCTACCAAGACACCGGGACGTGCCGTGGGAAGCAAAAATAAAAAAAAGATCTCGCGTCAAAGCAGAGGAGGCGAGAATGTCGCGTGATAATGCACGGCCCAGAGTAGAGGATTGTCATCATCATTACGGAACCGACAAATCTGCTGGCCTTTAATGTCCCCGTACGACTTGCAGATTTCCGAGGGCCGCTACACTGAACGGTTTTTATCGCGAGCGTGTTACTGCCTTGGCAGGGTCGCACCCATCCCAGATCTTTTTTCCCGGGACGTCCTCTGTGGTTCATGGGAGGCTTGAGCCGATTTTAGATAAGGGAGCGATAGAGAGAGAGAGCGAGATGCACAAGTGATAGTGGAGTGATTCCGAATGGGGGGCGCGGCTACACGCGGGATGCCACGTGGTTTACGGAAGGCCCGAGCTGAACGAGAGCGAGGGGGCGATCGAGGGAGCGAGCGAGGGGGCGAGCGAGGGGCGAGCGAGGGGGCGATCGAGGGAGCGAGGTTTTCTCACCGGGGGCTGACGCTGCACCGTGTGCGGCGTGGCGCGTGCCAGGACTCCGAGCTGGTGCAGCTGGTGGCGTGGCGCTGCTTCGTGCAGCACGGCGCCAGCCCTCGACGGCGGACGTTGCTCAGGCGGTGCGAGACGGTGCCGAGCGCTCGCTCACGCCGCCAAACACCGCTCGTGTGGGCCGGCGGTGGAGGAGGCGCTGAGACAGGTGGGTGGCACGGGGGGGGGNTGGGGGNTTCNGTGAGAGCCGTGGGTGGGTGTGCGTGGGTGAGTGTGCGTGGGTGTGTGTGGGTGAGTGTCCGTGTGTGTGCGCGCTGTACGTGTGTGTACGTGGGTGTGTGTCCGTGTGTGCGTGTGTGTGGCCGTGTGTGTACGTGTGTGNAGNGTGCGTGTGCGCGTGTGTGTGGCCGTGTGAGAGTGTGTTGGTGTGTGTGTGTGTGTGCGTGTGTATGTGCGCGCGTGTGCGCGTCTGACCGCGAAGCAAGGCCTGAGCGTCTGGCGGTGCGAGAAGATGCGACTTTGCGCGCGTAANGTGGCCCGTCCTCTTCTCCCGCTTTTCGACCTCAAGGTGTGTGATCGCCGGCACCGTTAGGGAGGCGGCAGCCCGCGGCCCGAGGGTCAAAGGGTCAAAAGCCGCACGAATTTCTCACCCGGTACGATCGCGGACGGCGTGAGCGCGACGCGCCGCTCCGTGTGTGCGCGACAAAACGGCCGCGGGCCTGTTTGCCGCTGACACCAGGTGCACGGACGCCATTTGAAAACCCGCTTGACCCCCCCTACCACCTGCTTGGTATGCAGGAGGTCGTGGGTTCGATCCCGCCATGAGAGCGCCTGCTACTGTATATTTGGAGTTTGCGTCTCTCTCTTCCCGTGGTCGCGTGGATATTTCTCCGTCCTCCACGTTTTTCCCTCACCGAATGAAACCGCGTGAGTATTTGGCTGCTGTACGTCCACGTGATGATCAGCACGCTTCGGAGCGTCGTTTGTGTTTCCAGGTCACTTCGAAAAAGAGCCACGTATCTCCTTAGAACCAAGAAGATGAATCCCTGCTCACTGGGGGCCTTTCGACCTGGTAAAAATCAAAACNGTCTTCGCGGTTAAGTTAAGCCGNTGCACCACCCGTTACGCCACGCGGGGGGTCCCTGTCGTCGCTCGGCGTCGGCGTGCCAGTGGAACAGGCGTGCGACCACGACCGCCGTGCGAGCGTGCGTGTGTGACCAACGTGCGACCACGTGCGTGTGTGCTCCGGTGGCACGTGCGGCAGGTCCGACGTGCTCNNGAGCGAGCTGATCGCCGCCGTGAGCTCCGTGGGNTGTCTGCTGGACGGGGATCGAGCACGTCCTCATGTGCTCACCTTCCCGAGATCGTCGCCATCACCACCGCCAGCCGGTGCGCGTGTGTGTGTGCGTGTGTGCGTGTGTGTGTGCGTGTGTGGTNCGTGTGTGTGCAGTGTGTGCGTGTGTGTGCGTGTGTGTGTGACCTNGCCTGGCACGAGGGAGACCGCCATCCCACGCCAGCCNGTGCGTGCGCCTGCGTGTGTGCGGGTGTGTGCGTGTGTGTGCGTGTGTGTGTGCGTGCGCGTGTATGCGCGTGCGTGTGTGTGCGCGTGTGTGTGCGTGTGTGTGCGTNTGAGTGCGTGTGTGTGTGCGCGTGTGTGTGCGTGTGNTGCGCGTTAGTGTGTGTGCGTGTGTGTGTGCGTGTGTGTGTGAGCGGTGTGCGGTTGAGCGCATGCGCTATGAACCTGGCGACCGAGGATTCCCGCTCACGGCTAACACCACCACCACAGTGCGATTATCTAACCGGTCCTGGGCCCCCCTAGGTCGACTCAGCCTCAATGAGACCTGGTGCGTGTGTAAACATCGCCACGTGGGAGACAAAGCGGTCGGGCGTGGTGCTGGCCACCCACCTCGTGTACCGTTCCGGTAGCCTTCATAGGTGCTCGCTAACAGCACTTGCTCCAACAGTCTGTTAAGGCTATACGGGGTTCTTTGTTTGTGTGTGGAACAGCCTGGCAGAGGTCAGAGGTGCCATCACCACCGCCAGCGGTGCGTGCTGCGGTTGTTGTTGTTGTGTGCACCTAGCACTGCACGTCAGAGTACCATGTGCAGTGTTACACGTCGCCTTCATAGGTACTACTCGCTAACAGCACTTGCCCAACAGTCTGTTAACGCTATACGGGGGATCTTTTGTCTTTGTTTAAATGTTAGTGTGTACGTCTATGTTTGGCTCTGTATATGAACGGGAATCGAACTCGGGCACTCCGGTTCGTAGTGAAGGCACGTTAACCACTATATTCTTGGGTTTTTCGGTAAAGTCACGTAGGTAAAAATAAAAATTTATAAAAGTACTTGATACAACAAGCGCGCTGTGACGGTTCCACCTGAAGATGGAAGCTTGTGTTGCCTCCGAAACGTCGTGATTTTTATTTAATTTTAATTTTTATCTACGTGACTTTACCGAAAAAACCCAAGATATGAATCCTTGCAGTCACGAAAGCTTCAAATCTACCTTAACCACTACCCACCGCCACCCACTTACAGATTACACACAGAAACACACACACAAAGATCCCCGTGCAGCCTTTTTTTCCCGGCTGTTAGGGCAAGTGCTGTTAGCGTTCGCCAAGGCCGGCACAGCGCACCAGTGTGTCCAGCAACACGCCCGCCCGCCTTTGTCTCCCCGAGTGGCGACGTTTACACACCGGTGCAACTCATCCGAGGCCGAGTGGACCCGGGGAGGCCCGTGACAGCCCCGGATAATCCTCGTCGCCCATTGTCGGTCGGCGGCCGGCGAGCGGGTGCCGTGGCCGGGTTCCGTCGCCACGGAGCGTTAACCGCTTTAATTCTAGATTTGAAGCTTTCGTGACTGCAAGGATTCATATTAATAAAATAATAATAAAAGAAAATAAAATAAAATAAATCACGACGTTTATTTTTTCGGAAGCTACGCAAGAATTCATATTCAGGTTTTTTTTGTAAATCACAGGTAAAATTAATTTATAAAGTAAAGATCTTAAATACTTATTCTTAGGTCTTTTCGGTAAAGTCACGTAGGTAACAAATTAAAATTAATAAAAGTAAATAAAATAAAAATCGCGACGTTTCGGAGGCAACACAAGCTTCCGTCTTCGGTGGAACCGTCACAGCACGACAGCTGTATCAAGTGATAGCTGTATCAAGTGATAGCTGTATCAAGTGATACAGCTATCGTGCTGTGACGGTTCCACCTGAAGACGGAAGCTTGTGTTGCCTCCGAAACGTCGTGATTTTTATTTTTTTATTTTTTTTATTTTCTTTAGTAATTTTAATTTTTACCTATGTGACTTTACCGAAAAAACCTAGCAATAAGTTAACCGCTTTGCCGCCGCTGCCCCAACCCCTATGCCCAGTGAGCGTAGGCGCAAGCTGGCGGGACCCGCCGTGACGATGTCGACGCTGCGGGCGACGAGATCGTGCTGGCCACGCCGGCGGCCGACGAGTTCAACGACCTCCTCGTCTGCTCCTGCAGGGCCTCAGGAGCCGATCGCGACACCTCGTGGCGATGCAGAGAGCCGCGTCATCGGTGCGAGCCGTCGGAGGCTGCCCTGGCTGTCTGTCTGTTGTCTAGACGCTCCCAACTGTCTGTCTGTTGTCTAGAGACCCCATCGTCTGTCTGTTGTCTAGACACNCCCATTAGAGACATCTCTGTCTGTCTGTTGTCTAAAGACCCATCAGTCTGTCTGTTGTCTAGACACACCATCAGAGACAGCTCTATCTGTCTGTTGTCTAGAGACCCCATCTGTCTGTCTGTTGTCTGAACGCACCNATCAGAGACAGTCTGTCTGTCTGTTGTCTAGAGACCCCATCAGTCTGTCTGTTGTCTAGAGACCCCATCAGGTCAGCTTGTCTGTCTGTTGTCTAGAGACCCCATCTGTCTGTCTGTTGTCTAGAGCCCCATGTCTGTCTGTTGTCTAGAGACCCCATCAGTCTGTCTGTTGTCTAGAGACCCCATCAGTCTGTCTGTTGTCTAGACGCCCCATCAGAGACAGCTCTATCTGTCTGTTGTCTAGAGACCCCATCAGTCTGTCTGTTGTCTAGAGACCCCATCAGAGACAGTCTGTCTGTCTGTTGTCTAGAGACTCTATTTGTCTACTATATTCATACTGGTAGGAACCTCTGGTTACACCAGCACACAGGGATTATTGTGTCCGTCCATCCGTCGTGCAGGGAGGGCTGGGTGGGGAGGAGGGTGGGGAGGGCTGGGTGGGAGGGCTGGGTGGGGAGGGAGGGTGGGGAGGGCTGGTGGGGAGGGTGGGAGGGGTGGGTGGGCAGGTGGGGAGGGGCTGGTGGGAGGGTGGGCTGGNTGGGGAGTGGGTGGGGCTGGGTGGGGAGGGCTGGTCACCCGTGGTGCCTTATAAAACTCAACGTTTAACCTGCTCACGCCGGCTTGTGCCCGTCCTCACAGTCGGGCATATTTGCGGAATACACCACGCCGCTGTTGACCCTGGCCATTAACCGAGCAACCCAACGCTCCTAGCAGCTCCCTCCGCAGGAATGTGTTTAGATAACAACGCTTTCATGGCATCACTTCCTGCCAAAGGTAAGTCACGTGGCGTCGGGTGATGCAAATTATCCTGAGCATTGGAAAAAATGTGTCCTTCCCGACACAAAATCCAAACGTTTGAAACTGAAACTCACCCCGACTACTACACTCGTGAAACTGCGTCATCACAGGTGGCGGATATCTGGATACGAACCCAGGATGTATGTATGCTGACCTATGTCACACGTTCGTAGCGAATCCTATAAATCGGAGATGCGGGGGGGGGGGGGGGGGGGGAAGGTCAAACAAACTAAATACGAAAAGCAGTTCTAGATATGAAGCTTTCGTGACTGCAAGGATTCATATTCTTAGGTTTTTCGGTAAGTCACATAGGTAAAAAATTAAATTAATGAAAGTAAAATAAAATCACGACGTTTCGGAGGCAACACAAGCTTCCGTCTTCAGGTGGAACGTCACAGCACGATAGCTGTATCAAGTAAGATAAATTCCAAGAAACAGTCCTTGTATATATACTGGTTGAGGGTGGGAGGAGCCAAGTAGGCCTGAATATTATTTTTGTGAGGTTCGGTGCGGCTGAAGCACGCTGTTAGGAATGAGCCTTTGTTGTGTAAACTAGGTGCGGCTGATGTAAAGGTGCGTGTGAAAGGGACTGAGCCTTTTTGTTATGTAATTAATTTTTTACCTCGTGACTTTACCGAAAAAACCTAAGAATACCAAAAGCAGTTGCAAAGAAATGGATCTCCGCGTTGCTCTGACCTCTGCGGTTCACCTCTAACCTTTGACCTCCGACCCGCCCGTAGACGGGGACGCGGCGTGCTCGCGTGCCACAGGGCGACCTCATCGTGCTGGAGGGCGACAAGGCAGCGGGCGAGGCGCTGCCCCAGGGGAGCTGGACGCAGGGCCGCAACGACCGCACGGGACTCACGGGCGAGTTCCTGTCGGACAGCGTCTACGTGCTGCCCGTGCTGAGAAACCCAGCAAGGCCATCCTGGTACGCGTGGTGGTGTTTCATTCAGACGCTGTCTCCCCACAGGCCTGGTCTTCACCTGAGGACGGCTGCTTGCGTTGTGGCCGAAACGTCGTGAGAATTATTTTGTTATGTTTTATTTTTGTCATTTTATTACTTCCCTTCTACGTGACTTTACCGAAAGAACCAGAAGATGAATCCTGCAGTCACGAACTTGAAACGAAATAGGCACGAGGCGGCCGAGGGTTTTGGCCACTCGGCCACACCGCAGGAGGTCATGGGGGGTGACGGGAGCTCCAGTTGGACAGCGTCTACGTGCTGCCCCGTGTTCGATAAACTCAACCGGCAGACTGGATTCGAAGCTTTCTTGTCTGCGGAATTAATATTTGGTTCTTTCGGTAAAGTCACGGAGTAAGAAAATGAATTTAATAATAATAGAATACGGCGTTTCGATCGCAACACAAGCAACCATAGTCAGGTAAGAATGAATGAGAAAACATAGTAAACTTAGAAATATAATGGAATACAACACAGAGAGTCGGCTAACACAACAGTCAACACCCTGCCTGGTTGATTAACGTTCTTCCAAAGATTGCTAATTTGAGAGAGAGACAAACACAGACACGGAGACACACAGACTGTTGTGTTAGCCGACTCTCGTGTTGTATCTTGAGGCCTTCAAGAGAGGTGGTGCCTGTGAGTGTCTCATAGAAGTCGGTGCAGACTGAACGCTACTGCTGATGATGCTGTGATGGAACTTGGGCTAGTGTGTGAGTGGGTGAGTAGGTATGCGATTGAGTGAGCATTCGGGCGAGTGAGTGTGTTAATTAGTGTGTGAGTGGGTGAGTGAGTGGGTGGTGAGTGAGTGAGCATTAGGGCGAGTGAGTGTGTTAATTAGTGTGTGAGTGGGTGAGTGAGTGGGTGAGTGAGTGGGTGTGTGAGTGAGTGGGTGGGTGAGTGAGTGAGCATTAGGGCGAGTGATGTGTTAATTAGTGTGTGAGTGGGTGAGTGAGTGGGTGGGTGAGTGAGTGAGCATTCGGGCGAGTGAGTGTGTTAATTAGTGTGTGAGTGGGTGAGTGAGTGGGTGGTGAGTGAGCATTAGGCGAGTGAGTGTGTTAATTAGTGTGTGAGTGGGTGAGTGAGTGAGTGGGTGAGTTAGTGAGCGATTGGGTGAGTGAGTATGTTCATGAGTGTGTGAGTGGGTGAGTGAGTGGGTGGGTGAGTGAGTGAGCATTAGGGCGAGTGAGTGTGTTAATTAGTGTGTGAGTGGGTGAGTGAGTGGGTGAGTGAGTGAGCATTAGGGCGAGTGAGTGTGTTAATTAGTGTGTGAGTGGGTGAGTGAGTGGGTGGGTGAGTGAGTGAGCATTAGGGCGAGTGAGTGTGTTAATTAGTGTGCGAGTGGGTGAGTGAGTGGGTGGGTGAGTGAGTGGCATTAGGGCGAGTGAGTGTGTTAATTAGTGTGTGAGTGGGTGAGTGAGTGGGTGAGTGAGTGAGCATTAGGGCGAGTGAGTGTGTTAATTAGTGTGTGAGTGGGTGAGTGAGTGGGTTGGTGAGTGAGTGAGCATTAGGGCGAGTGAGTGTGTTAATTAGTGAGTGAGTGGGTGGGTGAGTTAGTGAGCATTCGGTTGAGTGTGGTAATTAGTGTGTGATTGAGTGGACGAGTGAGTGGTGAGTGAGTGAGTGGGTGGGTGAGTGAGCATTCGGGCGAGTGAGTGTGTTAATTAGTGTGTGATTGAGTGGACGAGTGAGTGGGTGAGTGAGTGAGTGAGTGGGTGAGTGAGTGAGCATTCGGCGAGTGAGTGTGTTAATTAGTGTGTGAGTGGGTGAGTGAGTGGGTGGGTGAGTGAGTGAGCATTCGGCGAGTGAGTGTGTTAATTAGTGTGTGAGTGGGTGAGTGAGTGGGTGGGTGAGTGAGTGAGCGATTGGGCGAGTGAGTGTGTTAATGAGTGTGTGAATGGGTGAGTGTGTGAGTGGGTGAGCAATCGGGTGAGTGAGTGTGTTCATGAGTGTGTGATTGAGTGAGTGGGTGAGTGAGTTAGTGATTAGGCAAGTGAGTGAGTTAGTGAGTGGGTGAGTGAGTTAGTGAGTGGGTGAGGGAGTGTGTGAGCGAGCTGCGATAAATTATCCACTGTTTCGGTTGTACGTACAGTATGTCCATCGAACTTATTTCGCACCGTGTGTATCCAACCGTACGCTAATCGGAGGTGCGGGATGATGATGATGATGATGATTTCGATTTAAAGCTTTCGTGACTGCAGGGATTCATCTTCTTGGTTCTTTCGGTAAAATCACATAGAAGGGGAATAATAAAATAATAAAAATTAAACATAATAAAAAGTATTCTCAATGACGCTGTCTTTCCGTCAGACCTGTTCTTCACCTGAGGACGGCTGCTTGCGTTGTGGCCGAAACGTCGTGAGAATAATTTTATTATGTTTAAATGTTATTATTTTATTATTTCCCTTCTACGTGACTTTACCGAAAGAACCAAGAAGATGATGATGATGTCCTTTAACTTCTTTCACACTGCGCGTGGCCAACCGTACGCTAATCGGAGGTTTCCCCCTCTCCGCGCGTCTCCCAGAGCCTTTCGCAGCAAACCCGAGGGTCAGCGTCGAGGCTCCACAGTGTCGCAGCAGCCGGAGGATCGCAACGTATTCTACACCCTGGAGCAGTTCGCGCAGGACCACTTCAGGTGCGGCACCGCAGTTACCCACAATGCCCCTTGCACCATTACCCACAATCCTGTCGCCCACAGCTCGTGCGAGTGGGTTAGAATGTCACTTTTCTCGGTCGGCCAGGGCCTGTTATCAAATTTCACGGCGCGCTCCTGCGATAAAGTTTCAATGCAGCGGCACCAGTAGCGGGACCTGAACTTAGACGCCAGAACCACGAAAAAATTATGAAAAAAACTACAAACTATTTCTTATTTTATTTTACCAAGTCAGGCCCCGTGAGCTACGTAGCTCTTTTTCAGAAGCGACCTGGCCACAAATGAAAGCTCAACGAAGTGGAAATGTATAGCAGCCAAACGCTCTGAATTCTACGTTGATTCTAAACGTGGGGGGCAAAACGAAAGGACCCAGAGAAAAATCCACGCGACCACGGAGAGAGAGAGAGAGAACTCCAAATATACAGCAGCAGGCGTCGTCAAGGTCGGGATCGAACCCACGACCTCCTGCGTACCAGGCGAGGTAGATAACATCTCGCCCCAACGCATGCGCGTGTCACCGTGGGAACCGCGCATGTCACCGTGGGAACCGCGCGTGTCACCGTGGGAACCGGGCGTGTCACCATGGGAACCGCGCGTGTCACCGTGGGAACTTTATGTGTCACCGTGGGAACTTTATGTGTCACCATGGGAACCGGGCGTGTCACTGTGGGAACCGCGCGTGTCACTGGGAACTCACGTGTTACCGGGGGAGCCGGGCATGTCACCGTGGGAACCGGGCATGTCACCGTGGGAACCGCGCGTGTCACCATGGGAACCGGCATGTCACCGTGGCAACCGCGCGTTGTCACCGCCAGGCCGCTGCCGCAGGGCACCGTGAAGCAGGTGGTGGAGGTGCGTGGGCGCCGCAAGGACCGCCTCTGGCCTGCTCCCGGGAGCCCCTCCTGCAGCCGCTGCTGCACAGCGTCATCGGAGATCACGTGGCCAAGGACGCGTGCAACGCCTTCATCGATATCCCTCGGCCCTGCGGAGACTTGGCACCCCCCCCACGCGCGACCCCCACCCCCATCGCGACCCCCACCCCCGTCGCGACCCGACCCATGGCAACCATTTAGCCGACCGTGCAGATACTCGCCCAGCCGGTCCATACAACCACGCGGCAACTTTTGCCCCGTGTTTTTTTTGTTACCCAGGCCGCCTGTATATATATACACGTGTGTGTGTATATATACACGTGTGTGTTATTATACATATTATATAATATCTAAATATAGTATTATAATATATAATAATATTTTAATATGATTATGATATATAATTGTATATTATATAATACTCTTATTATATATATTATCCACGTGTGCGTGTTATATAAATCTCTACGCGGTCGCCCCTCCACCTGTCCGTTAGTTCACTTGTCACGCATGGTCAGCACGTGACCTTTCGCGTGTGACCTCTCGCGCATGACCTTTCGTGCGTGACCTTTCACGCGTGACCTCTAGCGCCACGAGCGCTCCTCCAGAGTTAGCCGAACGTCCCGCCGTCCATAACGGATGTTTCTTCTTTTTTACGTTGGGGGTTACTTCGCGTAAATATGAACGTGTCGTTAAACCCCCACCGCCACCAATTAAGTTGCTAGTTCGGCACTAACCGGTCGTGTGTGTTGGAGAGTAAACCACACAGCGACATTTACAATTCGAAGGGCCGCGACGTTCGCCGGTAATTACAACCATCGCATCATCAGGCGACAGCCAGAGTTGTGGAGAAATCCTCCTCCCGTTTCGGCCTCAAATAGAGGAGGCAAATGTGATGTCGTCACCTGTGAGCCAATCAGGAGTGACGCAGAGGTCGCAAACGGGTTTTGATTCCTACCCGTACCCGTACCCATACCGTACCCGTACCCGTACCCGTACCCGGCCGCACCAGGGTCCAAACAGGTACCCGTACCCGTACTCGTACCCGTACCCTACCCGTACCCGGCCAGGTACGGGTAGGGTACGGGTATCGGGTACCCGATTGCGACCTCTGGGATGAAGCCATGTTGCAGGCGCGGGTGGATTAGTGTGTGAGTGGGTGAGTGAGTGGGTGGGTGAGTTAGTGAGCAATTGGGCGAGTGAGTGTGTTCATGAGTGTGTGATTGAGTGGACGAGTGAGTGGGTGAGTGAGTGAGCGATTCGGCGAGGAGTGAGTTAGTGAGTGGGTGAGTGAGTTAGTGAGTGGGTGAGTGAGTGAGTGGGTGAGTGAGTGAGCGATTCGGCGAGTGAGTGAGTTAGTGAGTGGGTGAGTGAGTTAGTGAGTGGGTGAGGGAGTGTGTGAGCGAGCTGCGATAAATTATCCACTGTTTCGGTTGTACGTACAGTATGTACATCGAACTTATTTCGCACCGTGTGTATCCAACCGTACGCTAATCGGAGGTGCGGATGATGATGATGATGATTTCGATTAAAGCTTTCGTGACTGTCATCTTCTTGGTTCTTTCGGTAAAGTCACGTAGAAGGGAAATAATAAAATAATACAAATAAAACATAATAAAAATAATTCTCAATGACGCTGTCTTTCCGTCAGACCTGCACCTGAGGACGGCTGCTTGCGTTGTGGCCGAAACGTCGTGAGAATAATTTTATTATGTTTAATTTTTATTATTTATTATTTCCCTTCTACGTGACTTTACCGAAAGAACCAAGAAGATGATGATGATGTCCGTTAACTTCTTTCACACCGCGCGTGGCCAACCGTACGCTAATCGGAGGTTTCCCCCTCTCCGCGCGTTTCCCAGAGCCTTTTCGCAGCAAACCCGAGGGTCAGCGTCGAGGCTCCACAGTGTCGCAGCAGCCGGAGGATCGCAACGTATTCTACACCCTGGAGCAGTTCGCGCAGGACCACTTCAGGTGCGGCACCGCAGTTACCCACAATGCCCCTTGCACCATTACCCACAATCCCTGTCGCCCACAGCTCGTGCGAGTGGGTTAGAATGTCACTTTTCTCGGTCGGCCAGGGCCTGTTATCAAATTTCACGGCGCGCTCCTGCGATAAAGTTTCAATGCAGCGGCACCGGTAGCGGGACCTGAACTTAGACGCCAGAACCACGAATAAACTATGAAAAAAACTACAAACTATTTCTTATTTTATTTTACCAAGTCAGGCCCGTGAGCTACGTAGCTCTTTTTCAGAAGCGACCTGGCCACAAACGAAAGCTCAACGAAGTGGCTTATCGTCGCGTGGAAATGAACAGCAGCCAAACACTCTGAACTCTACGTTGATTCTAAACGTGGGGGGCAAAACTGGAGGACCCAGAGAAAAATCCACGCGACCACGGAGAGAGAGAACTCCAAATATACAGCAGCAGGCGTTGTCAAGGTCGGGATCGAACCCGCGACCTCCTGCGTACCAGGCGAGGTAGATAACATCTCGCCCCAACGCATGCGCGTGTCACCGTGGGAACCGGGCGTGTCACCGTGGGAACCGCGCGTGTCACCGTGGGAACCGGGCGTGTCACCGTGGGAACCGGGCGTGTCACCGTGGGAACCGGGCGTGTCACCGTGGGAACCGGGCGTGTCACCGTGGGAACCGCGCGTGTCACCGTGGGAACCGGGCGTGTCACCGTGGAACCGCGCGTGTCACCGTGGGAACCGGGCGTGTCACCGTGGGAACCGCGCGTATCACCGTGGCAACCGCGCGTATCACCGTGGGAACCGCGCGTGTCACTGGAACTTCACGTGTCACCGTGGGAGCCGCGCATGTCACCGTGGGAACCGGGCATGTCACCGTGGGAACCGCGCGTGTCACCGTGGGAACCGGCATGTCACCGTGGCAACCGCGCGTTGTCACCGCCAGGCCGCTGCCGCAGGGCACCGTGAAGCAGGTGGTGGAGGTGCGTGGGCGCCGCAAGGACCGCCTCTGGGCCTGCTCCCGGGAGCCCCTCCTGCAGCCGCTGCTGCACAGCGTCATCGGAGATCACGTGGCCAAGGACGCGTGCAACGCCTTCATCGATATCCCTCGGCACCGCGGAGACTTGGCACCCCCCCNACGCGCAACCCCCCCCCNTCCCCGTCGCGACCCAAACCATGGCAACCATCCAGCGCCCGTGCAGATACTCGCACAGTCGGTCCATACAACCACGCGGCAACTTTTGCCCCGTGTTTTTTTTTTGTTACCCAGGCCGCCTGTATATATATACACGTGTGTGTGTATATATACACGTGTGTGTTATTATACATATTATTATAATATCTAAATATAGTATTATAATATATAATAATATTTTAATATGATTATGATATATAATTGTATATTATATAATACTCTTATTATATATTATCCACGTGTGCGTGTTTATATAAAATCTCTACGCGGTCGCCCCTCCACCTGTCCGTTAGTTCACTTGTCACGCATGGTCAGCGCGTGACCTTTCGCGTGTGACCTCTCGCGCATGACCTTTCGTGCGTGACCTTTCACGCGTGACCTCTAGCGCCACGAGCGCTCCTCCAGAGTTAGCCGAACGTCCCGCCGTCCATAACGGATTGTTTCTTCTTTTTTNACGTTGGGGGTTACTTCGCATAAATATGAACGTGTCGTTAAACCCGCCACCGCCACCAATTAATTGCTAGTTCGGCACTAACCGGTCGTGTGTGTTGGAGAGTAAACCACACAGCGACATTTACAATTCGAAGGGCCGCGACGTTTCGCCGGTAATTACAACCATCGGCATCATCAGGCGACAGCCAGAGTTGTGGAGAAATCCTCCTCCCGTTTCGGCCTCAAATAGAGGAGGGCAAGTGTGATGTCGTCACCTGTGAGCCAATCAGGAGTGACGCAGAGGTCGCAAACGGGTTTTGATTCCTTACCCGTACCCGTACCCATACCGTACCCGTACCCGTACCCGTACCCGGCCGCACCAGGGTCCAAACAGGTACCCGTACCCGTACTCGTACCCGTACCCTACCCGTACCCGGCCAGGTACGGTAGGGTACGGGTATCGGGTACCCGATTGCGACCTCTGGGATGAAGCCATGTTGCAGGCGCGGGTGGGTTGATTCTAGGAACTTGAATTGTGAGAAGAGACAAGACGTTGGGAAACGAGTGACAAACAGCTACTCACCAGTGACTCACGGTCTACCCGTACCCGGCCGCACCAGGGTCGCAAACGGCCCGTACCCGTACCCGGCTGGGTACGGGTAGCGGTATCGGGTAGGGTACGGGTATCGGTACCGGTTGCGACCTCTGGTGTGACGACCGCGGGGCGGGGAGGGGTTAATTAATTCGTGTAAATTACAATGGATGTCTAGTCCCGTCGTGAGCATCGTCGTCATCGTCCGAGTAATCGAGCCCGCCAGTCCGTCAACGCCTTGACCTCTGACCCCCCGTGGCCTCCCCCCGTCCCCTGCACCCATCCTCAAGTACATGGGGGACTTCCCGATGCGGCAGGTGACCTCCGACCCGGGCACCGACCTCACCGACCAGGTGTTCAGGCCGGCGCTGAAGAACGCCTGCATGCAGGACGAGATCTACTGCCAAATCCTCAAGCAGCTCACCGACAACAAACAGGGGTGAGCCGGCGAGCTTTGCCGCTGCTTTTCTACTCTTGCCATGTAGCGGGAGGGGGGAGAGCGGTGCCTTGGAATACGCGACCTCCGGAAGAAGTTCTGTCGTGTCCGCTTTCCCGAGCCGTTCTGTCTGTGTGCTTAAAATCGGCTTGGAGACTCGAGTAAACCACGTGACTTCTGTGGGTGGCCGGCCACCAAAGGTCGCAAACGGATTTTGATTCCTTACCCGTACCCGTACCCGGCCACACCAGGGTCGCAAATGGGTACCCGTTCCCTACCCGTACCCGTATGAGTGACAAACGGTTACTCACCAGTGACTCACGGCCTACCCGTACCCGGCCGCACCGGGGTCGCAAACGGCTACCCGTACCCAGCCGGGTATGGGTAGCCGGGTATCGGGTAGGGTACGGGTATCGGGTACCCGTTGCGACCTCTGGTGGCCACCCCCGCTCTGAATGTCTCTCCTCTCATCTGCAGATCTCCACACCTCTACATCTCTAAATCAGCACGAGCCTCCAGTAAACCACGTGACTTCTGTGGGTGGCCACGCCCGCTCTGAGTCGCCTCCCTCTCCCGCCCACTGTGAAAACAGACGCCGCTCAATGCTCCTCGTGCAGCAGCAGCACGAGTCCCTGACGCAGCCTTTGCTTCCTCCATTTCCTTACCGCTGTGTGTGTGTGTGCGTACAGGTATAGTGAAGGGAAGGACTGGTAGCTGATCGGGCTATGTGTGTGTGTGGAACGGTGGTGCAATGGGGTGTGTGTAAACATCGCCACTGGGGAGACAAAGGCGGCCGGGCGTGGTGTTGGCCACCACCTCCTCGTGTGCCGTGCCGGCCTTCATAGGTGCTACTTGCTAGCAGCACTTGCCCAAAAGGCTGTTGCAGGCTATACTGGGGATCTTTGCATGTGCGTGGGAAACGGTGGTGCAGTGGTTAATGCGATGCACTACGAATCCCAGTTTGATTCCGGCTCACGGCCACCAACACCAGTGACGATTATTTGCATCGGTCCTGTGCCTCCCCTAGGTCGACTCAGCCTCAAATGAGTGTGTAAACATCGCCGCTGGGGAGACAAAGGCGGTCGGGCGTGGCACTGGCCACCCACCCCACGTGTGCCGTGCCGGCCTTCGTATGTGCTGTCGCTAGCTAACAGCACTTGCCCCGACAGTCTGCTGAGGCTACGCGGGGGATCTTTGTCTGTGTTGTGTCCAGGTATAGCGAGGAGAAGGGCTGGGAGCTGCTGTGGTTGTGCCTGGGTCTGTTCCCGCCGGGACCGGCGCTGGCTCCGCACGTCCAGGAGTTCCTCAAGTCGCGGCAGCGAACGGCCCACGTCGCCCGCCTCAACCGCAGCCTGCAGAACAGCGGGTCGGCACACACACATATACACACATATACACACATATACACACATATACACACATACATATACACACACACATATATATNCACACACACACATATATACACACATATACACACACACATATACACACACCTATACATATATACACACACAAACACACATATATATACACACACACATATAGACACACATATACACATATATACACACATATACACACACACATATACACACATATACACACACATATATATACACATACATACACACACACAACAACAAAGATCCCCCGTGTAGCCTTAATCGACTGGTGGGCAAGTGCGGTTAGCGAGCACCTATGAACGCCATCATAGTACACGCAGGGTGGGTGGCCAGCACCACACCCAATCGCCTTTGTCTCCCTATTGGCGATGTTTACACACCGCACCAGGTACTTATTTGAGGCTGAGTAGACCTAGGGGAGGCCCAGGACCGGTTCAGATAACCGTCACCAGTGTTGGCCGTGAGCGGGAATCGAACTCGGATCGCCAGGTTCGTATCGCAGCGTAGCGCTAACCGCGACACCACCGCTCCCCACTGTGTGTGTATGTGTACACGTGTACACACACACACACCCCTACGCACACACCTGCACACGCATGCACGCACCGGTGTGCTGGCCATAGTGTGAGCACTGCTCAGATGTGGAAGTGGTCATCGGGGCACAAGGGAATGCCGACTCAGATTCTCACCCACCGGGGCTCGTGTTCCCCTGTGTGTGTACACGTGTTCACCTGTGTGTACACGTGTTCACCTGTGTGNGTCCCGTGTTCACCTGTGGTGCACGTGTTCACCTGTGTGTNACACGTGTTCACCTGTGTGTGTCACCACGTGTTCACCTGTGTGTGTTCACGTGTTCACCTGTGTGTGTCCACGTGTTCACCTGTGTGTTCACCTGTGTGTGTGTGTTCACGTGTTCACCTGTGTGTGTTCACGTGTTCACCTGTGTGTGTTCACGTGTTCACCTGTGTGTGTGTGTTCACGTGTTCACCTGTGTGTGTCCACGTGTTCACCTGTGTGTGTTCACGTGTTCACGTGTGTGTGTTCACCTGTGTGTGTTCACGTGTTCACCTGTGTGTGATCACGTGTTCACCTGTGTGTGTTCACGTGTTCACCTGTGTGTGTTCACGTGTTCACCTGTGTGTGTCCACGTGTTCACGTGTATGTGTTCACGTGTTCACCTGTGTGTGTCCACGTGTTCACCTGTGTGTTCACGTGTTCACCTGTGTGTGTCCACGTGTTCACCTGTGTGTGTGTGTTCACCTGTGTGTGTCCACGTGTTCACCTGTGTGTGTTCACTTCACGTGTGTGTTCACCTACGTGTGTTCACCTGTGTGTGTTCACGTGTTCACCTGTGTGTGTTCACGTGTTCACGTGTGTGTGTCCACGTGTTCACCTGTATGTGTCCACGTGTTCACCTGTGTGTGTTCACGTGTTCACGTGTGTGTGTGATCACGTGTTCACCTGTGTGT
This sequence comes from Lethenteron camtschaticum, assembly GCA_018977245.1. Lineage (NCBI taxonomy): Eukaryota > Metazoa > Chordata > Hyperoartia > Petromyzontiformes > Petromyzontidae > Lethenteron > Lethenteron camtschaticum. Next base: position 10,028,765 of record MU249612.1, on the reverse strand, counting down.
GTTCACGTGTTCACCTGTATGTGTTCACCTGTGTGTGATCACGTGTTCACCTGTGTGTGATCACGTGTTCACCTGTGTGTGTCCACGTGTTCACGTGTGTGTTCACGTGTGTGTGTTCACGTGTTCACCTGTGTGTGATCACGTGTTCACCTGTGTGTGATCACGTGTTCACCTGTGTGTGATCACGTGTTTGTGTGTGTTCACCTGTGTGTGTGTTCACCTGTGTGTGTTCACGTGTGTCCACGTGTTCACGTGTGTGTGTTCACCTGTATGTGTTCACGTGTTCACCTGCGTGTGTGTTCACGTGTGTGGGTGCAGGTTTCCCCTGCGCAGGTACCGCCGCACCTGCGCGAGGTGAACAGCGCAGCACAAGTGCGCAAGCTGCACCACCGTCTCCTTCCCCGATCAGTCGGAACAGGTGCTCGCAAACTCACCACCACCTACCATCAATATCAATATCATCAATATCAATATCATCAATATNGTTATCACCATCAACATCAACTCTCACACCATNATCTGCATCACCCCATCATCACTTCCACCATGTTATCAGCATCATCACATCACCATTATATCATCATCATATCATCAATTGTTACCATCATCATCACTCTCATCAACACCATCACTCTCATCACCATTATCAGCATCATCACCATTACCAATCTCATCACCATCGTTATCACCATCAACATCATCACTCCCATCACCATTATCAACAATCTCATCACCATCATTATCATCATCAACATCATCACTCTCATTATCATCATCATCATCCTCTGCAGCACCCAATGTTGTTCTGTATCTGTCATCATTGCCTCCACCACCAAAGACAAAGCTCCCCCATGTAGTCTTTAGCGGGCTGTTGGGCCAAGTGCTCTTCAGCGAGCACCTGCGAAGGGCTGGCGTGGCACAGTGGCCAGCGCCACGCCCGGCCTCCTTTGTGTCCCCAGTGTTGTTGTTGTTGTTTGACTTGCATCCCACTGGGATTTTTGCACAGCGTTGGTGTACGGTGCTTTTTTTCAATATTTTCTGTTTGGATTTTGTCACATAGTCACTTTAAGATGTTTTTTGTTCATGTTTATGTTTTTGTTTGTTGCAGTTGCACCCGATTCAAGAGCCGAATGGCTCACAGGGCTATACCTAATAAATGAACTTGAACTTGACTGGGTCAACCTAGGCGGGGCGGAGGGGGGACAGCCAGGACTGGTCCACCGTAGCAGTCGTCATCGACGTCGGCCCGTGAACGGGAATCGAACTCGCAGCGTTAGGTAGCGAAAACGCCCTCGCCATCACCACCTCACGGTTTTCCCTGCGTGGCGTCTCTCTCGGTCTCTCTGTCTTTTTCTGTCTCTCTCTGTCTCTCTCTGTCTCTCTGTCTCTCTCTGTCTCTCTCTCTCTGTCTCTCTCTCTCTGTCTCTCTCTGTGTCTCTGTCTCTCTCTCTCTCTCTCTGTCTCTCTCTGTCTGTCTCTTGTCCTCTCTGNCTCTATCTGCTCTATCTTCTCTATCCTCCTCNGTCTNTCAACATTCTGTCCTCTCTCTCTCTCTCTCCTCTCTGTTCTCTCTCTCGGTTGTCTCTCTGTCTCTCTCTGTCTCTCTCTCTCTGTCTGTCTCTCTCTGTCTTATCTGNCTCTCCTGTCTTCCTGCTCTCTCTGCTCTCTCTCTCTCTCTCTCTCTCTTCTCTAGTCTCTCTGTCTCTCTCTGNCTCTCCTTCTCTCTCTGTCTCTCTCCTCTGTCCTCNGTCTCTCTCTGCCCTGTTCTCTCTCTGTCTCTCTCTCTTGTCTCTTGTCTCTCTCNCTCTCTGTCTCTCTCTGTCTCTCTCTCTGTCTCTCTCTCTCTCTCCGCTTGTCTCTCTGTCTGCCGTGCAACGTTCGAGGTGGACGCGGGCACGCGAGTGCGCGAGCTCTGCCTGGCCATCGCCAAGAAGCTGCAGCTCAAGTCGCAGGAGGGGTTCTGCCTCTTCATCAAGATCCTGGACAAGGTGCGGTGGAGGGAGGCTGGGGAGGGAGGGAGGGAGGGAGGGAGGGGGAGGGAGACTGGGGAGGGAGGAGGGAGGAGACTGGGAGGAGGGAGGGAGGGAGGAGGGAGGGAGGGAGGGAGGGAGGGAGGGAGGGAGGCTGGGGAGGGAGGGAGGGAGGGAGGGGGAGGGAGGCTGGGGAGGGAGGGAGGGAGGGAGACTGGGAGGGAGACTGGGNAGGAGGGAGGCAGGGAGGGAGGGGAGGGAGGCTGGGGAGGAGGCTGGGGAGGGAGGAAGGAGAGGAGGAAGGGAGGGAGGGAGGCTGGGGAGGGAGGAACTCCCCAACAAACACTTTTACTCGGCACCCCAAATTGTCAATGACTGCATCGGGGCATCGGTCACGTCCGTCCGCGCGCCGCCAGTTCACCGGCACGACCGCCTGCAGCGGCGCTGTATGGTGCCGTGGTGTTTGGTGCCGTGGTGAATGGTGCCGTGGTGTATGGTGCCGTGGTGTTTGGTGCCGTGGTGTTTGGTGCCGTGGTGTTTGGTGCCGTGGTGTTTGGTGCTGTGCGGTGACACGCGGTGACGCGCGGTGGCGGTGTGTGCTGCTGGCGATGCAGGTGGTGAGCATGCCAGATGGAGACTTCTTCTTTGACTTCGCCAGGCAAATGGAGGAGTGGACCAACAGTGGGAGGGTGGCACGGGAAGGTAACGAGCGCTGGCGGGGAGAAGGTTCCGCGTGCCGGCTCGGAGACTCAACACTGCCCATAGACTCAACACTGCCCATAGACTCAACACTGCCCATAGACTCAACCATAGACGCAAACTGCCCATAGACTCAACACTGCCCATAGACTCACCACTACCATAGACTCACCACTACCCATCTGAGACTCAGCACTCCANAGACTCACACTAAGACTCAACACTACCAATAGACTTAAACTGCACCATAGACTCACCACTACCCATAGACTCAACACTACCCATAGACTCAACACTGCCCATAGACTCAACACTGCCCATAGACTCAACACTGCACCATAGACTCAACACTACCCATAGACTCAACACTACCCATAGACTCAACACTGCACCATAGACGCAAACTGCACCATAGACTCAACACTGCACCATAGACTCAACACTGCACCATAGACTCAACACTGCACCATAGACTCAACACTGCCCATAGACTCAATACTGCCCATAGATTCAACACTGCCCATACACTCAACACTGCCCATAGACTCAACACTACCCATAGACTCAACACTGCCATAGACTCAACACTGCCCATAGACTCAACACTGCACATAGACTCAACACTGCCCATATACTCAACACTGCCCATAGACTCAACACTACCCATAGACTCAACACTGCCCATATACTCAACACTGCCATAGACTCAACACTACCCATAGACTCAACACTACCCATAGACTCAACACTGCCCATAGACTCAACACTGCCCATAGACTCAACACTGCCCATAGACTGAACACTGCCCATATACTCAACACTGCCCATAGACTCAACACTACCCATAGACTCAACACTGCCCATAGACTCAACACTGCCCATAGACTCAACACTGCCCAAAGACTCAACACTGCCCATAGACTCAACACTGCCCATATACTCAACACTGCCCATAGACTCAACACTACCCATAGACTCAACACTGCCCATAGACTCAACACTGCCATAGACTCAACACTGCCCATAGACTCAACACTGCCCATAGACTCAACACTGCCCATAGACTCAACACTGCCCATAGACTCAACACTGCCCATAGACTCAACACTGCCTATATACTCAGCCTTCAAGTTCAAGTTCATTTATTAGGTATAGCCCTGTGAGCCATTCGGCTCTTGAATCGGGTGCAACCGCAACAAACAAAAAACAAAAACATGAACAAGAATACATCTTATAGTGACTATGTGCAAACAGAAAATCCAAGAAAAGACAGCAAAAAATTCTAGAAAAAGCACTGCCCATAGACTCAACACTACCCATAGATTCAACACTACCCATAGACTCATTAGCATTTNCATCAGCATCATCAGCAGCAGCATCATCATTAGAATTAGCATCATGATCAGCATCATCATCATCAGAAGAAGCATCAGCAGCATCATCAGCAGCAGCATCAGCAGCATCATTATCACCTTCAGCAGCAACACCAGCATCAGCAGCATCACCACGTGGTGTGCGTTCATTTTTTGTTTCTCCTCTCAACATTTCATTGCGCTCACCGCTGCCAAAGTGCCCAAGCCACAAACGAGCCCCTTGCAGGCGCCTCGTGCAGCACAGCAAGAAGGATGGACAGACGGACGGTGACGCGGTGGCCACCCGGCACGTGGGGCCTTGACCAGAGGTCGCAAACGGGTTTTGATTCCTTACCCGTACCCGGCTGCACCAGGGTCGCAAACGGGTACCCGTACCCTACCNGAACCCGGCTACCCGTACCCGGCCGGGTATCGGTAGGGTACGGGTATCGGGTACCCGATTGCGACCTCTGGGATGAAACCATATTGCAGGCACGGTGGGTTGATTCTAGGAACTTGAATTGTGAGAAGAGACAAGACGTTGGGAAATGAGTGACAAACGGTGACTCACCAGTGACTCACGGCCTACCCGTACCCGGCCGCACCAGGGTCGCAAACGGGTACCCGTACCCGGCGGGTACGGGTAGCCGGGTATCGGGTAGGGTACGGTATCGGTGCCCGGTTGCGACCTCTGGCCTTGACGCTGGCTGCCCCCCCCCCCGTGCCCCCTTTCTCTCTCTCTGTGTCGGTGCGCCGCTAGGCCAGGCAGCTGCCCCATGCCGGAGTACCAGGTGCACTTCCTGCGCAAGCTCTGGTCAACGTGGTCCCGGGAAGGACCCCACCGCAGACAACTTGTTCCACTACCCGCAGGTGATGCCACGTGGTGCCACTCAGAGCCACAGGCGCGAGTGTGTGTCACTAGGTACACGTGTGTGTGTGTGTGTGTCACTAGGTACACGTGTGTGTGTGTCACTAGCCACACGTGTGTGTGTGTGTCACTACCTGCACGCGTGTGTGTGTGTCACTAGCCACACGCACGTGTGTGTGTGTCACTAGCCACACGCGTGTGTGTGTGTGTCACTACCTGCACGCGTGTGTGTGTGTGNCATAGCCACAGCGCGTGTGTGTACTTACATCTCTTCGTCACCACCATATTCATCACCATCAACATCGTCATCACATCGCCGCCACCATCATCATCACCTTAATGACGATCGCCACCACCATCAAAATTGTGGTCACCTCAACACATCTCATCAACATCATCATTATTTTTTTTACCCTTCTATCTGGCAACAAACTGTCACCTTTTTTACAAGGAGTCATGTTTGCATAGACCACAATACCTGCAATCATAATGCAAACAAAAAACATAACTCTGATAATGTGCACTGTCCTTGAAGTTGATTGATCCACACCCGAGACAGCTTTCCTTAGAGCCTAGTCTCACATGGGTTGGACCAGATGACGCCAAAAGGCGCACAACTCAAAGACAATGGCAAATTAGGTTCCAATGGGATCATCAACATCAACATCATCATCATCATCGCTCCCGTCGTCATCACTCTCCCCCGCACGACCGTCCCCATCACCGCCATCAACGCCACCGTCTCCTTGACCCCCCACCCGCCGCCGCGCAGGAGCTGCCCAAGTTCCTGCGCGGCTTCCACAAGGTGTCCCGCGAAGACGCCGTGCAGCTGGCGGCGTTGGTGTTCCGCGCCCGCCACGGTGACGAGCGAGCCGCCATCTCCGGCATCGGGCGCAGCCTCAAGGAGCTGCTGCCCCACGACCTCCTGCCCGATGCCTCCACCGACGCGTGGAAGAAGGTGACGGTCCCCTCGTCGCTCGACGTCCCCCCCCCNGTCCGCCCCGCGACGAAGATTAGCGACGGTTGGCAATGCACGGTGGACAAGTAAACCCGTAAAAACAAAGTTTTTCACTATAAATCCTTTATATGCGTGGCGGCTAGAGTCCTCTCGTCCTCTGGCTTGAGATGGCTGCCACCTATGGGTCAGATGATTGTCTGCCAGTATTAAGCAATTGGTAATTAAATATTTATTTTTTCCCTAAAAGTGTAAAATTTTGGAAAAAAATTTCACGAACATTAATTTCTCGCACAACGAGTCTGTGTGCAAAATGTAGCTCGATTGGATCACGAGAAGTGGGTTAAAAAAGACCAAAGATATGCACGGTCCTAAGCAAGCAAGCAAGCACGCAAGCAAGCAAGCAAATGAACTTAATATAAAGGATTTCAAAAAGAAGTTTGCGTACGTGCGTACGTCGAATCAGAATTCAGTAAAGCCTTGGATTGCGAGCATAATTTTTCCGGAAATTTACTTGATACAGCTGTCGGGCTGTAGGTTCCACCTGAAACGGAGCTTGGTTGCCTCCGAAACGTCGTGATTTTTATTTTATTTACTTTTATTAATTTCAATTTTTTACCACCACTTTACCGACAAAAAGACATAAAAAACAAACTGCACAGTTTGCCGGCTGCACAATGGCGCCCCGATTAATGATTTCCTCCCCCCCCCTCCCACCCTTCGCTAGTTGACGTCGCAGCCATCAGAAGAACGCCGGCAAGACGCACGACGAAGCAAGCTGGCGTTCCTCAAGAATCAGCAGGTGGCCTACGTTCGGAACGACCTCTTTGACGTCAAGGTGAGGGCCGGCCTCCATCTGCACATCTGTGAAAAAAGGAAACAAAATTAACCCGTAAAAACAAAGTTTTTCACTCTAAATCCTTTATATGCGTGGTGGCTAGAGTCCTCTCGTCCTCTGGCTTGAGATGGCTGCCACCTATGGGTCAGATGATTGCCTGCCACCATTAAGCAATTGGTAATTAAATTTTTTTTTCCTAAAAATGTAAAATTTTGAAATTTCACGAAATTAATTGTCACGCACAACGAGTCTGTGTGCAAAATGTCAGCTCGATTGGATCACGGGAAGTGGGTTTAAAAACGACCGAAAGATTTGCACGGTCCTAAGCAAGCAAGTAAGCACGCAAGCACGCAAGCAAGCAAGCAAGTGAACTTAATATAAAGGATGTAAAAATAGCTTAATAGCTCATCGGATTCCTCCAGGACGAATAAATGTTCCGACTCTGATTTAGGGGCTCAACGGCGCTCCCGTCAATGGCGCGCGTGTGTGGGGAGCGGTGGCGCCGCGGTTTAGCGCTACGCTGCGCTACGAACCCGGCGACCCGTGTTCGATTCCCGCTCGCGGCCAACACCGGTGACGATTTTATGAACCGGTCCCAGGCCTCCCCTGGGTCGACTTGGCCATGTGTAAACATCGCCGCTGCTAGGGAGACAAAGGCGGCCGGGCGTGATGCTGGCCACTTCCGTTATGACCCCTCATAGTTGCTCTCTGACAGCACTTGCCCTGGACAGTCTGCTTCAGGCTAAACGGGGGGATCTTTGTCTTCGGGGCCTTGACAGGGAATCGTATTTAACGCCTGACGTTTCGGGCAGCGTCACTTCTTCTGAGCGAGCCATTGCCGGACTGTGCCCTTCAAGTCCACTCCAGTATTCCACCCCTGGATTCCACTCCGGGATTTTGTAGCGCACTGTCGTCACGTCGCCCCCGCCCCCTCCCACGGTGCGTCGCTCGTCCCGGCGGAGGTTCGATCGGTTCGCATCGCTCGGCAGCCCGGTCGGTACCGCGGTTGACCCGCCGGGTGCCGTTTGTTTCGTTTGCAGCAAATCTCCGAGCCCACCTACCCCGACATCCTGCGGATCGCCATCAACAAGCACGGGCTGAGCCTCATCAACCCAAGACCAAGGCGAGTGGCTCGCGAGCGGTCCTCGCTCTGCCCGTTAGCGCAAGGTGGTCGGCAAACACGATAATAGCAGGGGGAGACATTTTTTGTATTATTATTATTACGGTAACAATAAATGTTAAAAAATTCAATATTTCATTAGCCAGCGATGTGACGTGAAGCAACACACACACACAAAAAACCCCGTATAGCATTAACAGACTGTTGGGGCAAGTGCTGTTAGCGAGCACCTGCGAAGGCCGGCACATGTTTTACTTTTGGAATTCGCGGTGACCTGGGTCACTCTGGCCGTGACGAGATGTTAACTACCTCGCCTGGTATACAGGAGGTCGTGGGTTCGAACCCGACCCTGACTATGCCTGAATATTTGGAATTTGTCTATTTAGATCATCATCACGGTGGCTAGGAGATGTTAACTACCTCGCCTGGTATACAGGAGGTCGTGGGTTCAAACCCTACCCTGACGCCTGCTGTATATTTGGAGTTTGCATGTCTCTCTCCCCGTGGTTGCGTGGATTTTTGCCCGGGCCCTCCAGTTTTTCACATTCACATTTAGAATCAAAATGCCGTTCGGAGTATGTGTCTGCAATAAGTGTCCACGTGACGATAAGCCACTTCGTTGGGTCAACATTTGCGGCCAGGTCGCTTCTGAAAAAGAGCTCTGTAGTTTATCGGACCTCACCGGGTAAAATAAAAGTAGTGTTTGATACCATTGGAACCTCATTTGCCAGTAAAAAATCTATCTGGCAACAAAACTGACACCTTTTTTGACTCCTACATGACTCCTTGTAAAAAAAGGTGTTGGTTTTGTTGCCAGATAAAGGGTAAAAAAACTATTATCATATTTTTTACTGGCAAATGAGATTCCAATGGTGTAAATGCTTACCCGAGCTCTCATACTCTGATGGTGCATTGTCTTTGAGTTGTACGCCTTTTGGCGTCATCTGGTCCAACACATGTGAGACTAGGCTCTAAGGAAAGCTGTCTCGGGTGTGGACCAATCAACTTCAAGGAAAGTGCACATTATCAGAGTTATGTTTTTGTTTGCATTATGACCGCAGGTATTGTGGTCTATGCAAATATGACTCCTTGTAAAAAAAAAGTGTCAGTTTTGTTGCCAGCTAGAAGGGTAAAAAAACAATTATCATAGTGTTTCATAGTTGAGTTCTCACCCAGTCAACACGCAGAGCCCAAGTGAAACGCAGACCCTCCCTCCCTTGGCAGGACATACTAGCTCAGCACAGCTTCACCAAGATCTTCAACTGGAGTAGCGGGAGCACGTACTTCCACATCACCATCGGCAGCGCCGTGAACGGTACCAAGCTGCTGTGCGAAACGTTCCTGGTGAGTGGTGGCACGCACACACACAGACGCACACGCAGAGACACACAGACACACACAGAGACACACACAGACACACACAGACACACACAGACACAGAGAGAGAGATATACGCAAAGAGACAAACACGTACACACACAGACACACACACAGACACACACACAGACACACAGACACACAGACAGAGAGAGATATATGCACAGGCAAACACACACACACACAGAGACACACAGATACACACACAGACGGAGATATACGCACAGAGACAAACACGCACACACACAGACGCACACACAGAGACACACATAGACAAACACAGAGACACACACAGACACACACACAGACAGAGGATATACGCACAGAGACAACAAACAACAGACGCACACACAGAGACACACATAGACACACACACAGACACACAGAGACACACACACAGACAGAGGGATATACGCACAGAGACAAACACGCACACACACACACGCACACACAGACAAACACACACACAGACAGAGAGAGACATACACACAGACAAACACACACACACATACAGACACACACACATACAGACACACACACAGAGAGACAAACACATACACACACAGAGAGCGTCGTTCAGCCCCTACCCCTTCCGATGGCGGAAGGGATCATTATCATATTCTTAGGTTTTTTCGGTAAAGTCACGTAGGTAAAAAAAAATTAATAAAAGTAAAATAAATAATAAAATAAAAATCACGACGTTTCGGAGGCAACACAAGCTTCCGTCTTCAGGTGGAACCGTCACAGCACGATAGCTGTATCAAGTGAGAGAAATTCCAAGAAAACAGGCCTTGTATATATACTGGTTGAGGGTGGAGGAGCAAGGCAGGCCNCTGGATATTATTATTGTGAAGTTGGTGCGGCTAAAGCTGCTGCTAGGAATGAGCCTTTGTTGTGTAGACTGGTTGAACTGGGAGGTTCCAAGAGTTGTTAATGTGCGGCTGATGTAAAGGTGCGGCTGCTGTAAATGGGACTGAGCCTTTGTTATGTAGAGGTGGTGCGGCTGAAACCGCTGCTAAGAATGAGCCTTTGTTGTGTAGACTGGTTGAACTGGGAGGTTCCAAGAGTTGTTAAGGTGCGGCTGCTGTAAATGGGACTGAGCCTTTGTTATGTAGAGGTGGTGCGGCTGAAACCGCTGCTAGGAATGAGCCTTTGTTGTGTAGACTGGTTGAACTGGAAGGTTCCAAGAGTTGTTAAGGTGCGGCTGCGTGTAAATGTGACTGAGCCTTTGTTATGTAGAGGTGGTGCGGCTGAAACCGCTGCTAGGAATGAGCCTTTGTTGTGTAGACTGGTTGAACTGGAGGTTCCAAGAGTTGTTAAGGTGCGGCTGCTGTAAATGGGACTGAGCCTTTGTTATGTAGAGGTGGTGCGGCTGAAACCGTTGCTCGGAATTAGCCTTTTTTGTGTAGACTGGTTGAACTGGGAGGTTCCAAGAGTTGTTAAGGTGCGGCTGATGTAAAGGTGCAGCTTCAAATCTAGGATCATTATCAGACATTGCGGGTCGCAGCGGGGCAGGACAGCCGACCCTCCGCTCGCTCACTCACGGCACCGCCAGTTGCCCTGGCGCCCCTCGACAGCTGCTGGACCTGTGGCCTTGCGGCTCTTCCCGTGTGCAGGGCTACAAAGTGGACGACCTCCTGACCTCGTACATCAACCTCCTCATGAGCAAGCAGCAAGGGGACACGAGGTCGGCCGGGAATTACCGATAGCCGCCGGGGGCCACGGCCGCGCGACGTGGAGCGACGTCGACGGAGAGAACTGACGATGAGCCCTCGGGTCAAGGTCGGAGAGGTCACCGAGGCCAGTGACGCTGATGACGTCATCACACCTCGCCATTGCATCATCGCGCGTCGCTGTGACATCACGCATCGCTATGACATCACACCTCTCGTGACATCGCAACTCGCTATGACATCGCAACTCGCTATGACATCACAACTCGCTATGACATCACACCTCGCCATGACATCACGCATCGCTGTGACATCACACCTCGTCGTGACATCACACCTCGCTATGACATCACACCTCGCCATGACATCACACCTCGCTATACATCATACCTCGCTATGACATCACAACTCGTTATGACATCACACTTGCCATGACATCACAACTCGCTATGACATCATACCTCGTTATGACATCACTCCTCGCTATGACATCACACCTCGCTATGACATCACAACTCGCTATGACATCACAACTCGCTATGACATCACAACTCGCTATGACATCACAACTCGCTATGACATCACACCTCGCTATGACATCACAACTCGCCATCGCCACTTCCCTTCCTGGACAGTCATTGGCTGAGTGCCGAGGCTCGAAAAAATGAAGAATTACAACTCATTGGCACGCCACGGATCCGTCGATTTTCATCCGCGATTCAGGCCAATTGTAACGTGTCGAACGGCGCACGAAAGAATGTAAATGTACAATCTGTGCAAATCGTGGCAAACTCGATGCTGCTTTTGCTGCTGTGGTGCGTAACGGTGAAGGCGCGTCCGGCTTGCGATGCGGAGGTGGTGTGTCCGACTTGACCGCAGTTAGCCGATTCGTTCGGCTTTCACGCGGGCGGGAAAGGTGCGGTCGCTTACTTCCCCTCCAATAGGCCTCGGCCTGGCATGGAAGAGCCTTTAGAGAGGGCCTCTCCAGAGCTCTCTGTCTAACAGCGGCGTGAGCAGGAAATTTGCGGGGCTGCCCTTTAAATCGCAGTTCAGGCACTCTCTCCAAACCGATGGTTCGATTGAACGTTCTGAGGATAACAAATCGTCCGCGCGCCAATCACAAGGGATGCCACGGTGGCCGGGAGATGTTAACGATCTCTAGATTTGAAGCTTTCGTGACTGCAAGGATTCATAGTCTTAGGTTTTTTAGGTAAAGTCACGTAGGTAAAAATAAAAAATCAATTAAAGAGTGATTTTTATTTTACTTTTATTAATTTTAATTTAATATTTTATTTTTTACGTACGTGGCTTTACCGAAAAAACCTAAGCGTATGTTAACGATCTCGCCTGGTATGCAGGTGGTCGTGGGTTCGACCCTGACCCTGACAGCCTGTTGTGTATTTGGAGTTTTGCGTGTCTCTCTTCCCGTGGTCGCGTGGATTTTTTTCGGGTCCTCCAGTTTTTTTTGCTTACAAAAAAANGAGCTACATAGCTCAGTGGGCCTTGACTGATAAAATAAAAGTTCCTTGTTTTTTTTCATGTTGTCCTTCCGCCGCATCTGCGATGAGCGCGGTTCGGTACGTACGGTGCGAAAGAAGTTCAACATACAGTGAGGGAAAAAGTATTTGATCCCCTGCTGATTTTGTACGTTTGCCCACTGACAAAGAAATGATCAGATTTTAAGGTTTCGTGACAGCAAGTATTCAAATTCTTAAATTTTATCGGTAGAGTCCCGTCGGTAGAACATTATGTTATTTTACTTTAATTAAATTTAATTTTTTCTAAAGTGAAATTTTGGAAAAAAATTACGAACATTAATACGAAACGAGCTGTGTAAAATGTTAATGGTAGGTTTATTTGCACGGCGTAAGACAGAATAATATAAAAAAAATCCAGAAAAAGCATGTCAAAAATGTTATAAATTGATTTGCATTTTAATGAGGGAAATAAGAAAATAAATCGCTGTACATACATGTAGAAATATATATCATTTACTGCACATATCACAACAAATATTTCGGCTGCCACGAATATTTTCACCATCACGACGATGACTCGGACTCTGGATACCTGCCCGCTACTTGGGGTCCTTGTGAATAAGGGGACCAATGGAACCCCAGAGAGGACCCCTTATAGACGGGGCCACACGTCAACACGACCGCGTTTTTGATCTTGTCATATTTATGTCGATTTTCACGTCGCAATCAAAATATCCTTGATGGCAAACGTGCGCTTGTCTCGCGAAACGCTGTGGAAGTGATAATAAATTAACCCGTAAAAACAAAGTTTTTCACTATAAATCTTTTATATGCGTGGCATCGGTTTTATTTATTATTCATTTGTTTTTCTTGAGTAAGAGTTTCATTTTATCACATTGGTATTTTAAATAAAATATGAAAAAAAAATTCCTAAAAAGTGGGAAATTTAGGAAAAAAAATTTTCACGAAAATAAATTGTCACGCACAACGAGTCTGTGTGCAAAATATCAGCTCGATTGGATCACGGGAAGTGGGTTAAAAGACGACCGAAAGATTTGCACGGTCGTAAGCACGCAAGCAAGTGAACTTAATATGAAGGATTTAATAAGAATAACCCGTAAAAACAAAGTTTTTCACTATAAATCCTTTATATGCGTGGCAGCGAACTTAATATAAAGGATTTAAAAATATATTCGCCTGTGGAGGACGCAGGGATCGATCCGCGACCTTTGGCATGGGAGCCTAGTCTCACATGGGTTGGACCAGATGACGCCAAAAGGCTGTCTCGGGTGTGGACCAATCAACTTCAAGGACAGTGCATACATTATCAAGTTATGTTTTTTGTTTGCATTCCGACTGCAGGTATTGTGGTCTATGCAAACATGACTCCTTGTAAAAAGGTGTTAGTTTTGTTGCCTGATAAAAGGGTAAAAAAACAATTATATTTTGCTACTGGCAAAGGAGGTTCCAATGATGATCCATTGTAATTTACATGACATTAACCCCCTCCACCCCCCCCCCNTCTGGTCTTTGCACCTGATAGGCTCACAGTGATGACATCACCTTTACTCTATTTAAGACCGAACCCGGAAGACTCCTTCACAATTCTGGATAATTGCCTGAAGAAGCTTGTTGTTATTGTTGTAATCACCAGCGAAACGTCACAGTCCTTGAATTGTAAATGTGTTGGTTTACTCATCGACACACCGTTGTGCTGTATTCGTAGTTAATTGGCGCGTTTCGTTTTCGTGACAAACCTACTAAATTGGCCGTGTGCGGTGATGGCGGGTTTAATGACGCATTCATATCCACGCAGTGTAACCTAAAGAAGAAAAAGACAACAACCTTTATTATGGATATTAGTCGCGAAAGCCTACTACTGTTAAACTGTAATGATCCATTTTTCGATTTAAAGCTTTCGTGACTGCAGGATTCATCTTCTTGGTTCTTTCGGTAAAGTCACGTAGAAGGGAAATAATAAAATAATAAAAATAAAACAAAATAATTCTCACGACGTTNCGGCCACAACGCAAGCAGCCGTCCTCAGGTGAAGAACAGGTCTGTCAGAGAATTGTATTTTGTCTGTCGGGGAGACATTCAGACGCTGTCTCCCCGACAGACCTGGTCTTCACCTGAGGACGGCTGCTTGCGTTGTGGCTGAAACGTCGTGAGAATTATTTAATGTTTTATTTTTTATTATTTATTACTTCCCTTCTACGTGACTTTACCGAAAGAATCAAGAAGCTGTAATGATCCATGTCAGTAATAAGAATAATCGATGATTATTTGCTGCCAATGCTGCCGTGGTCGTCGACAAATCTTGTTTCAAAAACGAGGCCCATGCTGCCACGTGCGCATCGCGTTCTCATTGGCTGCGCGCGGAGGTGTCACGTGGTCGTCAATGGGGGGGAGGGGGGACTCCCTAGCCCCCACCCCTCACCCCCTTCCAGCTTCCCACCAAAGGATTTGTCCAACATGGGTGGTGCTGTTCGTAGGTCGCGTGGAACTACGCACGGTGGCAATACACCGGACACTTTTGCAGCCTTCGACCCTTGACAGGTGAACCGCCGCGGAGTCGTCTTGTGCAACGAGAAAGGGACGTTGCCCGAAACGTCGCCTCTTATAGAACAGCTGTTATTGGCCCAGTCGCGTCGGAAGTGGTTTTTTGTTGTACAATCGTCAAAATTAAGTCAAACGCGTCTTCTAAGTTGACTCGCTATCGTATTTTACAACGACAAAAGAGTTGAACGTGTGTGTGCGTGTGTGTGCGTTCACCGGCTGTAGTTCGCAACGATGTCTGGACAGGCTTCATCCAGCAGTAGATTGACCATGTCCGCCGCTGATGCCGATGGGAGGAGTTGTTTACGCGGCTCGCTTGTCGTGGTGGTAACGCGAAACGTCGGTCATGTAAATAGTGACGGTAATTCTGTTTAACTTCTCCCAGCCGCAGCAATAGTTGTGCTTAATGGGTCACGATTGCGAAGTTAGAGTCGGAGCGACAGGCAGAGGTCGCAAACGGGTTTTGATTCCTTACCCGTACCCGGCCGCACCAGGGTACCCGTACCCGGCCAGGTACGGGTACCCGTTCCCTACCCGTACCCTACCCGAAATGAGTGACAAACAGTGACTCACGGCCTACCCGTACCCGTACCGGCCGCACCAGGGTCGCAAATGCGTACCCGTACCCGGCCAGCTACGGGTTCCCGTTCCCTACCCGTACCCGTACCCTACCCGAAATGAGTGACAACGGTGACTCACCAGTGACTCACGGCCTACCCGTACCCGTACCCGGCCGCACCAGGGTCGCAAACGGCTACCTGTACCGTACCTGGCCGGGTACGGGTAGCCGGGTATCGGGTAGGGTACGGGTATCGGGTACCCGGTTGCGACCTCTGGCGACAGGGAAGAATACGGAAGAGTTTTAATCGCTTGAATTATACCTCTCTTCCATTGCACTTATAAATGTTATATGAAGGCTGGATACATATATACGGTACTGCTGATGAATACAAATACATCGGTGGATAGGGAAGACGCGCGCATTTGTATTCAGATATTGCATTGAGTCTTGGGAAGAACACCGGCTCAGACTACGAAACTCAATGGACATGTTTGTTTGCATCAAGTCTTGGATTTGTAAAACGTACATCAACCAGATGGCCAAACGAACAATTGACAGAGTGGCAGTCACAAGTCACCGGGAATTGCCCCACGATTGCATCCGTGGAGAGATGGAGCGATGATTTGAAAGCATCTTCGCTGCGTGCAAGCTGCTGTTTGCTTCGGGCTGGCAATCTGGTTTGGGTGGATGACGCACCTTTCTTTCATCCAGTAGTAGACTGATCACAGCTGATGCCATCACAGCTACAGTCATCTGTGTATGATTAGGAATTCTGCTACTGCAGGAGAGATTCGATATTGTAATCGATTGTGGACGTTTAATCGGCACTCGCAAGGTATCTGTTGCGCCTGTTGGCGACTTCTGTAATTCGGGGAAAGTTAAAATGCACTT
Organism: Lethenteron camtschaticum; assembly: GCA_018977245.1. Taxonomy (NCBI): domain Eukaryota; kingdom Metazoa; phylum Chordata; class Hyperoartia; order Petromyzontiformes; family Petromyzontidae; genus Lethenteron; species Lethenteron camtschaticum. Next base: position 10,012,423 of record MU249612.1, on the reverse strand, counting down.
TGGTTCGAAACCCACGCATCGCCTTTGTTCGTCTTAGTTGCTGAACAGAATCACTTTGTTATGTTTTAACGCGGAACATGAAGTGCACACGAATGTTGTTGTCATATCCTCCAACGGCGTGAGAACGTCTCGTTCGGTATGAGGCCGGCTTCGTGTCATACTCCCTGCAGGTCACTACAAAACGCTCACCTCACCCACACACTCACCTCACACCCACACACTCACCTCACTCACCCACACACTCGCCNCACTCGCTCACTCACTCACAACTGNACACTCACCACACACTCACCCACNCACTCACCCTCACACTCACTCACACACTCACTCACTGCCTCCTCACCCACACACTCACCTNACCACTCAACTCACCCACATACACTCACCTCACTCGCCCACTCACCCACCTCACTCACACTCACCTCATTCACCCACTCACCCAAACACTCACCTCACTCACTCACTNCAGTAACACACTCACCCACTCACTCACTCACCACACTCACCTCACTCACTCACTCAGGTAACAACAAGACACTCACCTCACTCACTCACTGCAGGTAACAAGACACTCACCTCCTCACTCACTCAGTAACAACAAGCACTCACTCACACTCACACTCAGGTAACACAAGACACTCACCTCACTCACACTGCAGGTAACAACAAGACACTCACCTCACTCACTCACTGCAGGTAACAACAAGACACTCACCTCACTCACTGTAGGTAACAACAAGACACTCACCTCACTCACTCACTGCAGGTAACAACAAGACACTCACCTCACTCACTCACTGCAGTAACAACAAGACACTCACCTCACTCACTCACTGCAGGTAACAACAAGACACTCACCTCACTCACTCACTGCAGGTAACAACAAGACACTCACCCACTGCAGGTAACAACAAGACACTCACCTCACTCACTCACTGCAGGTAACAACAAGACACTCACTCACTCACTGCAGGTAACAACAAGACACTCACCACACTCACTCACTGCAGGTAACAACAAGACACTCACCTCACTCACCACTGCAGNTAACAAGACACTCACTCACTCACTGCAGGTAACAACAAGACACTCACCTCACTCACTCACTCCAGGTAACAACAAGACACTCACTCACTGCAGGTAACAACAAGACACTCACCTCACTCACTCACTCCAGGTAACAACAAGACACTCACTCACTGCAGGTAACAACAAGACACTCACCACTCACTCACTCCAGGTAACAACAAGACACTCACTCACTGCAGGTAACAACAAGACACTCACCTCACTCACTCACTGCAGGTAACAACAAGACACTCACNTCACTCACTCACTGCAGGTAACAACAAGACACTCACCTCACTCACTCACTGCAGGTAACAACAAGACACTCACTCACTCACTCACTGCAGGTAACAACAAGACACTCACTCACTCACTGCAGGTAACAACAAGACACTCACTCACTCACTGCAGGTAACAACAAGACACTCACCTCACTCACTCACTGCAGGTAACAACAAGACACTCACTCACTCACTCACTACACGTAACAACAAGACACTCACCTCACTCACTCACTGCAGGTAACAAGACACTCACCTCACTCACTCACTGCAGGTACAACAAGACACTCACCTCACTCACTCACTGCAGGTAACAACAAGACACTCACCTCACTCACTCACTGCAGTAACAACAAGACACTCACTCACTCACTCACTACACGTAACAACAAGACACTCACCTCACTCACTCACTGCAGGTAACAAGACACTCACNTCACTCACTCACTCACTGCAGGTAACAACAAGACACTCACCTCACTCACTCACTGCAGTAACAAGACACTCACCTCACTCACTCACTGCAGGTAACAACAAGACACTCACCTCACTCACTCACTGCAGGTAACAAGACACTCACTCATTCACTCACTGCAGGTAACAACAAGACACTCACCTCACTCACTCACTGCAGGTGACAACAAGACACTCACCTCACTCACTCACTGCAGGTAACAACAAGACACTCACCTCACTCACTCACTGCAGGTACAACAAGACACTCACCTCACTCACTCACTGCAGGTACAACAAGACACTCACCTCATTCACTCACTGCAGGTAACAACAAGACTCACCTCACTCACTCAATGCAGGTANCAACAAGACACTCACCTCACTCACTCACTGCAGGTAACAACAAGACACTCACCTCATTCACTCACTGCAGGTAACAACAAGACTCACCTCACTCACTCAATGCAGGTACAACAAGACACTCACCTCACTCACTCACTGCAGGTAACAACAAGACACTCACCTCACTCACTCACTGCAGGTACAACAAGACACTCACCTCACTCACCCACTGCAGGTAACAACAAGACACTCACCTCACTCACTCACTGCAGGTAACAACAAGACACTCACCTCACTCACTCACTGCAGGTACAACAAGACACTCACCTCACTCACCCACTGCAGGTAACAACAAGACACTCACCTCACTCACTCACTGCAGGTAACAACAAGACACTCACCTCACTCACTCACTGCAGGTAACAAGACACTCACCTCACTCACTCACTCCAGGTAACAACAAGACACTCACTCACTCACTGCAGGTAACAACAAGACACTCACNTCACTCACTCACTCACTGCAGGTAACAACAAGACACTCACCTCACTCACTCACTGCAGGTAACAAGACACTCACNTCACTCACTCACTCACTGCAGGTAACAACAAGACACTCACCTCACTCACTCACTGCAGGTAACAACAAGACACTCACCTCACCACTCACTCACNGCAGGTAACAACAAGACACTCACCTCACTCACTCACTGCAGGTAACAAGACACTCACCTCACTCACTCACTGCAGGTAACAACAAGACACTCACCTCACTCACTCACTGCAGGTAACAACAAGACACTCACCTCACTCACTCACTGCAGGTAACAACAAGACACTCACCTCACTCACTCACTGCAGGTAACAAGACACTCACCTCACTCACTCACTGCAGGTAACAAGACACTCACCTCACTCACTCACTGCAGGTAACAACAAGACACTCACCTCACTCACTACAGGTAACAACAAGACACTCACCTCACTCACTCACTGCAGGTAACAAGACACTCACCTCACTCACTCACTGCAGGTAACAAGACACTCACCTCACTCACTCACTGCAGGTAACAACAAGACACTCACCTCACTCACTCACTGCAGGTAACAACAAGACACTCACCACTGCAGGTAACAACAAGACACTCACCTCACTCACTCACTCAGGTAACAACAAGACACTCACCTCACTCACTCACTGCAGGTAACAACAAGACACTCACCTCACTCACTCACTGCAGGTAACAAGACACTCACCTCACTCACTCACTGCAGGTAACAACAAGACACTCACCTCACTCACTCACTACAGGTAACAAGACACTCACTCACTCACTGCAGGTAACAACAAGACACTCACTCACTCACTCACTGCAGGTAACAAGACACTCACTCACTGCAGGTAACAAGACACTCACTCACTCACTGCAGGTAACAACAAGACACTCACCACACTCANTCACTCACTGCAGGTAACAACAAGACTCACTCACTCANTGCAGGTAACAAGACACTCACTCACTCACTGCAGGTACAACAAGACACTCACCTCACTCACTCACTGCAGGTAACAAGACACTCACCTCACTCACTCACTGCAGGTAACAACAAGACACTCACCTCACTCACTCACTGCAGGTAACAACAAGACACTCACTCACTCACTCACTGCAGGTAACAACAAGACACTCACCTCACTCACTCACTGCAGGTAACAACAAGACACTCACCTCACTCACTCACTGCAGGTAACAACAAGACACTCACTCACTCACTCACTGCAGGTAACAACAAGACACTCACCTCACTCACTCACTGCAGGTAACAACAAGACACTCACCTCACTCACTCACTGCAGGTAACAACAAGACACTCACNTCACTCACTCACTGCAGGTAACAACAAGACACTCACCTCACTCACTCACTGCAGGTAACAACAAGACACTCACCTCACTCACTCACTGCAGGTAACAACAAGACACTCACCTCACTCACTCACTGCAGGTAACAACAAGACACTCACCTCACTCACTCACTGCAGGTAACAACAAGACACTCACCTCACTCACTCACGCAGGTAACAACAAGACACTCACCTCACTCACTCACTGCAGTAACAAGACACTCACCTCACTCACTCACTGCAGGTAACAAGACACTCACTCACTCACTGCAGGTACAAGACTCACCTCACTCACTCACTGCGGTACAACAAGACACTCACCTCACTCACTCATGCGGTAACAACAAAGACACTCACTCACTCACTCACTGCAGGTAACAAGACACCTCACTCACTCACTGCAGGTACAAGACACTCACTCACTCACNGCAGGTACAACAAGACACTCACCTCACTCACTCACTGCAGGTAACAAGACACTCACCTCACTCACTCACTGCAGGTAACAACAAGACACTCACCTCACTCACTGCAGGTAACAACAAGACACTCACCTCACTCACTCACTGCAGGTAACAAGACACTCACCTCACTCACTGCAGTACAACAAGACACTCACCTCACTCACTCACTGCAGGTACAAGACACTCACCTCACTCACTCACTGCAGGTAACAAGACACTCACCTCACTCACTCACTGCAGGTAACAAGACACTCACTCACTCACTGCAGGTAACAACAAGACACTCACTCACTCACTGCAGGTAACAACAAGACACTCACTCACTCACTGCAGGTAACAACAAGACACTCACCTCACTCACTCACTGCAGGTAACAACAAGACACTCACCTCACTCACTCACTGCAGGTACAACAAGACACTCACCTCACTCACTCACTGCAGGTACAACAAGACACTCACCTCACTCACTCACTGCAGGTAACAAGACACTCACCTCACTCACTCACTGCAGGTAACAACAAGACACTCACCTCACTCACTCACTGCAGGTAACAACAAGACATCACCTCACTCACACAAATTGCTCACCCATCACACTCTATTACAACCCTTAACAGTGCAGATGTTATTTATTTTCTATCTGTTCCATGCATTGGCGATTTTGCCATTGTTATTACGACAACTTGGCCGGGCGTTCTATCTTAAGTTAGTCCTTAAATGTTGGTACTTTGTTTTAATTCTAGATTTGAAGCTTTCGTGACTGCAAGGATTCATACTCTTAGGTTTTTTCGGTAAAGTCACGTAGGTACTTTAATAAATAATACTTTATTTTAATGGCCACATCAATTGCCTGTTCTAGTTACGTGAGTTGAACATTCAACCACACGTGCTTTAAATGTGATTTATTATTGACCAATTTCTATTCATATTACCGTATGCCTCAGAGATGAAACGCACTAACACCTGTGTCTGAATACGGGGGGGGTGGGTAGCAATGCGCTTTGTATCTGAACATACGGTATTCCCGTAGCGCGATGACGTCACCTACATCAATAAGAACACCGCCGCAACCGTGTTGGCGGATGACGTCATCGCGCAAATTCTGCACTCCCGCCGGAGCATCGCTCACTTCGCGCGATGACGTCACGCAAACTGCAGTGCACGAGTTCCGCATGAAAGTGCATGACGTCACCATCCCCCAGCCCCCCCCCCTATCGGCGCGATTGCGTCATGAGCTCGACGCGATGACGTCACACTTCTGACTTCTGAACTGCAATGGAGAAGCCTCACAAGGCTAAATATATGCAACGTTTCGGGCAATGGTCCATATAGATATGCAAATGAAAAGCTCTTATTGACGAATCTATCGAGTGTTCTTGTGCACCACTGTCAACGCTGCATCACAAATAACCGGGGAAAAAGAAATGCAACTTTCAACGTCTGCACAATATTAAAAAAAANCATTTTAATCCATATTCTTGGTTCTTTCGGCAAAGTCACGTAGAAGGGAAAAAATAATAAAAAATAAAATTCTCACGACGTTTCGATTGCAACAAGCAATCATCATCAGGTGTGAAAACACAGCAAGAATTTTTTTAAAAAGTGGCGAAACGTGGTGAGAATTTTATTGTTTTATTTTTATCATTTTATTATTTCCCTTCTACGTTGACTTTACCGAAAGAACCAAGAATATGAATCCCCGCAGTCACGAAAGCTTTAATTCGAAACATTTTAATCCATCGACCTTTTTGACCTTGGAGACCATCAGTGTCCAACAGCATTTAAGCAAGACATCTATCGAGCGATAATAATGATAATTGATTTTTACCTTTTATCTGGCAACAAGACTGACTCCTTTTTTACAAGGAGTCATGTTTGCATTGACCACAATACCTGCGGTTGGAATACAAACAAAAAACACAACTCTGATAATGCATGCATTGTCAGGTGTCAGTTTTGTTGCCAGATAAAAGGGTAAAAAAACAATTATCATATTTTGCTACTGGCAAAGGAGGTTCCAATGGTATCTATCGAGCGTATTCTTAGGTTTTTTCGGTAAAGTCACGTAGGTAAAATATTAAAATTAATAAAAGTAAAATAAAATAAAAAAAATCACGACGTTTCGGAGGCAACACAAGACGGAAGCTTGTGTTGCCTCCGAAACGTCGTCGTGATTTTTATTTTACTTCGTTATTAATTTTAATTTTTTACCTACGTGACTTTACCGAAAAACCTAACAATATGAATCCTTGCAGTCACGAAAGCTTCAAATCTAGAATCTATCAAGCGGTTTCAACATGCTGGGTCTCATCAGAGCGTCGGGCTTGCCAAAGACGCTGCGTGTTGTTGGTGTATTCGCTGGAACACCTCATTCGACGATGCAGCCCCTTTCTAAAGCAACAAAAAATTAACCCGTAAAAACAAAGTTTTTTACTATAAATCCTTTATATGCGTGGCGGCTAGAGTCCTCTCGTCCTCTGGCTTGAGATGGCTCCACCTATGGGTCAGATGATTGCATGCCAGCATTAAGCAATTAGTAATTAAATATAATATTTTTGTCCTAAAAAGTGTAAATTTTGGAAAAAATTTTCACGAACATTAATTGTCACGCACAACGAGTCTGTGTGGAAAATGTCAGCTCGATTGGATCACGGGAAGTGGGTTAAAAAACGACCGAATAATTTGCACGGTCGTAAGCAAGCAAGCAAGCGCGCAAGTGAACTTAATATAAAGGATTTAAAAAAGCAATTTAATGTGCCAATAGCGCATTCAATAAAGTAGACATCATTGCACATATTCTCGGTTCTTTCGGTAAAGTCACGTAGAAGGGAAATAATAAATAATAAAATAAAACAACATTCTCACGACTTTTGATTGCAACACAAGCAATCATCATCAGGTGGTTTTCACACCTACCGAAAGAACCAAGAAGATGAATCCCTGCAGTCACGAAAGCTTTAAATCGAAAAAAATAATAATTGCACTTAAAAATCTGCTATTGCAAAATTATGTAAAGTTATGTGTCCACACATAAACATTTCTAGTCCATCGGCCTATTGGCTTTTCAGACCAATACAGTAATCTGTTCTGTTGCTTATATTCTCTGCAACGATGCTATACAATTATTGTGTTATGTATTACACTAAATAGACTTATCAGAATATGTATACTGGAGGAAATCCGATCAGCTATCAAGCTATTTTTTTCATAGATGCCCGCAGACACATTTGGCTAGTATTGTTACAAACGAGTCTGACTGCTGAAGGGACACGTATGTCGAAACCGGCCCAGAGTTTTGCTTGTAGTTAACAAAATAAACCCAGATTTGAAGCTTTCGTGACTGCAAGGATTCATATTCTTAGGTGACTTTACCGAAAAAACCTAAGAATATAAAAATAAACCCAATCATGCTGCTGCTGCTGATGGCATTTGGCAATATTTATTTACACACTTCTAGATTTGAAGCTTTCGTGACTGCAAGGATTTCTATTCTTAGGTAAAGTCACGTAGGTAAAAAATAAAATTCATTAAAGTAAAATTTTAATTTTTACCTACGTGACTTTACCGAAAAAACCTAAGAATATTTACGCGTGTGGGCAGAGAAATATTGCAAGGAAGCGGTTACTACGACTTAATTTTATATATAAACACAATTTAATTTCTTTTGTTTCCACAACGGCTTTTAATGATCATCGTTACGCTTTTTGAACAATAGAGATGGGGGTGGGGGGGGGGAAATAGGGGGAGGGGGTTAGGGGGGAATTGGGGGCGGGGCCACTTGACGCATGCGCAGTGCGCGCCGTCTTGTCGCCATGATGGAGTGGATCCCGTGAGAGAGGAGAAACGGCGAGATTTTTAGCGGCGCCCGGCGCAGTTTCAACTCCCTCGCGTCTCTCGCTCTCGCTCGGCGAAGCGGAGCAGTTTGATCATATAATTTGTTTTCGTTCCCCTCTTTCCCCTCATCCCCTCCCCCACCATCATCACTCACAATCACCAACAAAACCAATCCCTCCTTCCCCCCCTATCCAACACACCCCAGACCCCCCGGTTTTAATTGACATTTGGGACGGAAGAGACGCTTTAAACATGACTTCCAATTTGGGGAAACCGGGTTCCACCAAAAAGGATACGAAAATGAGAATACGCGCCTTTCCCGTGAGTTTACATCGTTGTTTTTCGTCGGAAGTTTTGACAATCCCCCCCCCCCCGGCGTTGGGCCTAGTTTGACAAGCGAGCCTCGGTCTTGCCTGAGACTCCTGCCGGGAACCCTCCTTTGGGTTCGGCGTACTTGGCCGGGCGACCCGATGCTTTGGCCTGTACCCCGTGAATGGCCTTCGGTGTATTTTAGACCTGCTGACGCTAACACAACAGTCGGTAATGTTTATCGAGATCCGTTTTTGTTGTTTTATGAACGATTTAATGACCGTTTAATCGGTCTGATAGCGATAGGGTTTTTTTTTGGTATAGGAATATGCACATAGATTGTACGGTTGTATAGTGTATTATGTGCATAGTAGAGCATGTTATTGTTATATAAAGATGGTACACAATCTAATATTCTAATCATTCAGTGATCTTCAGCTTCCATAGCGAGGGTAATTGTACATTTAACTGTGCTCTTCGTGGCGGTTATCTACAACAGTACAGTGTCCAGTACATATAATCAACTGCATAAGAACATATAGCAATGTACACCAATACGTGATCGTAGTCATACGATACAAGACGTTACTGTACACAGTAGTGATCATAATTGTACATGTGACATGACTAATCGTGTTAAAACGATGTAATTGAGATAGTGTGTATTGTACTGTGCTTATGTCACCGCAGTATACTTTATAGCTACGTGGCAGTACGTGTTAGTATAGATAACATTGTATAATGAATATGATATAAACATTATTATGAAATGTACATTTCGGTCTAGATAAATAACAATTGTTATATTTCCACATAACAAGACACGTGTAATGTCTTATTGTTAATTAAATTCATTTCGATAGTAATTTCACAACACACATTTGCAGCGTTAAGATATTATTATGCAGTATATTTACAATCGTACACACGTGTGTATTAATAGTTGAGACATTTACACGGGAAAGGGCATGTGCAATTATTGTTTAATCATGTTTAATTGTCTTGTCATCGTTTGGCAGATGCACGTGGCATTACATCGTGTAGAATACCAAGTGATTTCGTACAACGCATATTTAACGGTCGTTAATTGTGCTAATGGTTGTGACAATGCACCTACGTTCCTACTGTACATTACGCACTATACAGTCGTGTATAAGTGCACGGTGGTTGTTGATGTGTGTGTGTGCACACATGCACGCTGTACGATACGTGTTTATGCGTTGACGGAATACAATGCTCGCATGTTTGTAGCGTCTACCTGGGAGCCTTGACCGGTAGTCATTCACGATACGTTACCCACGCAGGCATTGCAGTTGCCATATCTTTGACACTTAAACCTGAAACGCGTTTGCACAAGTGGACGGATGGCGTCTCCCTTGCAAGAAGAGGGGGGACCCTTTCAGCTTGTTGCTTGAGACCAGGGGTGGGGAACGTCCGGCCCACGGGCCATACAAGGCCCGTGAAATCATTTGGGTCTGGCCCTGCCAAGGCAACCGCAGGCGTGACTCGAAATTCAATAAATCTAGGAGCAAACCTGGAAAAGCAGTTGCGAGTAGCAGCAACATCATCAACAATACCAGCTAACATCATCACACGCCTCACCAATGAGAAGCAGGTTCCAGCCCATGACATTAGGGGTGAGTTGATTCAATGTTTGACCAAATATATAACAGGCTAATGTTTAAGCTGATAATTTTGTATGGCCCGCGAATGATGTTATAAATATTCAAATGGCCTTGGCCGGAAAAAAAGGTTTCCCACCCCTTGCTTTCGATCAAGAGACAACCCGTTCGTTGTGGAAGGATGAGGAGGAGGAGGCGAGGCGGTGCACATATCAAAACACAGCAGTAACACAATGGGTCTTCGGCTCACCACTGCAGCGGAGATGTGTTAACCCCCCGTGACCATTCGTCGAGATGAAGTGCACAAAACCAGAGCGCACCACCACCTCCTTCTCCCTATCGCCACTGCGCACCTGGTATTACCGTAGTCATCACCAGCCATCTTTGCGGCAGATATATAAAAAAACGAGGTGACGGTGTCCCGTTTCTGAACGGCAAAGTCTGTGTCAAGCGTTCTCGCGAGAGCCCACGACGTTTCCTTTGCTGCGTTTTGCTGAAGTCGAAGTCGGGCTCGGGGTTTGTGCTCGTTGTCATGTCGTCCTGTGTGTGTGTGTCTGCATATTTTGTCAGAATGTGTATACCGCAGGAATCGGATGAGCTATGAAGCTCTGTTTCACAGATGTCCTGTGTGTGTGTGTGACTGTGAGAGAGAGTGTACGGGGAGCGTAGTGTAGCGTTTTTTGCGCTGCTTGACGAACCCAGCGACACGAGTTTCCGCTCACGGCTACCACCAATACCAGTGACGATTATCTGAACCGGTCTTGGGCCTCCCCTAGGTCGACTCGGCATCAAACGAGTACTGGGTGCGTTGTGTAATCATCGCTGCTAGGGAGACAACGGCGGTCGGGCCTGGTGCGCCGTGCCGGCCTTAATAGGAGCTCGCTAAAAGCACTTGCCCCAACAGCTCTGTTAAGGCTACACGTGATTTCTTTGTATGAATGTGTTCTCAAGGTGTGTGCATCTACGTACCCCACATCTCTGATTAGCACGGCTGGATACATCAAGTACAACATGGCTCTACATACGTGGTCATGTTATCATGAAGTGACTTGTAGGAGAAGCCTTTGTTAGTAGCACTGTGATCGGTGCACGTTTGTGGCTGGGCGATTTTTTTTCAAAGCAAAGACTGGAGTTGGATTCCCCCACCGCCTGTGCCCGGTTAATATTTGTGGGCAATTTCACCAACAGCGCCTGTTGTTGAACGTTAACGTGTATATCGTGACATCGTGACATGAGTAATGGTGATCGGACTGTGTAAGTTAGTGACGAGTCAAAATGTGATAGATATCAGTAAAAACAAACAACTGCAAGTTGTTTTACGGTTGTATGGTGACTTGAGAGAAAGTGAGAGAGTGTGTTAAACAGCAGGTTTTTTCCAGAGAGAACTAACCACGAAGTAGTTTGGTCTCGTGGGTGTTTAATATGCAGTGTCAAGTCATTAGAAAGCAGTTGTGCGCGCTTCAATCTGGCGTGTGTTTAAAAGTATGTGTAAACATAGTTTTGTAGCTCAGACAAGTCCGCACGTGCTGAACCACACTGAACCACTGCTTATGTTTAAATGTGTGGAGTTTTGAGCACAGAAAAGCAGTTTGAAAACTCCTAAAGCACGTCATAATCTAATGGATTAGCGTGGCACCACGAGACTCATTTCATGTAATTTATGTCCTGAAGGGCTCCGTCTAAAGTAATTTAATTAAAGGAAATTGTTCGTATGCAAATGTGTGTTTTGAAGTTTATGAGCATCCCATAAGGGTCTTCAATTTATTACAGATTTAGGACAATAAGCTGTAGTCATACCAAGTCTGGCAAGTGTTGCTGTTGGTATTGCAGATCATTTTCGTTCTATAAGTTTCACGTATGCTTGTGTTGCTGCAATATTAAGCTCAGCAGATCTATCGGCGTGCTTACATTTGCAAGCACAACGTGCAGGCACATGCACGATGTTCTCAGTAAGAGAAAGGGAAACGCGTACTGCAAGTAGAAACTCATGTCAGAAAAATAGGAAAAACACGTGAACTGGGTCAGGGGCCACCAGCAGATGAGCATACCCCTCCCCCACATTGCTCACTTGAATCGAGACACATTGACACTACAGATAATCTACACTGAGCGTCAAGCCATTTACTCTCACTTTGAGTGATTTGTGTGTGAGAAGAGAAAATCTACGAATATGAGATCACATAGTCACAATGCAGCTTTGTTGGTAAAACCACCTGACCTTGAGTTGTGGATTAACATTCGAGTTAAGATTAAATTAACCCCATCTTTTACTTGCCTTAAGACGCACAATGATGCAGTATGTCGCATGTTAAAGAGGAGCTACGAGAGGAGTGACAGAATTAAGATGCATGAAGTGACGCTAAAAGATCATGGAGTGGCAATTAGAGTGTGCACGGGCGTGGGATGATCGTATTTGCACAGTGCTCGAGGCAGTGACAATATGGGGAATGCCTCCATCTGGCTGTGGATGGAAAATGACTGATGAGAGAGCGTGATAGTTGAAGATTATCATTTTCTGTTGTGCCATTGGTCTGCTGCCCATCTTGGGGTTGTAGTGACCCTGCCGACACTCCACTTATATAAACACAATTCCATGCAGCAAGAGCACCTGTCTCGTCTAGCGGCAATGTCAATTGTGTCACCTCGTATTTATGAATGTGGTTTTCGCGGTCATTCTTAAACGCCACTTTTCTGGCCTCCCTTTCGACGATTCACCGGTGGTTTTTTGTTACGTTCAAATGTAAAGTTAACGTCCTTTGTTACATTGGGGTCACTGCATAATTCCTTGTGACCTGATATGGCTACTTCGGCTCTATTCTCATCCAGGGCACACTGGCTTTATGCCACTGGATTTCCATTCACTTCTGCATGTGCCACAAACTAACCACTCGGCTGGATGATGCTGTGCTCACAATCAACTCGGTCAAAAGTGTTACAGTTTAAATTCTCAGTCAAAGGTTGGCTCGGCAACTCATCTTCCCGGCGTCAGTAAAATAAGTAGGTCCATTTTGTGGGAAGACAAAAATAACTAAAAAGATTAAACTATTTTTTATTTTACCAAGTTAGGCCCTCTGAGCTATGTAGCTCTTTTTCATAAGCGACCTGGCCACAAATGATAAGCTCAACGAAGTGGCTTATCACATGGACATTTACAGCAGCCACATTCTCTAAACGCACGTTGATTCTAAACGTGGATGGAAAATCCAGAGGTCCTGGAGAAAAATCCACGCGACCACGGGAGGACACGCAAATCAAAATCTACAGGCGTCATGGTTGGGATCGAACCCACAACCTCCTGTATACCAGGCGAGGTAGTTAACATCTCGATACCATGGCGCTGTAGGCCAAAATGATTGTCATATGCTTCCACAATAGGAATCTGTAATTTCCGTCAATAGCTCAGGGCGACACGGATGAGTGCCCCCCCCCCCGTTACCTCTGCTGCGTAAGTTGTTACGAACGAAGAGACAATTAGAATTATTTCTATGTGTAGCCTCACTGAGTCTGAAGAGTGTTTTTCAAGAGTGTCCTGCGGTAGGACGTTTGAACAAGCGCCTTTTGAGTGCTTTCTACGTGGCATTAAATAAAACCAACACCTGCAAGGCAATCCTTGTAACTTATTTGTAGCTCAGTTGGTACAGAATTGGACTCTCACTAATTTGAGATATTTAAACAGGGTCATACTTTACTCCTCATCGTCACCATTACCATCGTATTTATGGTCATCATTCGTACAGGGATTGGAAATGAGCACTACTTGGTGGGTTGCATTACTAAGTGCAAGAAAGCAGAGGTGGGACAAAGTCATTGTTATGCAAGTCCAAGTCGAGTCTGAAGTCATCAAATTCATGACTCGAGTCTGACTCGAGTCCAAGTCACATGACTCGAGTCCACACCTCAGAGGTAGGACAAAGTCATTGTTATGCAAGTCCAAGTCGAGTCTGAAGTCATCAAATTCATGACTCGAGTCTGACTCGAGTCCAAGTCACATGACTCGAGTCCACACCTCTGCAAGAAAGTGAACTGCACTGTTGAGCAGAAACTGGGCAGTGCCATATAAATATATGTATGTTGAACTTATTTTTCACTGTACGTAGCCAACCATGCTATTCTGTGGTGTGGGGAAGGACAACAAACTAAACACAAAAAGCAGTTTTAAAGAAATGAGTTTCAATCTAGATTTAAAATAGCTCCAGTGACTTCGAAATATGGGAAGAGCATTCCAGAGGCCACAGAAGCGCATCTGAAAGCACGTGACACAGTGATCGTCTTTAAATGTCGAGTTTTACCAGTGGTTTAACACATTCCTGCGGAGGGAGCTGGTAGGAACGTTGGGTTGCTCGGTCAATGGCCAGGGTCAACGGTGGCGTGGTGTATTCCGCAAATATGGCTGACTGAGGGCGGGCACAAGCTGGCGTGAGTAGGTTAAACATTGAGTTTTATAAGGGCACCACGGGTGACCAGCCCTCCCCACCACCCCCACCCAGCCCCACCCTCCCCACCCAGCCCTCCCCACCCTCCCTCCCACCCAGCCCCACCTCCCACCCAGCCCTCCCCACCCTCCGCTCCCCACCCACCCAGCCCTCCCTCCCCACCCAGCCCCTCCCTGCACGACGGACGGACACAATAATCCCCTGTGGGCTGGTGGAACCATTGGGTTCCTACCAGTAATATAGTCGGTGCATCTGAGCACTGCTATGTCGGTGTGGACGGTGGCTCATGCTGTGATGGTCACGTGTGTGAATTGCCTACCTGCGGGGCTAGGAGGAGAAAAACTGTATATTAGGCAGTGCTGCAATTAGGGTGTTGGCCTGTTGATGTTTATTACAAAAGTTTTTTCCCACTTGCTACTCTGGTTCTTTTACACGCTTCAGAATTCTTTATACATTGAAGGTGGCTCGGTGGCTCAGAGGACTAATACCAGGACAGAGGCACCTACCTGGCACCTGTAGAAACCTGGGTTTGAATCTAGGCTTCATCAACCCGTGATTGAACAGAATTCTAAAAGTGGACAATCAATTGGTATCAGCTGCACGACAAAAAGCTACGTAATATGTAGATTTTCTCTCTGTAGATTTTATTCCACTTGTGAGAAATGGAAGATTTAAATGTCATTGGCATGCAATTATCACTCTTTTTTTGAGCGCTCGTAAAAAAACACACCTTTGTCCCTGTTGTGAATATCGAGGCCATTTGGGGTGATTTATAAAAAAACTAAATCTGTGATGCCGTTTTTCGTGGCTGTTCTTTCCGACACGATGGTTGCTCTGCTTGCTGTCCCAAGAGTTAGTTCCCAGTGGACATTTCTTCATCTCTTTGAAATTAGGACAATCGCTCATTGCCAATGTAATTGGGAGAGGTGGCTCTAGAAAAAGTTGATTTGAGTAGGTTTTGAAACACAGCTGATATATTTTTTATTCCTTTTACCACATGCATACGAGTCTGGTACTGACTGTAATTGGCTGCCCTGAGCCCGTGGTGGAAAGTTCACATTACTATGGCAGGGTCCAGGCTCGTTTGCTGATCAAAGGACACTTTAACATGTGGATATTGGCCGTGCAGTCTGTTCTCCTATAACGAGGTAGCAGTTGCTTTCCTGAAGAACACTGCGTTATGAAAACATTGCGTTATAATGAATAATATGTAATATAGGTTAAAGCACAGTCCGCGAAAACGCGTGAGATGCGTACGCAGGCCGAACATTAGATTGAGGTGCGTGGGTAGCGTCTATAAGCATCCAGCAGCATCCCGCCTTGTGCACAGCTATGCCGAGGCAGCCGTACAACCGCTTATTCCTATTCGCACGACGTAGTTCCGTTCACTCAATCGCGTTATATCCAATTGGCATCCGCGTTATAAAAATGTTCATCGCGTTATAGCCATTTCGCATCATGAAAACATGCGTTATAGGAGTACAGGCTCTAATTATGGTCTGCATTCTATCTTTAACTCGCGTTCATTGTTGTGATCTGACTGTATCGTGTCTGCAAATAGTGTGATGCCGAAAAGTTGCATTTTATAAAGTGTCTCAAGGCTTCAGGATCTCAAGCCGTTGTGCAGGAGTGGGGAGAATGAGCTGTGAGAAAAGCCGAATGAAAGGCTGGGTAGGGAGATTTGTGATACGGATGAAGGAAGTCAGGACTGTGATGTGATGCTGTCAGAATGGTAAGAGAAGTGCGTTGGCACAGAGAGCACAGCATAGCTAGAGAATAGAGAATAGGGTCTTGAACTCGGACTTGGGTAAAGGTAAAGTCAGCAGTTTTTGACAGCAGGGGCGAGCCATTGCAAACTTTTACGAGCTGCTGCGGAGGAAAAGTAGTGACGTCGACAGAGTAGAGGTTTACCCGTGGTGTTGACGGAAGCCAAGTTACTGTAGCAGAGGGTTATGGACAGGGGGTTGGGGTAGAGGGAAATGAAGAGAGTGCCAGGCTTGGTGTTCCTATTTAGGCACATGCCTATAATATGTGTACGTACATATATTCTTAGGTTTTTTCGGTAAAGTCACGTAGGTAAAACATTTTAATTAATAAAAATAAATAAAAATCACGACGTTTCGGAGGCAACACAAGCTTCCGTCTTCAGGAGGAACCGTCCCAGCACGATAGCTGTATCTCTCACTTGTGATACAGCTATCGTGCTGTGACGGTTCCACCTGTACGTACATATGTTGAACTTCTATCGCACCGTACGTAGCCAAACGTGCTCAGTGGAGGTGTGGGTGATTTTTGTACAGGCCTTTGTCAATCCATTGTTGATGGGCTCCATCACACAGGGTTAGTTTCCCATTTAAACTTTGTGGTCCAATACTTATTCTGGTTGTTATTGGTTCCAAAGTTTGATGTGAAATTTTATATTGGTTTCTAGTTTGTTGTTTGAATGCAGTGCTTTGTGTCTGCAAGGGTTTATTGATCACTTATGTTTGTGAATGTCTCAAACCTGCGAGCTTGCAGGGTGGTCAGGCAAAGATAGTACAGTAGTACGTAGGTTAGTGATGCGATCCGATCAGACCTTGTATAAGTGTTAGCACTTCGTAATGCGTGGTGATATTTCTCCGGGTTCTCTGGGTGTTTTTTTATGCACGTTTTTTATTAACTCTGTCTGTTGTTGTATCCTCAAATCTTGTAACTCAATGTTTACCCACTTCCCAATGTGGTATCGACTGCAAACTAGGTATACTTATGTCATACTGATGACATACTTTATTCTATCATAAAAAAATATTTTTAAACATATTTTTTATATGTTATGTTTCGGCTTGGGTCTAATTGTCCACGCTCAACTGACGTTGGCTGTAATCACCACGCCCCTTACGTTATGGCAAACCTCGGGGCCACTTCCTGGAGACGTGGAGTTCTTCCATTACTAGTACGGTACATTTCATTAATGGGTGTTTATAAAAANTAATAATTATATTACCTATTTCTACATGCAAAGCACTTGATAAGGATCTGGCCACACAACCCTGTGCGGGAAATGTTTTTACTTGACAGATAAGTTACGTAAGTTCAGGAAATGTAGGGATCTTTTTAAACTGATCCATGATTCATTCCTTTGGGGTAATTCGGCATCGACTTGGTCAGATATACCTTTGTATTTTGACACTGCCATATAAAAGCAAATTGCATGGTGAACATTATTGAACTGACAGTTGTGGAAAATGCACTGATGGTGCCAGGACTGGCACTGGAAAAACCAGTGCCCCTGATGAGCCTCGTGGAATTTAGAGAGACGCTGGCAAAGGCAACGTGCAGCACGTGTAGGCATCTGTCAGCTGTGTGTGTGTGTACGGACGTGGGGAGCGGTAGTGTAGCGATTGGCGCACTGCGCAAAGAACCCGGCCACCCGAGTTCGACTTCGGCTGACGCACCTCCGATTAGCATGGTTGGTTACGTGCGGTGCGAAAAAGTTTATATGCATAAGTACACCAACGCCAGGTATGATTCTAGATTTGAAGCTTTCGTGACTGCAAGTATTCATATTCTTAGGTTTTTTCGGTAAAGTCACGTAGGTAAAAAATTAAAATTAATAAAAGTAAAATAAATAAAATCACGACGTTTCGGAGGCAACACGGAAGCTTGTGTTGCCTCCGAACGTCGTGATTTTTATTTTATTTTTATTTTAATGTTTACCTACGTGACTTTACCAAAAAAACCTAAGAATATGAATACCAGGTATGATAATGATCTAAAGCAGTCCTGGGCCACCCCTAGGTCGATTTAGCTTCAAAATCAATACCTGGTATGGTGTGTAAAAACATCACAACTGGGGAGACAAAGGCGGCCGGCGTGGTGCTGGCCACTCCACCCCCCTCATGTACCGTACCAGACTTTATAGGATTCTTGCTAAACAGCACCTCGCCCCAAAAGTCTGTTAAGGTTATACGGGGGTCTTTCTTTGTCTTGTACGAACGTGACTCGAACGGCAGACCCTCACTGCACGTGTACCTGGCATCTTAGCCTCCGGGTGAGATAAGAAAAGAAAGATCAAGCGACGATGTGAAGTTTTATCGCGCGGAGACGATAGTGTAATGCATTGCTATTACCTTGTGCACTTGAGGTGAGCCCTGCACACTGCGTTTGGGTTTCTGAGTTAATGCGATTGTTTTATGTTTTTAATGGACGTCTATTAAATGAGGATCATTTTACTCCTCACGAGTCAAGAAGCGGTACGTTATTAAAGCAACTAGAAGAAGAAAAACACCAGGCCTTCGAATGAAAGTGCATCCAAGGGATGAAGTCAGTTCATAGGCTAAATATAATGTATCAGCATTCTTGAGTCTTTCCGTAAAGTCACGTAGAAGGGAAATAATAAAATAATACAAATACATTTTATAATGCAAATATATTTTATTATTTCCCTTCTACGTGACTTTACCGAAAGAACCAAGAATATGAATGCCTGCAGTCACGAAAGCTTTAAATCAAAATATAATGTATGCACGTAATATTGGATATGATTTGTATAAATAAGGTATTTGCACGGTTGTCTAAGTACGGTATGAAAGAAGTTCAACATGCATTATATTATACTAATGTGGGAATAAGGCACGGTAGCAAGATGTGAACTACCTCGCCTGGCATAACAGGAACTCGTGGGTTCAATCCCAACCCTGATGCCTGTATACAGGTAGTCCTCTACTTGCGATAGAGATGCGTTACGATGACCCATCGTAAGTCGAAAATATCGTAAGTCGAAGATGGCCTAGCCTACCAGAAGTCTTAAAGAATGGAGATTATATAAACTATATACTGTATGTATTTATCAATTACAATACTGTATCGCACAGTAAAATGTAAAGTAAAAAAACGAGGTAAATCTTAGCCTACCTATATGAACTGCAATTTAATAGAAAGTTTTTTCAGGAAACAATCCTATCTGCTACAAAAACTTTTAACATGCATTGAACGTATCGTATCGTGGTAACCTTAAAATGAAATCGCTAAAGCTACGTATCACACATGCATTGAACGTATTGTAACGTATCATATTTTGCTGTACTCACCAAGATTCTGTCCGTCGTCTGCATACTTGAACGATGTTAGGTTTACACTATGGGGACCTCATTTGCCAGTAAAAATATGATAATTGGTTCTTTACCCTTCTATCTGGCAACAAAACTGACACCTTTTTGCAAGGAGTCATGTTTGCATAGACCGCAATACCTGCAGTC
The DNA here is from genome assembly GCA_018977245.1 of Lethenteron camtschaticum. Taxonomy (NCBI): domain Eukaryota; kingdom Metazoa; phylum Chordata; class Hyperoartia; order Petromyzontiformes; family Petromyzontidae; genus Lethenteron; species Lethenteron camtschaticum. Next base: position 9,992,471 of record MU249612.1, on the reverse strand, counting down.
ATAATGCAAACAAAAAACACAACTCTGATAATGTGCACTGTCCTTGAAGTTGATTGGTCCACACCCGAGACAGCTTTCCTTAGAGCCTAGTCTCACATGGGTTGGACCAGAAGACGCCAAAAGGCGCACAACTCAAAGACAATGCACCATCAGAGTATGAGAGCTCGGGGAAACATCTACACTATAAAAAAATGTCAGTTTTGTTGCCAGATAGAAGGGTAAAGAACCAATTATCGATGTTAGGTTGTTGATGGCAATTTTGTCGTATCGCTATCGCCATCGTAAGATCGAAATATCGTAAGTCGGACCATCGTAACTCGGGGACTACCTGTGTTTGGAGTTTGCATCTTCTCCCTGTGGTCGTGTGGATTTTTCTCCGGGTCCTCTGGCTTTTCTTCCACATTTTTAAACATGCATTTTAGAGTTTGTGGCTGATCAAATTTCCACGTGATATCTCACTTCGTTGAGCGATCATTTGTGGCCAGGTCGCCTATGAAAAAGAGGTGTACAGTAAAAGCTTGGATTGCGAGTAACTTGGTGTGCAAGTGTTTTGCAAGACGAGCAAAAAATATAAATAAATATTAATTGATAAACGAGCGAGGTCTTGCAATACGAGTAGTACGCGTATACGCTTTGTCTGCCGAGCGTCACGTGATCACAACTGATATACGAGTGCTTTGGATTACAAACACGTATCCAGAACAAATTATGCTCGCAATCCAAGGTTTTACTGCATAACTCAGTGGGTCTTTCCTGGTAAAATAAAAAAATATTTTTTAGGTCATTGAAATAAAGATAATGCAAACTCTATAAAAAAATGTTTTAATGTAATGCGTGTGACCCAGGAAGAGGGAAGTTTGTGATGGGTGGGACACATGTGCGAGACTTAGGAGGGCAGGTTGCAGAGGCAGGTGGCATTGGAGTGGCCCCTAGAGCTCAGCGACCTAGGGTGGGGGGGGGGGGTACCTTGAGGCCAAACGGTGGTGAAAATGAGCTTCTAAGAGTGGTCCTTCCGGCACACTTGTGAACAGCGTAACATGAGGATGACCTCAATCCAGACGGTATTGGTGATGGGACTGTGAGAGCTAGCCTCGGAGGTTGGGTGTCTTACTGTCCAACAGCTGCAGGATCTAGCAGAAGGAAGGAAGCGATGGCAAGGCGTTTTGGTATCGGTGTCTTTGACCGTGATGACCCCATTGACCTCTGGCCTTTATTTACATTGGACGGTGGTACGGTTATGTTACAATGTTGGCTTTGAGACGCTGCCTGACTTGTACCACATAACTGCCGGGTAAGAGCATTCAAGGGACAAAATTGAAAATGCCACATTCCCGTGATGGGGCCAGTCCTGCTCACAGCACATTGTGTTCACCTCGAAGAGATGGTTTTCCCTGACACACGAGTTTGGATGTTACGTCACAACTAGTCGGATCAAGTGCTTTGAGTGTAGACCTATTAGGGCTTGCAATACACGCAAGAAAGTGGTGTGGCCAGCACCATGCTCTCTGTCATCTTTGTTTCCCCACCATTGATATCGGCCCACTCACACTAGATAATCATTTGAGGCAAAATTGTCTTACAGGAGGCCCACTCCTCCTCTGTGTGGCCTGGGATTGAACCCAGGTTGCTGGGGGTTGTAGTGTCGTGTGTGAACCACTGTAACACAGCATTTTTTTNGTGCACATGAGTACATGTGCTGAAAAATATACAAATCCCAGTTTATTCTTACAGACCCTTAGGGGCAGTAGCTGTTGGTTGACTACCTAAGGGTACTTTAGTGTTTCAATCTTAATTTTGGAGCTTTCATGACTGCAGGAATTACTCCTTGGTTCTTTCGGTAAAGTCACGTATAAAGATGGTTAGAATTTTTGTTGCTATTTCATTTATACCTGATGATGATTGCTTGTGTTGCAATCGAAACGTCGTATGCTATTTAATTTATTATTTTATCTTTATACGTGACTTTACCGAAAGAACCAAGAGTACTTTAGTGTTGGTCGTGCTGTCATACGAGTGCTCAAATTGCAATTGACAGGTTCTGAGTTTCTACTACGGGTTGAGGTTGATTCAGCTAATTGCCATTCAGGTTTAATAACGTGAAATCAGTTTGTGGAAATGTAACTGTTTGGACTGGCCCTTGCACTAGAAATGTGGAATTTCCACTACTGGCTTCCAACTGCCAACAGACATAAGCTTGTCGCATGCTTGTTTGAGCTGTGAGCCACTTTAACTGTAACATTTCACAAAGTGTTTATGCCATCAGCAATACTGGCCACTCACATTTGTCCCACGTTGCCGACAAACGTTCAAGCATAATTTCAGGCTGAGCAAACCCAGGGGAGGCATCCAGTCGGCACAAAATACCAGTTCTCAATGATGTGTGCATATTTCGATTTAAAGCTTTCGTGACTGCAGGGATTCATCTTCTTGGTTCTTTCGGTAAAGTCACGTAGAAGGGAAGTAATAAAATAATAAAATAAAACATAATAAAATAATTCTCACGACGTTTCGGCCAGACGCTGTCTCCCCGACAAACCTGGTCTTCACCTGAGGACGGCTGCTTGCGTTGTGGCCGAAACGTCGTGAGATTTATTTTATTATGTTTTATTTTTATTATTTTATTACTTCCCTTCTACGTGACTTTACTGAAAGAACCAAAAAGATGCGTGCATAGCTTGGAATCTAACCCACGTTTGCATCGGTTTCAAGGCAAGATATATACAAAACGACAAATAACTTCCCCAATGCTCTAAATACGAATACCTTGAACAGCCATGCACACACACACACGTGTTTGCAGGCGAGAACAGACACAGGAAGTCGTGTGGGGGGAAGCCACGACGGAAACGGACAAAGCCTGCGTCTGGCAGTAAAACGACTACCTCGCCTGGTATATAGGAGGTCGTGGGTTCGATCCCAACCCTGTGATGCATTTGGAGTTTGCATGTCTCTCTCTCTCCCCATGGTGGTCACGTGGATTTTTTCCGTGTCCTCCGTTTTTTTCCTCCACGTTTAGAATCAACATGTGTTGAGCGTGTTTTGGCTGCTATAAATTCTCACGTTATGATAAGCCACTTTGTTGAGCTATCATTTGTGGCCAGATCACTCCAGAACAAGAGCTATATAGCTCTGTGGGCCTTACCTTGTAAACAAAAATAAACCCTGTTTCATTCAGTGATGTGCACAACTTATGTGGCCATTCCAGCTTTGTTTTATCATACAAAAAATTGTAGTTGGCTTTGCCATGCTTTCCTTTGGATTCAGTGAGTGACATTATTTCAGAATGTGCTCGATACAAAATAATCCTGAATATGTTGTGTCACGTTTGGCTTCGCCTCATGGAAAGTCTTCGAAGCAAACGATATTGTTGGGCTATGTTGAAAAGCAGAAATGTTAACTACATTTTCGTGAGCCTGTTGAAAAAAGGAAAAGGTTTACATGAAAAATGTAAACCCTCAATTTTGGAGTGTCCAAAATATAACATTTATTTGTCGTGATGTTTCTGATTATGAGCACAGTTTTGACTGCTGTGTTTTAATATCAGCTTTTCTAACCCAAGAATTTGTATCATTCATGACTGGGTGTGTAAGATAACAAAGCATTGTGCAAAAATAGCCACCTTTTTATCTCTGTGCATTTTATCTCCGGGATTCCTTTTTGGTAGTATTCATGGGTGTCCGTTTGCTGTTTTAAAATCTTTTGTACCTCTATTTTTTCATCTTTATCTTTTTTCATCTTTGGATTTGTTTGTATAATGTTGTGATGGGTACCCCTTGAGTGGGGGATGATATTACATTTCAAATAAACCTCTTTAAACCTTTAAACTTTCTCAAACAGCTGAGAGGTGCCGCAATAACATTCCGAGTGATGTTTGCCGGTACTCTCATATTACAGTTTTGCTTCGTATTCAAACCACGTCCAGCCCAAGTGATGCTGCGGTCGAGGACTTGTGACCGATACATTATTCGAATGTCACGATTTCATATCTCGGTTGGTTGCTGACTGGACCCTCCAAATGAGGCTCTCTGAAGACTTGCTCCTCTTGCCATAGAGAAGTGGAATTTCCACCACTGACTCAGGATTTCTTATGAGAGCAGAGGGGACCTTTAAACAACTTCTCTGATACTATGAGACCTCATTTACCAGTGGCAAAATATAGTAATACGTTTTTACCCTTTCATCGTTTTGTACCAGTTGAAAGGGTAAAAACCTATTACTATATTTTTCCACTGGTAAATGAGGTCTCATAGTGTAAATGCTTCCCCCGAGCTCTCAATACTCTGATAGTGCGCTGTTTTTGAGTTGTACGCCTTTTGGCGTCATCTGGTCCAACACCAATGGAGACTAGGCTCTAAAAAAAGCTGTTCGAGTGTGGACCAATCAACTTCAAGGACAGTGCATATCATCATTATCAGAGTTGTTTCTTTTTGTTTGCATTTTGACTGGTTGTGGTTATTGCAAACAATGATGCCTTGTATAAAGGTGTCAGTTTTGTACAAGTTGAAAGGGTAAAAACCTATTACTATAACTTCTCTGATAGTCTCGGTTTGACATTTTCTTAGTTTCATTTGCTTGAATAGTGCAGGTTTGATTCAAATGTGTTTTTTAGAAATCGATAGGATATGTACATCTGTTAAAAATGTATTTCCGTAAAAAAAAGAGCATTTGGGACTCTTGCGAATGAGATGATATTCAGCGTACGCACGTGCCCCAGTAGGAGCGTTTTTAGTTAGTGCTCTGCCATGGATCAGAAATGGAACCAAAGCCGAAAAGTGTCACAAGAAGCCTTTTGAAAGGTGCACGCTGGGAACTACAGTACATTGAGAGAGAGAGAGAGNAAAAGAGGAACCATCAGTGATTGGAGACCAGTCACATGTCTGCTCCAGTCTACCAACAACCCCAAAAATATTTGCTCAAAGAAGCACGAGCGTGAGAGTTCAATTCCTTGTCATTTAATCGGTATTTTTTTGTCACATACCTAGAATGTTTCAATTATAGGCAAGTATTCTTAGGTTTTTTCGGTAAAGTCATGTAGGTAAAAACATTAAAAAGTAAAATAAAATGAAAATAAAATAAAAATCACGACGTTTCGGAGGCAACACAAGCTTCCGTCTTCAGGTGGACCGTCACAGCCACGACGGCTGTATCAAGTAAATGAGAGATTGTAGGAGCTACCACTCCGTTTATATAATGGTTGAAGATGGTGGTGGGGCAAGGGCCGCATACTTTTATTAATATGGTAAGGTGAGGCTTAAGACTAAGAATAGACTGCATAATAATGGTTGAGCCCACCGAGTTGTAGCACAGGCTGAGCCTTTGTTATGAATCATTGCAGTCACGAAAGCTTCAAATCTAGAAGTGTACGTATGTTCAACTTTGTTAACCAACCTGCTAATCGGAGGTGCGAAACTTGCTTGTGCGTGTACGCGGTGGCACGCTCCTCCAGATGACGATGGACGAAAAGTACGTGGCGAACATCTGGAACCTGCTCAAGAACGCCATCCAGGAGATCCAGAAGAAAAACAACAGCGGCTGAGCTTCGAGGAGCTGTACCGCAACGCGTACACGATGGTGCTGCACAAGCACGGCGAAAAGCTCTACACGGGCCTGCGCGAGGTCGTCACGGAACACCTCATCAATAAGGCACGAGGCCCCGCATGGCGTCCATCAGCAATAACGCCTCCCTCNCTCCTCACTCCCTCACTCACTCACTTACCCCTCCCTCCCTCTTTTTTTTTAAACGATCAGACGAGAAAGATGCTCAGTCTTTCGGCACTTTACTTCGTTCATCATGTCGTTTGTTTGTATTTTTTTTCATGTGCTGCCTTTTTTTAATCAAAGATATAACGCGAGTTTCCCGTGTAACATTAGTCCCATTGTGTGTTACTGTGTTCATAGACACAACAAGAAACACAAATCACCCTCAAAAACCCATCACCAGATCCCTGCTACTGCGCTACCAGCACCATAGCACTTGCCTGACTCCNTCCCTCCCTCCCTCCCTCCCTCCCTCCCTCCCNCCCTCCCTCCCTCCCTCCCTCCCTCCCTCCCTCCCTCCTCCCTCCCTCCCTCCNTCCTCTTGTCTTTCGTAATTGATGGCTGGGGACACACAGGCTTTTAACTTTGGGTGCCATAGCGGCGAGATGTTAACTCCCTCGCCTGGTGTACAGGAGGACATGGGTTCGATCCCAACCCCGATACCTGTATATTTGGAGTTTCCCCCGCATTCATAATCAGCATCACGCGTGGAGGGTATTTGGCCGCTATAAATTTCTACGTGACGAAAGCCACTTGTTGAGCTAAATTGTGAAAACCACAGCATTTGAAAAAGTGGTTTTCACACCTGATGACGATTGCTTGTGTTGCAATCGAAACGTCGTGATAATTTTATTGTTTTGTATTTTTAGTATTCTATTGTTTCCCTTCTACATGACTTTACCGAAAGAACCAAGACTATACATGCTATCTAGTTGCTGACACCTGCCATAGAAATATGGAGTTTCCTACCGCTGGCTTAGGGCTGCCGGATTGTAACGAGGAGACTTGAAATAACAGTGGAATGTCTCAGGCCCGGCTGGGTAAAGGTTTTAATAATCTCAGCCTTGTCTTTTTACACTGCCATCAAATGCCGATGGCTGTCGGCGCCTGTTAGTTTGCTTCTATAATTTCTCCTGCAATTTGTGTCGGGTCGTGTTGCATTTTTTTAATCGTTAATATTCCGCAGAATCCCGAGCAGGTATAAAAATCTATCGGACGAGGATTGCAGTACGGATGTTTAATATCTCGTTGCAAATGGCGCACTAATTCGCTCCTCCGCCGTTTAGAGACGTGCTGCCCCCAGTGCCTTCTCTTTGACCCTGAATCCAATTTCCTCCTGATGGTTTTGGGCACTTGCATTTGTGAACTTGGCCCGTGTATCTTCACCAGATCATAAATTCCAGTCGATTTGCTATAGAATTTAAAGGTTTTTTTTGCTTCTTTCATTTACCGTTTTGACAGAGAATCGTAGCAAATTAGCAGCGGTTGTACAAGGCAACCGGTTCTTTGATTTATAACGTCTTATGAAGAATATTTGGAGGTGATGAGTTGGCTAACGCTGGTCCTGGCTTCCAATCAAGGTTTCAGCCACTTGTGATTAAATTGGGTTCTCAAGTTCAAGTTCATTTATTTGGTATAGCGCTGTTAGCCATTCGGCTCTTAAATCGGGTGCAACCGCAACAGAAAAAAAACAAAAACATGAACAAGAAAACATCTTGAAGTGACTATGTGACTAAGTGCAAACAGAAAATCCAAGAAAAGACAGCAAAATATTGCAGAAAAAGCACCGTACACCAACGCTCTGTGCAAAAATCCCAGTGGGATGCAAGTCAAACAACAACACAACCACAAGACAACTTAGATCAAGGCCATCAGTCTAACTCCGTACTACAACAAACAAACATGGCCAAACCAAAACACTTTTCGAAATCACTAAAATAAAGCCATTAAAGCAATGAAACAATAACACATTCCTGCGGAGGGAGCTGGTAGGAACGTTGGGTTGCTCGGTCAATGGCCAGGGTCAACGGCAGCGTGGTGTATTCCGCAAATATGGCCGACTGTGAGGGCGGGCACAAGCCGGCATGAGTAGGTTAAACGTTGAGTTTTATAAGGGCACCACGGAGTGACCAGCCCCTCCCCACCCAGCCCCACCCTCCCACCCCACCCAGCCCACCCCCACCCAGCCCCACCCTTCCCACCCAGCCCTCCCCACCTTCCCTCTCCGGCCAGCCCACCCCTCCCATTTTTGGATTCACGACGGACAGACACAATAATCCCTTGTGGGCTGGTGGACCAGGTGGTTCCTACCAATATTAACAGTTAGTTTTGCCACTTTATTTGACATTCCAGCTCTCTTTTCAATCAAGACAACAGTTCGATTGCCGCGTGACAAACAGCTCTTTAGCAGGGCATTTGTGAAGGTGCATAGGGGGCATTTGAAGTCACCTTGGAAGTTTATATTTTTCAACGGTTTTACTTAACTTGAAAGCTGTGTCGTGGCCAAATCTTGTAATCAAAAGTTAGTCTACTTCCTGTTGTTGTCCAATCAATTCAAAAATTTGCGCACGTACTCAGATCCAGTGACAATGCATGCCTGTATTAAAATCGCCATCAATTCATCAATTGCCTCCTTTCAAGCATATTCATTTTATATTTTGTGTAGGTGAAAAACGCCGCGGTCTCTAAACTGTGGAATCGGCTCGCACAAAAAGCAGTGGCCGCGTGTCTCTTGTGATCAAGATGTCGTCCACTTGCCGTTGTCCAATCGAGTTATTGACTTTTTAGTGCACTTCAAAATAAAACAGTTGTTTTAAAAAACTTTTTTACGTAATTTTCCACAGACCATTGTCTTAACAATTTGGGGGCATGCGTTGTACAAAGTCGGCGGCGGCGAATACATCCGAGCACTGAATTATCGTGACGGCAAGTTTTGGCACAAAGCTGAGGCTTTGCGACTGCAGAAAAACTTCTCGCGGTCATCGGACAGAAATTCCCCCACTGTGGCGATTGGCTGAAGTAGTCGGCAAAGCTCTGCACGGTCATTTCACACCGCTGTGTGTATATCCTCCCCCCTCCCCAACCCTGAGCCTTGGAAATTGCTAATTCGCACGCATGCCTTGTACACTTTAATGCTGTGGGTTCGAAGGCCAGATTGGAAATAGCGGTGTGTTTCGATTTAAAGCTTTCGTGACTGCAGGGATTCATCTTCTTGGTTCTTTCGGTAAAGTCACGTAGAAGGGAAGTAATAAAATAATAAAAAAANCATAATAAAACAATTCTCACGACGTTTCGGCCACAACGCAAGCAGCCGTCCTCAGGTGAAAACCAGGTCTGTCGAGGCGACAGCGTCTAAATGAAACAGCACACGTGCTTGGAGCATGTATATAAGCTGGGTTGGAAGGGGGAAAAAGGGCGCCTTGACAAAAGAATATGCATATCAAGAGGAATTTAGCATATTTATGGGAAATGCAGGTATGTGATTAGTACTACTTATGCCCGTGCATTAAGCAGAATTAGCAGCCGGTTCCGGGCCTCCCCTTGGTTAACGGAGCCCCAACTGAGTACTTGGTGTGGTGTACAAACATCAGTACATTGGAGGCAAAGGCGGCCAGGTGTGATGCTGGTCACTCAACCTCTTCGCGTGCCCCATTTAACCGCAGCTCGCCAACGGCGTTTGAAAGATAAACGTGGGTGGTCTTTGCCTCTCTCTCTCTCTCCTCTTGGCGAGCAGGTGCGGACAGATGTGCTCAATTCACTGAACAACAACTTCCTGCAGACGCTAAACCAGGCGTGGAACGACCACCAGACTTCTATGGTGATGATCCGGGACATCCTCATGTACATGGTGCGTTGCGTGCTCACACGCTCACGGTCATGCGCTCACGCTCACGTGCTCGCGCTCATGCTCACGCTCACGCGCAGTCACTTGCTCCCCCGTATCCGCGCAACACGCAAATTCACGTTACCTTGTTCAACGAAGTAATAAAATAATGAAAATAAAACATAATAAAATCATTCTCACGACATTTCCCACGTTGCCGACAAACGTTCAAGCATAATTTCAGGCTGAGCACACCCAGGGGAGAGGCATCCAGTCGGCACAAAATACCAATTCTCAATGATGTGTGCATATTTCGATTTAAAGCTTTCGTGACTGCAGGGATTCATCTTCTTGGTTCTTTCGGTAAAGTCACGTAGAAGGGAAGTAATAAAATCATAAAATAAAACATAATAAAATAATTCTCACGACGTTTCGGCCAGACGCTGTCTCCCGACAGACCTGGTTTCACCTGAGGACGGCTGCTTGCGTTGTGGCCGAAACGTCGTGAGAATTATTTTATTATGTTTTATTTTTATTATTTTATTATTCCCTTCTACTTGACTTTACCGAAAGAACCAAGAAGATGAATCCCTGCAGTACGAAGCTTTAAATCGAAATGTTCAACAAATGAGGCGCCACGGTGGCAGGAGATGTTAACACCTAGCCTGGTGTGCAGGAGGTCGTCGTTCGATTCCGACCCTGACCTGCTGTATATTTGGAGTTTGCAAGTCTCTCTCCTGTGGTTGTGTGGATTTTTGCCCGGGCCCTCCAGTTTTTCACCTTCACATTTAGAATAAAATGTGTGGTCGGGTGGATTTTTCTCCAGGTCCTCCGGTTTTTCCCTCATTATAACACTCGTTTAGAGTTTGTGGCTGCTGCTCTAAATTTACACGCGATAAGCCACTTCGTTGAGCTATCATTTGTGGCCAGGTCGCTCTGAAAAAGAGCTACATAGCTCAGTGGGCCTTGCCTGATAAAAATAAAAACAGTTACGTTTTTAGCTTACATGTTCGTGCACGCTCACACACGTTGGAAAGCTCGCACGCGCTTACACAAAGACGCACGCACACACACACACGCTCGCACACTTGCTGGCATGTTCACACACACACGCTCGCACACTTGCTGGCATGTTCACACACACATGCCGGCACGTTTGCCCGCACTCGCACACACCGGAGGCTCACGCGCGTGTACGCGCGGCGCTGCGCAGGACCGCGTCTACGTGCTGCAGAACAACGTGGAGAACGTCTACAACCTGGGCCTCATCATTTTCCGCGACCAGGTGGTGCGCTACGGCAACATCCGAGACCACCTACGGCAAACGCTGCTCGACATGATCGCACGTGAACGCCGCGGGGAAGTCGTCGACAGGTGGGGACGGCGGTGACGGTCGCGACACCCTCGTCCGAGCCCAGGGTCAGAGAGGGAGGAGGAGAGGAGGAGAAGAGGGAGGTTTGAGAGGCGAGGGAGGGTTGGGAGGAGGAGAGAGAGGNAGAGAGAGAGGAGGAGAGAGAGGAGGAGAGAGAGGGAGGAGNGAGGAGAGAGAGAGGAGGAGAGAGAGGAGGAGAGGGAGAGAGGAGAGGGGAGGGGTGAGAGAGGGAGAGAGCAGGAGGAGGAATGTTGGGCCGTTGCAAGCGTGTGGGTGCTTACGGAAAGGCTCAGATCAATAAGACACGCCAGCAAAGCGTGTGTGAAATACGCGATAAAAACTCTCATCGTTGATCAACATGGAAATCCTGAGAAGGGTGGGTAAACAACGTTAAAGACTGCAAGTTGCGCGTCGATAATCTGCTCATGCTACAGTCGGGCTCGCGGAGCGATCAAAATTACACAGACGAAACAAAAAAANCCAGCAGGGATACAAACAAGATGATACTAAAAAAGGCGAATAGAATCAATTGTTGAGCGGAATCGTGACGGTGGTTCGTTGGAATTGCCACGGTGCACGGGCTGTCTGTAGGAGTCTTGTGAGTGACTGTGTGGTCGGGGGAGGGGGCGGTCCGGCAGCGCGTTCACCAATGGTTATTGCCGAAGTACACGGTTCAAATCCAACGGCCGCCCTGGTTAATACTGCCGGTGTATTAACCATTAACAAAAAAATTAAACGTTATCTGCTGCGTGGTGGACGTTACAGATCCCACGACGTCATTCGCAAAAGTGGGCCATTGTGTGCCAGCGTCATCATGGTTCACATTTTCCAAATTAATAAAATAAATTGCCTGCAAATGATTCAACTGGGGATTGTATATGGGTAAGTATACCCCACTGCCTCCTGGCAGACCTACAGCGCTTGGGCAATTGTTGGCACCTGTGTTTGTGGCTGCCTTCCAGCTTGTACGTGATTTTCTGCCCCCAGACAACCGAATGTGTCCGCCCCCTATCCCACAGCACGTTAGCAACCTTAGGGATGTCCTGCTGTATTCCGCACGTGGTGATGGATGTGATGTGTGTGTGTCTCCGTGTGTGTGCCTGCCCGTGCGTGTGTCTCCCCGTGCGCGTCTGCCCGTGTGCGTCTGCCCGTGCGTGTGTCTTCGTGTGCGTGTCTTGTGTGTGTCTCTGTGTGTGTCTCTCGTGTGCGTGTCTTGTGTGTGTCTCTCCGTGTGTCTCCGTGCGTGTCTCCGTGCGTGTCTCCGTGCGTGTCTCCGTGCGTGTCTCCGTGCGTGTCTCCGTGCGTGTCTCGTGCGTGTCTCCGTGCGTGTCTCCGTGCGTGTCTCTCCGTGCGTGTCTCCGTGTGTCTCCGTGCGTGTCTCCGTGCGTGTCTCCGTGCGTGTCTCCGTGCGTGTCTCCGTGCGTGTCTCTGTGCGTGTCTCCGTGCGTGTCTCCGTGCGTGTCTCCGTGTGTCTCTGTGTGTCTCCGTGTGTCTCCGTGCGTGTCTCCGTGTGTCCGTGCGTGTCTCTGTGTGTCTCTGTGTGTGTGCGTGTCTCTGTGCGTGTCTCTCTCCATGTCTCCCCATGTGCGTCACCCCGTGTGCGTCTCCGTGACGCATCGGCAGGGAGCGATCCGGAACGCGTGCCAGATGCTGCTCATGCTCGGCATCGAGAGCCGCACAGTGTACGAGGAGGACTTCGAGATCCCCTTCCTGCGGATGTCGGCAGAGTTCTTCCAGGTCAGCTTCGACTCTTACCTCTTGCGGCAATGTCATTTGAAAAAAACAAAGTTTGTAATGTGTTTGCGTCCAAAGTGGCCAATTTTAAGTTAATTCAATTGCACGTTCCCCCCCCCCCCCGCGGGACCCTCCGATCAGCATGTTTGGCGACGTGCGGCGCGAAAGAAGTTTCATATACATGCATACAAAGTAACATCGGCCCGCCACTGGGAGGCTTTATGTCCGCTTGCAGGCTGTTGCTGCGTTCGTTGAGCTTGCACCCACACAGGGACAGCTGTCGCTGGGGTCCCCTCCAGCAGGGCATCTAAAGCTGGACCGTGTGGGGGGGGGGGCGGGGCACGGTATCATTATTAAGTGGTGATAATTACTATTTAGAACTACTATTTTTTTGACTGGGTAAGACCCTTTGAGCTATGTGGCTCTTTTCCAGCAGCGACCTGGCCACAAATGATAGCCCAGCGAAGTAACTTATCGCTTGGAAATTTCCTGCAGCAGCTACATAATCTAAACGCGTGATGTTGATTCTAAATGTGGAGGAGAACCTGGAGAAAAATGGACGCGACCACGGGGAGAGAGAGACACACCAACTCCAAATATACAGCAGGCGTCACGGGGTCGGGATCGAACCGCGACCTCCTGTATACCCATGGCGAGGTAGTCACCGTCTCACCACCGTGGCGCTTGCCGCAACGCCGTTTCTCCCTCCGCCCGCAGATGGAGAGCCAGAAGTTCCTGGCCGAGAACAGCGCGTCGGTCTACATCAAGAAGGTGGAGGCGCGCATCACGGAGGAGACGGAACGCGCCGTGCACTACCTGGACAAGTCGACCGAGGAGCCGATCGTGCACGTTGTGGAGGAGGAGCTCATCTCGAAGCACATGAAGACCATCGTGGAGATGGAGAACTCGGGCCTCGTGCACATGCTGAAGAACGGCAAGACCGAAGGTGAGCTCAGCAGAGGGTGGTGGAGTGGGGGTAGGGCGCCACGGTGGCTAGGAGATGTCAACTACCTCGCCTGGTATGCAGGAGGTCGTGGGTTTGATCCAGACCCTGACGCTGCTGCTGCATATTCGAAGTTTGCGTGTCTCTCTCTCACTCATCATCATTACAGTGGCTAGGAGATGTTAACTACCTCGCCTGGTATGCAGGAGGTCGTTGGTTTCATTCCGACCCTGAAGCCTCTATATTTGGAGTTTGCAGTGTCTCTCCCGCCCGCGCCCCGTGATGGCGTGGATTTTCTCTGGGTGTTATTTTGTACAATAATAATCTCACACACTCTTATTTATACATTTACACTCATACGTATACAGTAATAGGTTGTTGTTGTGTTTTTTACATTAATCTTAATTAGTTTTTNAGCTAACTGGACTAGGATCGCCCCGTATCAGTCTGTCTAGCTGAGGTGGTTTTACCGGATAAACGAGGAGACGTAGGTACAAACTTAACAAATCAAGGCTTTGGGGCGTACATTGCTACGCTTGTTAACTTGTCAGCTTGTGTGAGTCATTAGGGTGTGTGTTTGTCGCTTACGGGTATGATTTATCGAACTCATCTTTGGTGGTTGCATCATTTGAGACGCAGCTTTGTAAACAATTCCGTTGTAATTGCAGTAGTAGAATTGCAGCTACACTGGTGGGAATTGCACAGCCGAGTGAGCATTTTGTTGCACCTCAGTCACTTCTTTTAAGTGACCTCTTGTCAGTTTACAGTAAAGCGCAGCGTAAATCGCTCTCCTGCGGAGGTGTAGGGATACACACAAATTACCTATGAATTGTACTCGCACTTGCGTGTNGCAAGGGGAGATTCAATTGTCCACGGCCAAAATACAAATATCCCCGTAGTCTTTAGCAGGCTGTTGGGTTGTTAACGAGCAGCGCCTATGGGCGGTGGTCAACACCACGGCCGGCCGCCTTTGTCTCCCCAGTGCTGATGTTTAACACACCACACCCGGTGGTCTTTTTCAGGCTGAGTCGACTCGGGGAGTTTCATATATTCAGGGGTGGATACCAACAACCTCGCCCAGAAGCCTTTGTCTCCCCACTACTCATTTGATGCTGAGTCTACCTTGGGAGGCCCAGGACTGGTTCTGATATCGCCAGCGGTGTTGCCGTGAGCGGGAATCGACTCAGGTGGCCTGGTTTCGTAGTGCATTGTGCCAAACGCACACCACCGCTCCCCACGCTGACCAACCAGCACCCAACCAAACAACCGGCATTCGCATTANGTAGCGGTGATGTCACCACGGGCGCTTGTACCAGGCTAGGTGCACTTCAAGGCCACGTGAAGTGTCGGAAGGCCCTCTTGCAGGTCACGGGAAAGACCCGCGTGCCATGGGGTTGACTGACTGAGATGACTGGCAGTGCACACGTATCGAGAGCGTCCGCCTGCCGACGCATCTTTATTCAGTGCTCGCTAACAGTGCCTCCTCTGTGGACTCCTAAGCCTGAGCGCGCTGGCGTGGGGCGGGTATATGTTTGTGTTCTCTCTCTCGTCCCCGCAGACTTGGCGTGTATGTACAAGCTGTTTGGGCGCGTGCCCAACGGTCTGAAGACAATGTGCGAGTGCATGAGCGGCTACCTACGTGAGCAAGGCAAGGCGCTCGTCACGGAAGAGGGGAGGGCAAGAATCCCGTCGACTACATCCAGGTACGGGCGTGTGTGTGTTGAACTTGTTTGGCACCGTACGTAGCCAACCGTGCTAATCGGACGTGCAGGGAAGGACAGCAAACTATATATGTCTCTGTGCGAGTCTGTGTCGCTGTGTGAGTCTATTGGTCTCTGCGAGTCTGTTATGTTTGTAGAACTTTTTCGCACCGTAATCTAATCGGAGGTGCGTTAGAAGGACAAAAACTAAACACAAAAAGCAGTTCTAAGAAATTAAGTTTTTAATTCAGATTTAAAGCGCACATCTCCAGTGGCTCGCGAACAGATGGGAAACGCCTGCAAATCCAGTGCAATCCAATGCTTTGGAGGCAAGGGTTGGTAGATGTCGTGGGTTAGATGTCGACACGTATCGGGGATTGTCGTTTGATTGTCATTTTGAGTGCCCTTTTTGGTGATAGGTCACTCTTGCAAGTCGACAATCCTGGTCTGTTAACTTAATGTGACCAGCATATGGGACTTGCAGTGAGTGGATTGGTGAACCTAACTGTGTCGGCCAGAGTCCTGCCACTTTGAAATGGCCCCAAACGATGTTTATTCATACTGAATTGTACATCCGAAAGGTAATTTGTATCCACTGCTAGCATCTTGGCAGCATTATAGTAATAGGGTTTTTCCCCTTTTTTCTGGCAACAAAACTGAAACCTTTTACAAGGAATCATGTGCATTAACCACAATGCAAAAAAACACACTCTGATAATATATGCATTGTCCTTGAAACTGATTGGTCCACACCAAAGAAAGCCCTCCCTGGTGTGGACCAATCCGTTTCAAGGACAATGCATATATTATCATAGTGTTTTTTTTTTGCATTTGACCACAAGTATTGTGATTAATGCAGTTTTGTTGCCAGAAAAAGGGGAAAACCCCTATTATTATATTTTGGTACTGGCAAAGGAGGTCTTATGATGTTGGCAGCATTAATCGGCCAATAGAAGGGAATATTTTCACCACGGAAACACTTTCCAACCGTAACATGTGCAGTCGTGTCTATCACTGCAAAGGACTTCTTGCAGTCACAAATGTTTATTTGGTCCTTTAGTCTTTAAGAACAGGTCTGTCGGAAAGACAGCGTCACCTGAGGACGGCTGCTTGCGTTGTGGCCGAAACGTCGTGAGAATTATTTTATTATGTTTTATTTTATTATTTTATTATTCCCTTCTACGTGACTTTACCGAAAGAACCAAGAAGATGAATCCCTGCAGTCACGAAAGCTTTAAATCGAAAATTGGTAGGAGCTACTGGCTAATAACACTTGCACCAACAGTCTGTGAATCTGTGTCTGTGATTCTCACCTCCCGTAGGGGCTTCTGGACCTCAAAGACCGCTTCGATCACTTCCTCCAGCAGTCGTTTGGCAATGACCGCCTGTTCAAGCAGACCATCTCGAGCGACTTCGAGTATTTCCTGAACCTCAACCCGCGCTCGCCAGAATACCTCTCCCTGTTCATCGACGACAAACTCAAGAAGGGAGTGAAGGGGGTAAGAACGAGCAACACGCTCGCGCTCGCTCGTTCACTTGCCAACAACGGCCGCCATTCACTGCTGGCGGTGACATCACCACAGCGCTTGTGTCAAGCTAGGTGCACTTTGAGGCAGAGGTCGCAAACGGGTTTTGATTCCTTACCCGTACCCGTACCCGGCCGCACCAGGGTCGAAAACGGGTACCCGTACCCTACTCAGTACCCGGCCGGGTATCGGGTAGGGTTCGGGTATGGGTACCCGATTGCGACCTCCGGGATGAAGCCATGTTGCAGGCGCGGGTGGGTTGATTCTAGGAACTTGAATTGTGAGAAGAGACAAGACGTTGGGAAATGAGTGACAAACGGTGACTCACCAGTGACTCACCAGTGACTCACGGCCTACCCTTACCCGTACCTGGCCGCACGAGGGTCGCAAACGGGTACTCGTACCCGTACCCGGCCGGGTACGGGTAGCCGGGTATCGGGTAGGGTACGGGTATTGGGTACCCGGTTGCGAACTCTGCTTTGAGGTCAAGTGAAGCGTTGGAATGCTCGCTGACAGGATGTCACGGGACAGAGCCAGGTATTATGGGTTGAGATAACTGTCGGGTAACACCACCTTTGCTACCTGCTGTGCAAACTTAACGCGCACGCAATGTGGTGTACACAAATGCACAGGCTCTCGTACAGACATCAACGCTCGCAAACACACGCATTCGCACGCTACCACATATAATTGTACACATACACATTCTCACGTCTACACACACACACTACAGGGTGCTTCAAAAAAATATGTTAACACTTCTGAGAATTTGCAACAATACCACGATACATGTGCCTCCGGGCTCTGGAGACCACCAGACACGTGTTGACAATAATGGCGAACGAGTGGAGGAGACACCGACTTTTTGAAGCTATTAACATACATTTGTTATCATGTTACGGAGTATTATCTATTCTTTTTCCATTAAAAATGATCAAATAAGTGCTAACATTTTTTGTAGCACCCTGTGTTATACACTTAATCGCACGTACAGTGATTCACGCACGGAAACACAGACGGGCATTCACGTATTCACGCTCTGATATGATGTGTGATAGGTAGCAGTGACACAGTGGTACCCGCGCTCCTAGCCACCGCTTACATCGGTGACTTGGTATCAGAACCCGTCCCGGGCCCTCCCCTCAGTCTTAAATGAGCACCTGATGCGGTGTGCACACCATCAGCATTGGGTACTGGCTGCAATCACCCCCTCGTTCGCTTTGCCACGGTGGCGAGATGTTAGCTATCTCACCCTGTATACAAGAGGTCGTGGGTTCGGTCCCGACCCTGACGCCTGTATATTTGGAGTTTGCATGATCTCCCCGTGGTCCCGTCGATTTTTTTCCCTTTTCTTTCGGTTTTTCCCTGCACATTTAGAATCGACGTGCGTTTTAGAGTGTTTGGCTGCTATATTTCCACGTGATAAGCCTCTTCGTTGAGCCAGGTCGCTCAGTGGTCCTTAACTGGTAAAATAAAATAGTTTTTGGTTCTTTGAAACAGAGATAATGCAACTCTATTAAAACCAATATATAATGTGATGTGTGTTACCAGGAAGAGAGGAGGTTTTGTGATGGGTGGGACACGTGTGCGAGATTGTAGAGGGCAGGTTGCGGTTGCAGAGGCAGATGCATTGGAGTGGCATAGCTCAGTGGGCCTTACCTAGTAGAATAATAAGTATAACCGTAAAAACAAAGTTTTTCACTATAAATCCTTTATATGCGTGGCGGCTAGAGTCCTCTCGTCCTCTGGCTTGAGATGGCTGCCACCTATTGGTCAGATGATTGCATGGCAGCATTAAGCAATTGGTAATTAAATATAATATTTTTGTCCTAAAAAGTGTAAAATTTTGGAAAAAAAATTTCACGAACATTAATTGTCACGCACAACGAGTCTGTGTGCAAAATGTCAGCTCGATTGGATCACGGGAAGTGGGTTAAAAACGACCGAAAATTTGCACGGTCCGAAGCAGTTTTGTGGCATCGGTTTTATTTTATTATTCATTTCTGTTTTTCTTGAGTAAGATCATTTTATCACATTGGTATTTTAAATTAAATATAATTTTTTTTTCCTAAAAAGTGGAAAATTTTGGAAAAATGTTTTCACGAAAATAAATTGTCATGCACAACGAGTCTGTGCAAAATGTCAGCTCGATTGATCACGGGAAGTGGGTTAAAAAACCACCGAAAGATTTGCACGGTCCTAAGCAGTTTTGTTTTTAGTTTAGTTAATAGGCGGGGGAGGGGATCTTTGTCTTGCGTGTGTTTGCGTGTGTGTGCTCGCGTTCACAGCTGTCAGAGCAGGAGGTGGAGGCGATTCTGGACAAGGCGATGATCCTCTTCCGCTTCCTGCAAGAGAAGGACGTATTTGAGCGCTACTACAAGCAGCACCTTGCACGCCGACTGCTCACCAACAAGAGCGTGTCGGACGACTCGGAGAAAACATGATCTCCAAGCTCAAGGTGAACGCGATCTTCCGATCCCCGTGGCCACGTCTCCCGCGCACCCCTTGCAGGCCTCTCTACGTATGTGTGCGTGTATGTTGAACTTCTTTGGCGCCGTACGTAGCCAGCCGTGTTAATGGGAGGTGTGGGGGAGGACAAACGCATTGGGCGTTTGTCTTAGTCCAGATTAGCGAGAGTTTTGTACGCCGACAGATCGGCAGGGTTGGCTCCGTACGGCGCGAAAGACGTTCAGCATAGATAAAGTATCCAGTGAAAACCCACACACAAGGGATAATACATAATGAATAGGTCATGTGTCGATAGACAAAAAAAAAACTCTTTAGAAAATTCTTAAACATTAATTAGAAAGGCAAACCACCACCCTGTGCTGTATGTGTGTATGTTGAACTTTTTTCACACCGTACATAGGCAGCTGTGCCAATCGGAGGTGCGGGGGAAGGACGACAAACTAAACACAGCAAGCATTTTCAAGACGTTAGTTTTCGATTGAAAAGCGCGTAGCTCCCAGTCGCTTCCTAATACCCGAATGACGAGCGCTGCAGACGGCCACAGAAGTGCATCTGAAGAGCCCGAAGCGATTGACCGTCTTTGTTCGATGGCTAGCCAGGGTGGAGCGAGTCCACAATAGGAAGGAGACATCGTACGACGATTGTCAGGCTTGACCACCTGGATGTGAAATTGTAGTTGCTGCTCTGCATCTCATCAGCCGTACAGATGAAGAAGACGGAGTCCCGACAAAAGACATTTTTACACGCTTTTTATTTAACTCACTTCGTTTTATCCTCAAAAAATAAATCTTGTAACTCAATTTTTACACACTTTCCCAATGTGCTATCGACTGCAAACTTCGTGTAGCTATGTCATACTGATGACAACACGATATTCTATCATAAAAAATCCAAAACATATATTTTTTTACTTTTTACACGCTTTTATTTAACTTATAGTATGTGTTGTCGTATTCAACAATCTTGTAACTCAATTTCAACCATATTCCCAATGTCGTATCGACTGCAAACTTCATATAGCTATGTCATACTGATGACAATACTATATTCTATCATTGAAAATTTAAATACATATTTTTAAACGATCTTTTTCACGGCTCTAATTATCCACGCTGTAAATCACCACGGTCCCTTACGTCACGGCAAGCCTTGGGGAGCCACGCCCAGGGGCGGGGATGTGGAAGGAGGGAGGGGCGATGGGGAAGGGGCAGGGGAAGGGGCAGCTCGGGCAGTACATTTCATTAAAGCGTGTTTAAAAAAAAGTATTTTTAATATTTTTTTGAGCCAGCTCTTGGATTGACCAGATGCCACGAGTGCTGAGTTGGCACTGCTATGATCCTTGGATTTGAATCAGACATCCCATCTGTGTAATTAACCAGGTTCTCAAGTGGTAGTGAGTTTATTGTCTCGGCGTTGTCGCCGATGACTGCACAAAAAAAGAATTTCAATTAACTTGGTGAACGTGCTCTGGCTCTGACAATTCGGTGCTTGTTTGGATGCCGTGCGACAAACTTTGCTCTGTGGCATTACGTGTTACTCTGTTGTCGCACGCGAAACAACTCGGGATGAGCTTCTCTGGGCTCTAGGCTAGTTTTGAAATGGGATTGGCACGGTGCCTTCTACTGGACATCTGTGGGAAAAAAAAGCTTTACAACTCATCGGATTCGTCCAGTAATAATATCTGACTCTATCTTCTCCCCTCGCCCTGTCGCTCCAACCAACCCCCCCACGTCATTTTCGCAGACGGAATGCGGCTGCCAGTTCACGTCCAAGCTGGAGGGCATGTTCAAGGACATGAGCATCTCCAACACCACCATGGAGGAATTCCGGACTCACTTGCACACCACGGGGTACGGCATGCAGCGCGGGAGCAGGAGCCCGTGACTCCTCCACGCTCGTCGGTGACGTAGACGACATTCGGTGACAACGTTGGGTAGAAACGGCCTCTGGGTAGAAATGCACGGCCAGTGAGAGCTTCCCTCCCTCCGTTGTCTTTTGACAATGGGATCGAACGTTTAATCTCGCGGCGGCGAGATGTTAACTACCTCGCCTAGTATACAGGAGGTTGTGGGTTCGACCCTGATGCCTGCTGTATATTTGGAGTTTGCATGTCTCTCTCATCATCATCACGATGACGAGGAGATGTTAACTACCTCGCGTGGTATACAGGAGGTCGTGGGTTCGATCCTGACCCTGATGCCTGCTGTATATTTGGAGTTTGCATGTCTCTCTCTCTCATCATCATCACGGTGGCTAGGTGTTAACTACCTCGCCTGGTATACAGGAGGTTGTGGGTTCGATCCTGACCCTGATGCCTGCTGTATATTTGGAGTTTGCGTGTCTCTCTCTCATCATCACGGTGGTGAGGAGATGTTAACTACCTCGCCTGGTATACAGGAGGTCGTGGGTTCGATCTGACCCTGATGCCTGCTGNATATTTGGAGTTTGCATGTCTCTCTCTCATCATCACGATGACGAGGAGATGTTAACTACCTCGCGTGGTATACAGGAGGTCGTGGGTTCGATCCTGACCCTGATGCCTGCTGTATATTTGGAGTTTGCATGTCTCTCTCTCATCATCACGGTGGCTAGGAGATGTTAACTACCTCGCCTGGTATACAGGAGGTTGTGGGTTCGATCCTGACCCTGACGCTGTATATTTGGAGTTTGCGTGTCTCTCTCTCATCATTATCACGGTGGCGAGATGTTAACTACCTCGCCTGGTATACAGGAGGTTGTGGGTTCGATCCTGCCCTGTGCCTGCTGTATATTTGGAGTTTCGCGTCTCTCTCTCATCACATGGTGGTGAGATGTTAACACTTCCGGTTATTTTTTCCTCCATGTCTGCATATTTGGGTTTTCTCTCTCCATCATACGGCTAGGAGAAACTAGCCATACATGAGGTCGTGGGGCCTGACCTGGCTGCTGTATTGTTTTCATTCCCTCTCTGTGTTCATTCCACTTTTTCCCNCCACATTTAGAAACATGCATTTAGAGTATTTGGCTGCTATACATTTCCACGTGATAAGCCACTTCGTTGAGGTATCATTTGTGGCCAGGTCACTCCTGAAAATATATAGTGAGTCTTACCTGGTAACATAAAANTAGTTATAAATAGTTTTGTTTCACGAGATGAGGGCGATCACTGATGTTTTTTACAATAGATTAGCGGACTCATCTGATAAGCACGTTAAATTATAATATAGGTAAGCAGACAATATATGTCTCCTTTTCTTTCTCCACTTAAAAACAACGTACCGTTTCCTCGACAACCTAGAGGCCTCACTGCCTTCTGGGAGTGAGTAATTTCAACGGCATTGATATTCGCGACAAGCGAACTCTGCACCAGTTTCGACATTCAGTGTACCCATGCCGATGAAACAAACACACGTTTACCCGTGCTAAAATATGTCCCCATGCCAATAGAAAGTCAAAGAAACCCCGTATTGCGTTAATAGACTGTTTGGGCAAGTGCTTTTAGCGAGCACCAATGAATGCTGGCACGGCACACGAGGGGTGCGTGGCCAACACCACGCCGGGCCGTCTTTGTCTCCCGAGTGACGATGTTTACACATCGCACCAGATACTCATTTGAGGCTGAGTCGACCTAGAGGAGGCCCAGAACCGGTTCAGACAATTGACCGCGAGCGTAAATCGAATTAGGGTCATCAGGTTCGTAGCGCAACGCGCTAACCGTTACGCACGCACGCACTCGTGCCCGCCGACGCTCACCTCGCACACGCATGTCGCCGCCACCCCCCCACCCCACCACCCACCATCCTCAGACATCGCTGCACGGCGTGGACTTGACGGTGCGCGTGCTCACCACGGGTTACTGGCCACGCAGGCGGCCACGCCAAAGTGCAACATCCCCCCGCGCCGCGCCACGCCTTCGAAGTCTTCCGCAGGTATTGCTCCGCTCCCCGCCCGCCCACCGCAACAGTCCCAGTTCCCCAGGAATCCCGACGGTGGATGTCGCTGGTCTTCGGCATAGGAACGTGGAGTTTTCTTCCATTGGCCGAAAGCCGTCAAAAGGGGGTGAGCGGCGCGCGCTCGTTTAGTAAGGGCACGGCTTTGGCTTGACTTTTAAAAGTTGGCGTGTGACGATCGCATCGCTTAAATCGTACCCGTGGTCGTGCGTGCCGTGGGATCTGCGCGTGTGTGAGGGTCGATTTTTGTCGATTCATGGCAGTTTTACCACAATTTGTACTTTGCCCAATCGTCCTGGAACGAATGAGTTTGGTAAAAATGAGACGGTGCAAAATGAGGCAGTGCGGGATGGTACAGAGAAGGCACAGATTAGTGAATTGAGGATGGATTTTTTTCTCGATTTAAAGCTTTCGTGACTGCAGGGATTTATCTTCTTGGTTTTTTCGGTAAAGTCACGTAGAATGGAAATAATAAAATAATAATAAAACATACAAAAAGAAATTATTTTATTTTATTATTTCCATTCTACGTGACTTTACCGAAAGAACCAAGAAAATTGAGGATGGGTTCGATAAATTGTTAGGTGTCGATCTCAAAAATTATTGGCGTCAGCGCTTACATTTTTCATGAGCTACAAGTAGACATTGTCTGCTTGGTATATGTGTGTACATGTGCGTGCGCGAATATTACCGTGTGTGTGTCACTCTGTGTACGTGTGTCACTGCGTGTACGTGGGCCTGTCTCTTCTATCGGTTGCAGTGACTCTGTGATTCATGCCACTGCGCTGCTACCCCATCCACACCTTGGTTCAATTCCCCGGCCACGCTGCAGATCGGTGGCACGTTGGATGCTAACCTGTCCTGTTCCTCCCCTAGGTCAGCCCGGCCTCAAATGAGTGCCCTGGCGCGGTGTGTAAACATCAGCACTCTGGGAACACAAAGGCGGCCGGGCGTGGTGCTGGCCACACCACCCGTCATGCGCCTTGCCGGCCTTCATAGGTGCTCGCTAACAGCACTTGCCTTAACAGTCTCAAAGGCTAAGGCTTGATTGGGAGCGTCTTTGTCTTATCTTGCGTTGTGCGTGCGTGCGCGTGTTATTTGTTGTGCCTTGTAGGTTTTACCTTGCCAAGCACAGTGGGCGCCAGCTCACGCTTCAACACCACATGGGCTCAGCCGACCTCAACGCCACCTTCTACGGCCCCATCAGACGGGTACGGTGGAATCGGAATATTCGTTTATTGCTGGAGGAATCCGATGCGCTATCAAGCTCTTTTTTGTCTCTCACAGATGTCCAGTTGGGGCACGGGGTCAGAATGTTACAGCAAAGAAACAATATAAAAACACGATAGGAGTGCAAAGTATGGGAACGGTAAGCAAATCGCTAGCAAGATTAATAAATCTAAACAATTTTATTTTACCCAGAAAAGCCCACTGAGCTATTAGCTTCTTATCCAGAAGCAACCTGGCCACAAATGATAGCTCAACGAAGCGGGTTATCATGAGGAAATTCATAGCAGCCAAATCATCTAAATAACCTAAACGTACGTTTCTAAATGTGGAGGAGGGAAACAAGCCGGAGGACCCGGAGAAAAAATATTCCTGCGGGAGAACATGCAAACTCCAAATATACAGCAGGTGTCAGGGCCGGGATCGAACCCTCTGACCCCCTGCATACCAGGCGAGGGAGTTAATATCTCCTAGCCACCATGGAATCATTCACTGGCCCCCTCCCCTTTCATCAGAGAACATGCAAACTCCAAATATACAGCAGGTGTCAGGGCCGGGATCGAACCCTCTGACCCCTGCATACCAGGCGAGGGAGTTAACATCTCCTAGCCACCATGGAATCATTCACTCAGAGAACATGCAAACTCCAAATATACAGCAGGTGTCAGGGCTGGGATCGAACCCTCTGACCCCCTGCATACCAGGCGAGGGAGTTAACATCTCCTAGCCACCATGGAATCATTCACTCAGAGAACATGCAAACTCCAAATATACAGCAGGTGTCAGGGCCGGGATCGAACCCTCTGACCCTCTGCATACCAGGCGAGGGAGTTAACATCTCCTAGCCACCATGGAATCATTCACTCAGAGAACATGCAAACTCCAAATATACAGCAGGTGTCAGGGCCGGGATCGAACCCTCTGACCCTCTGCATACCAGGCGAGGGAGTTAACATCTCCTAGCCACCATGGAATCATTCACTCAGAGAACATGCAAACTCCAAATATACAGCAGGTGTCAGGGCTGGGATCGAACTCTCTGACCCCCTGCATACCAGGCGAGGGAGCTAACATCTCCTAGCCACCATGGAATCATTTACTGGCCCCCTCCCCTTTCATCAGAGAACATGCAAACTCCAAATATACAGCAGGTGTCAGGGCCGATGTCGAAACCTCTGACCTCCTGCATACCAGGCGAGGGAGCTAACATCTCCTCGCCACCATGGAATCATTCACTGGCCCCCTCCCCCTTTCATCAGTGGTTCCCGCCCTTGCGCGCGGAATACGCATCTTGGGACGTGGCGGCGACTATTTGGCACGAGATTTGATTGTGGGGGGAAAAAAAAACAACTTTAAATATTTGCGTGGATTCTGAGAAATTACTTTGCGGTTACCAAAATGTACTCGATGAACAAAAGCCTCGCGCGACAAGGGGCTCTTGAGAGAAATCAAGTGATCGACGGACAGCGTTGCAGAAGGGCAATTATTGGAGGCAGATTGGTTTTAAAATGATGACATGCAGAGACAAGCAACAGCTGGATGGAGTGCTTAGTTTAAGGACGGTGAGCAGCGGCACACAAACGCTCCCGAATAAGTGAGACGTCACATTGATGGTTGATAAGAAAAATCGCGTTTGCGCAGGGACACACGTCGCGGGCAGCGTGGATGATCGCCAATGTGTAAGACGAGCAATGGAACGGTAGCCAAAGGAATTGAATGATGCGCGAGATTATTGGAATCCGATTGTTGGAATCCGCTCCACATGTTGCTCCTTGCGGGAGACCACCACCCCCCCCCCTGCTCCCCCCCTCAAACTTACTCCCCTTTACTAAACCGGAAGACCCGGAGGCAAATCCACTTGACCACGGAGGATAGCAACATGCAAACGCCATGTATACAGGTCGTCCCCGACTTACGGTGGTCCGACTTACGATATTTCGATCTTACGATGGCGATAGCGATACGACAAAATTGTTAAATATTTTACATTTCGCGCGGCAGGCCAACGCAGCAGCGTACTGTACGTTGGGACGCTGCCGGGATGTACTGTACGCATCTCCCGCCTTGTGTGGTGATGCCTCACTCTCACCAGCGGTTGACGGAGTTAAATTGTCTCGGCGTTCAATAGGAATGTTTCCTGAAAAAACTTTCTATGAAATTGCAGTTCATATAGGTAGGCTAGAATTTACCTTGATTTTTACTTTAAATTTCACTGTGCAATACAGTATTGTATTTAATAAATACATACAGTATATAGTTTATACAGTACGGTACTGTAAATTGCTTGTTTTGCTAAATTATCACCATTCTTTAAGACTCTGGGTAGGCTAGGCCATTTCGACTTAAGATATTTTCGACTTGCGATGATGGGGTCGTCGTAACGCATCTCCATTGTAAGTCGGGACTACCTATACAGGCGTCACGACGGTCGCATCGAACCCACAACCTCCTGCATACCCCCTCCCCTCCCCGCCACCCTTACTTAGACGGGAATGTGAACACCCACAATCTTTCCTATGGCTGCTGATGTAGATGCAGAGCAGCGACGACAATTTCACATTCGGGCGGTCGAGCCAGACAACCGTGTCACGAGCAGCCGATTAGTGCACCGCTGTGAGATGGTCTATTTGTGCCCGTCCACAGATAGGATGACGGCACGGGATGAGGGGAGGGCGTGAGCGCGCATTTATTTTATTTACGCTAGCGTAATGTCAACTGCCGCAGTGCTGCAGTGGATCAATGTTTTTGCCGAGACGGTTAAAGTAAAGCAACGTCGGGTATTGCGTTTCTCCGCCAAGCGAAGGAATCCGCCCGCGTAGGTTTTTGGCGGTCGCGCCTCGTGCAGCGTCGTCTTTGGTCGCGCCGCGCCGAGACGCCTCCACAGCAGGGCTGGGGCGAAACGTCGGACGCCGTGCCGAACAACGCGCGGAATGACCCGTGAGCGCACGCACGGGCAGCTCCCTAAACTAAACTATTTTGTTTCAGGGTAAGGCCCAATGTGCTGTTTAGCGTTCATGCAGAAGTCACCTGGCCACAAATGATAGCAGTAGCCAAATATTCTCAATGCGTGACGTTGATTCTAAATGTGGAGGGAATGAGTAATATTTAAAAAAAACTTTTTGTAAAAACACGCTTTCATGAAATGTACCGTAACTCGTAATGGCAGAACTCCACGACTCCAGGAAGTGGCCCCAAAGCTTGCCACAACGTAAGGGACCGTGGGGATTTACAGCCAACGTCAGTTGAGCGTGGACAATTAGACCCAAGCCGAAACATAAATATAAAAATATATTTTTTAATATATAATTTATTTTTTATGATAGAATATGGTATTGTCATCAGTATGACATAAGTATACCAAGTTTGCCGTCGATACCACATTGGGAAGTGGGTTAAAATTGAGTTACAAGATTTGAGGATACAACAACAACAACAGACAGAGTGAGTTAATAAAAAGCGTGTAAAAAACCGGAGGACCCGAAGAAAAATCCGTGCTACCACGGGGAGAAGAACATGCAAACTCCAAATATATTGCCGGCATCAGAGTCGGGATCGACCCCACGACCTCCTGCATACCAGGCGAGGGAGTTAACATGTCATAGCCACTGAGAGAATTGACACTTGCGTCGCGCAAATTCGGCCCCTCTTAAGACTTTATGACCAGAACACTGCCCCTGTCTGAATTCACAGGCTTACGTTGGTCTGGGCTGGGGTCGGCAACCAAAATCCCTCAATATTATTCAAGAGTCTCACTGCACTCCTTCAAGAGCCACGTTGCAGCTCCAGAGCCTGCAGGTTTGCCACCCTGTCCGATGAGTTGGTTTATCTCCAGACAATCTGAATTGATTCAGACGCTGTCTCTTGAATAATATTGAGGGATTTTGGTTGCCGACCCCAGCACCAGACCAACGTAAGCCTGTGAATTCAGACAGGGGCAGTGTTCTGGTCATAAAGTCTTAAGAGGGCCGAATTTGCGCGGACGCAAGTGTCAATTCTCTCAGTGGCTATGACACGTTAACTCCCTCGCCTGGTATGCAGGACAGAGACCTGGTCTTCACCTGAGGACGGCTGCTTGCGTTGTGGCCGAAACGTCGTGAGAATTATTTTATTATGTTTTATTATTTTATTACTTCCCTTCTACGCGACTGTACCAAAAGAACCAAGAAGAACAATCTGAATTGATACTTCTACGGGCTCCTCTCGTTACTCCTACTCGGCAAATACCATTCCACAGTCATGCTGTCCGCGGTGCGACTTCTCTCGTGGTTTTTTTTCCTTTTGGCACGGTAGAGGTGTTGACGGCCATTCCGTGGTCCAATTGTGGTCTATCGGGTTTGGCTGCGTTGCTAAAACATTCCTTCTCCCTCCGGCTTTGACCACGGTCAAACCACGCTTGGACTCGCATTGATCTTATTGCCAGTGATAAGAGACTTTAAACTATTCACTCGCAGACTTGAGTTCTGCTGACTCGTCCGTTAACGGGCAAGATTTCTCGCATGTCTGGCACGCAGGTTTTCCTTTGCTTCCTAAACTTCTGAAGATGCCCGCAGTAACGCTTGGCGATAGCCGGGGAGATTAAATGCTCAACTCCGACGCCTGTTGTATATTTGGAGTTTGCATGTCTCTCCCCGTGGAGTTTTCTCCGGGTCCTCCCCATTTTTTTTCCTCCATATTTAGAATCAACATCACGCGTTTAGAGTATTTGACTGCAGCTATAAATTTCCACATGATTAATCCACTTCCGTTACGCTATCATTTGTGGCCAGATCGCTTCTGAGAAAGAGCTATATAGCTCAGTGGACCTTACCTGGTAAATTATGTTTTTTTGTATTTTAGAGTCTTGCGGTCCCTAGGGCGTTATCACACTCGCCCGCCCCCCCCCCATCTCCAGTCTCACGCCATCACCTCGTCAATCTCACACACACACAACACCGTCCACCCACACCTGTGTCCACTTAATCATCACTCTTTCCCCTTCGCCAGCATCGCGGATGGACAATAAACGGATGAGTGCGTTGCGAGCGAGCGATTGCCCGCATATGGCGGTGGCAGAAACCCCCCCCCCCCCCCCCAACCATTGCAGCCACCAACGCTAAGTTGCCAACGTTGCTGTGTCCGCGGTGTCCCCTACGTTTGTGGGCAGGAGGAAGGGGACTCGAGCATGGGTGGTGCGCAACTCACGGGGAGCAACACGCGCAAGCACATCCTGCAGGTCTCCACGTTTCAGATGACCATCCTCATCCTCTTCAACAACAGGGACAGCTACACCTTCGAGGTGAGCGGCGGTGGCGGCGGCGGCTGGGGCGAAGCGACATCCTCCTCTGACGGGTGCCAGGTGGGGGGGTAGGTGGATTGCGTCAGGACTGGCGCCGTCAAGCGCTCCGAGCACCGATAACGAGCGAGCATCGGGACGCTGCGTGAGGCCAAGCGTATCGCAGTTCCGTTTCCGGCTCGGCGTAGCTCCAGTGGAAAACCAACACTCGTACCGTGAGCGTCTAGCGCTGGCGTGGTTCCAGATGTGCCAGTGGAAAACCAACACTCGTACCGTGAGCGACTAGCGCTGGCTCGGCTCGCATGTGCCAATGGAAAAGGGGTATTGCAGACTCGTGGGTTGGCTGACCCAATGCTGCTGCCGTTCCCCCCCACCACCCCCCCCTCACCCCCCTCTGCAGGAGATCCAGCAGGAGACGGACATCCCGAGAAGGAGCTGGTGCGAGCGTTGCAGTCGCTGGCGTGCGGGAAGCCCACGCAGCGCGTCCTCACCAAGGAGCCCAAGACCAAGGAGATGGAGCCCAGCCACATTTTCACCGTCAATGACCAGTTCACCTCCAAGCTGCACCGCGTCAAGATACAGACAGGTGCCCGGCACAAGGCGGTGTGCGCGTTGGGCTCGGTGGGGTAGGTGGTTGGTGGTGGTTGGGTTTGGGTGGTGGGCGGGTGAGTGAGCGAGCGAGTGATTTTGAAGGGTGGGTGGAAAATGTGGGTGAGCGGAAAGAACACGGTGAGTAAGGGGAACGCTTGGTGGGTGGAGGGCCGGGTGGGTGAGTTGAGTGGGTAGGATGGATGTTGGTTAGTTGCGGAGTGAGTATGTGGGTGGCCGTGTAAATGAGAGGATGCGTGAGTTGTGGGTGGGTAGTTGGGTGAGTGAGTGATTTTGAAGGTGGGTGGAAATGTGAGCGAGTGAAAGGCACGGTGTGAGGGGGTACGCTGGTCGGGGTGGAGGGTGGAAAGCGCTGGGTAGGTGGGTGGGTGAGAGGGTGGATCTGGTTAGTGTATGTTTGTTGAACTTCTTTCGTTACCGTACGTAGCCAACCATGATAATTACTGAGTCAGTATGTGGGTGGCTGTATAATCCATAGGATGTGTGTGTGGGTGGATGGTTGAGTGAGCTGGCGGGTGGTGAGTTACCGGATGGGCGAGAGGATTGGATGGGGTTATTGGGTCATTGGTCGGATGGGTGGTGAGTGGTGTGGATGGGTGAGTAGGTGGGTCGAGTGAGTGGATGGATGAGAGGGTGATTTTGACGAGTGAGCAAGTCGGGCGATGGGTTGAGGTGGATCAAGGAGCGTGGTGCTGGCCACCCACCCCTCGTGTGCCATTCCAGCCTTCGCTAACAGGACTCGCCCCAACAGTGTGTTGAAAGGGGTAAGCATTTACACCATTGGTACCTCATTTGCCAGTAAAAATGTGATATTTGGTTTAACCAATTATCATAATTGGTTTAACCAATTATCATAATTGGTTAAACCATAAAAAATATGATAATTTGTTTAACCAATTATCATAATTGGTTTAACTAATTATCATATTTTTTGCTGACAAATGAGGTACCAATGGTGTAAATGCTTAACCCGAGCTCTCATACTCTGATGGTGCATTGTCTTTGAGTTGTGCGCCTTTTGGCGTCATCTGGTCCAACCCATGTGAGACTAGGCTCTAAGGAAAGCTGTCTCGGGTGTGGACCAATCAACTTCAAGGACAGTGCATACATTATCAGAGTTGTGTTTTTGTTTGCATTTTGACTGCAGGTATTGTGGTCTATGCAAACATGACTCCTCGTAAAAAAGATGTCAGTTCTGTTGTCAGATAAAAGGGTAAAAAACCAATTATCAGTAGAGATAATGCGATTTCAGCCGCATCATCTCTACATAACAAAAAGGCTCAGTCACTTTTACACGCACCTTTACATCAGCCGCACCTAGTTTACACAACAAAGGCTCATTCCTAAAAGCGTGCTTCAGCCGCACCGAACCTCACAAAAATAATATCCAGGGCCTGCTTTGGCTCCTCCCACCCTCAACCAGTATATATACAAGCACTGTTTTCTTGGAATTTCTCTCACTTGATACAGCTATCGTGCTGTGACGGTTCCACCTGAAGACGGAAGCTTGTGTTGCCTCCGAAACGTCGTGATTTTTATTTTATTTTATTTTACTTTTATTAATTTACATTTTTTACCTCCGTGACTTTACCGAAAAAAACGAAGAATATAATTATCAGTGTGTTAAAAGTTATACGTGGCGGTGGGTGGCGGCGGGGCATCTTTATTTCTTTGGCAGTGGCAGCCAAGCAGGGCGAGACGGATCCCGAGCGCAAGGAGACGCGGCAGAAGGTGGACGACGATCGCAAACACGAGATCGAGGCGGCCATCGTGCGCATCATGAAGTCACGCAAGAAGATGCAGCACAATGTCCTCGTGGCAGAGGTGGTGGGGAGCCCTTCCCGTGCCGCGCTAATCCTATGTCCCCTGGGGACAGGCGCCGGGCGGTGGTGGGGCGGTGAGGGTATTGCTCTCTGAGGTGTCTGAGGCTACTCGACGGTGCCGGGCGGATGCCATGTGGGAGCGTCTGGCTCGTGATTGGATAGTCGCGGGTTGAACTGCCGCCCCTCCCCTTCCCGTTATCCAAGCACCCTAAACTAAAACTAAGAAACTTTTTATTTCGATTTAAAGCTTTCGTGACTGCAGGGATTCATCTTCTTGGTTTTTTCGGTGAAGTCACGTAGAAGGGAATAATAAAATAATAAAATAATATAAAATAAATAATTCTCACGACGTTTCGGCCACAACGCAAGCAGCCGTCTTCAGACGCTGTCTCCCCGACAGACCTGTTCTTCACCTGAGGACGGCTGCTTGCGTTGTGGCCGAAACGTCGTGAGAATTATTTTATTATGTTTTATTTTTATTATTTTATTATTTCCCTTCTACGTGACTTTACCGAAAGAACCAAGAAGATAAACTTTTTATTTTACAGGTAAGGCCCGTCGTTGCCGTCGTTCGTGTAAACGCGTGAGTTTACGAGTGGCGTGCTTCCACTTTCGCGCGAAGTGAACAGCGGTGGTGGTCCTCTAGTGGGGAGTGCTCCTCCTTTCGCAGGTTGCATCGGCCACCACGGCATCAGCCACCGCTTACGCTCTTGTGTGCGAGCGCTTGGAGATTCGCATCGCCACATTTGCTGCCAGTGCCATCTTTCTTAACTCCACGCCCCCGTCCACTCTCACCCTTGCTATTTCGCCCGCTCGTTCATTCTAAACTGTCTCCTCTCCATCCATCCGTGCCGCTTTCTTACTCCGAATCCCTCCTGCCTAATTCTTGCCATCACTCGAGATTTTACCGACCTCGCCTGGTATACAGGACGGTCGTGGGTTCGATCCCGACCCTGACGCCTGCTGTATATGTGGACTGTGCATGTTGTCCCCGGGGTCGTGTTTTGTTTTATTCTCCGGGTCCTGCGGTTTTCCCCTCATTGACAATCAATATTTGGATACTGCTGTAAATTTCCATGTGATGAGGCACTTGGGTGAGCTCTATCTTTTGTGACCAGGTCGCTTCCGAAAAAAATCCGTGCAGCTCAGTGGACCTTCCCTGCTCACATAAAAATAGCTTCTAGTTTATGATAATTGTTTTTTTACCCTTCTCTCTGGCAACAAAACTGACACCTTTTTTACAAGGAGTCATGTTTACATAGACCTACAATAGTGCAGTCATAATGCAAACAAAATACATAACTCTGATAATGTGCACTGTCCTTGAAGTTGATTGGTCCACACCCGAGACAGCTTTCCTTAGAGCCTAGTCTCACATGGGTTGGACCAGATGACGCCAAAAGGCGCACATTATCAGAGTTATGTTTTTGTTTGCATTATGACTGCAGGTATTGTGGTCTATGTAAAATGACTCCTTGTAAAAAAGGTGTCAGTTTTGTTGCCAGATAGAAGGGTAAAAAACCAATTATCATATTTTACTGGCAAATGAGGTTCCAATGGAGCTTCTAGTTTAGTTTTAGAATTTCTACTTTTCTCTGCACGCCTTCCTCTCCCGTACACCTCGCTCACTACCCCCCTCCCCCTTCTTCCTCCGACCCCGGCAGGTCACGCAGCAGCTCAAGGCTCGCTTCCTGCCGAGTCCCATCGTCATCAAGAAACGCATCGAGGGTCTGATCGAGCGCGAGTACCTGGCGCGGACACCGGAGGACCGCAAGGTGTACACCTACGTGGCATGAGGAGGAGGAGGTGGTGGTGGTGGTGGCGGCGGAACAGGAGGAGGGGGCAGCCACACTTTGAATCGCTCGCTCGCTCGCTCGCCCGCTCACTCGCCCACCCCGACCGCCGCACGCCCCCACGCGCGCCAACAGCCGGACTAAACGCGTGGGGTCGGAGCGCCGTTAGCGAGCGCCCGTTAAGGCCGTCGCACCGTCACTCACGCTGCTGTGGGGGGGGGGGGGGCGATGGGCGTTGGGCGGTGGGGGGGACCGGGACACACACACACACACGGACACGCGCACCTACCCGCCTCACCCATCTTACACTAATTGTATAAGTGCATGCACGCGCACGCGCGCCACGCACACATTACGCTCGGCCCGGTCATGTTCGCGTGTGGCGTGCGTCCCGGACTGCGTGCGCTCCCGTTACTGGGGGGAAAAAGGAAAAGAGAAAAAAAAANCCCCTCGGATAACTTAACACGAGAAGGGGTGAGGAGGAGAAACAAAAAACAACCGTTAAATAAGTGGTGTAATTGAAAGACGAAGATTATATATGTATAAAAAAAAAGGATGGTAATAATAAAATACACGCGTTCAAACGCTTTTCACGTTTTTTCTTTTGCTCGCCCGGCTTTTGTGAAGCCCGTCTGTCCGAAGGGTTGAGGATCTTGTCGCGAAGGTCAAGGTCACCTTTTCTCATCGCAACCCCACCCCCCCCCTCAACTACTCAGCCCCTGACCCTGCGATCCGCATTTTAAGGCTGTATTTTACGCTGTTGAGTATTAAAAAAAAAAACTTGGCGGAAGTTGGCCTATCAGAATCTCGGGGCCCCCCTCCCCCGCCCCATCAAGCTGAGCTGAAACGCTAACGTCTGTTTTTCGGTTTGTTTTTGCCCTTCGGTCTGATTTTCATTTTGTTGTCGTTTTCTCATTTTGCGGCGTCTCGCTCATTTCGTCTCGTCTGGGGAAGTTGTAACCCCGCTCCCCCCCCTCCGTGTGAGCCACGTGGACAGGGGAAGGGGCGGCTCTTATCGTACGCGCGCGTTGTGTCACGCACGCCATTGCCAAGCGCCCCGTTTTGACCGCCGCCGCGCTACCCGCCGTGTAAAATTCATTCCGTCGGAAGCGTCGGCGCTTTCGACGGGGAGTTTGGGAGGAACGCAGGAAAGGAGGAGGAAAAAACAAAGATAAAAACAGGAGCAACACAAACCAAAAAAGAAATTAAAAGTAAAAAAATGCGGCGCTTCATGCCCATTGTTTTTTTATGGAACCTGTTCATCACCCCACCCCCCCCTCACACGGTATTAAGCGGCACGACTTAAAACGCTTGATTGCGCGTGTGACCATTTCGGCAAGTGATGTGCAGTGCTTGTGTGTGTGTACGCACGGCGTGTGTCGTTCGGCTGTCCGCGTCACCCCGACAAACTTTACACGTTTGACCGCCACCCACCCACCACCTTTCCCTTGGTCGCAGCGTTGCCAGATCGGCGAGAGGACACGTCGCCGCCGCCACGTTTGAACCACGGCGTTTCGGCGTCTTTTAAAAAATTCTCCGTGGCGGTGGTTACAAACAAAAGCACCCGGTTTCCTTGGCCACAGTCTGTGCGGCGGCGGTGGGAAAAAGTGTCCCAAACGCCTCCTTAAGGCGCTTAAAGTCAGGCGCTTAAGTCTCAAACGAGCATTGAAAACGAATACGTGATGCACTTATGAGTTACGATCACTTAAATCGTCGTTCTTCGTGACCCCACCACACCCATGAAGAGCATTGGGGCTTCAGCCATCTATTGGTACCGCTGAGTGAGCGGTGGAATTAAATCCCCCCCCCCCCCGTTCTAAAGAGGTAGAATCATCTGAAACAACAAATGTTGAATCTATCTCGCACCCTTCTGCCCAGCGCTTAGCGGCGCCCCCCGTCAAAGTTGAGTCTTTGAGATACGGCGAGGCTTTCCCCGACCTACGTAGTTCTATAAACAGCTTGTCAGTGAAATCCTGTGTACAACTTAAACTCGTGTTTTAAAAAAATAGATTTTGCAGACGTGCAAGACTTCTGGTCTGGCAACGCTTCCACTAAATGAAATCTTTAGCATCGCTTACCCAGCGGCTTCATCGACACAACACACACACGGTATGTTACTTAGTCATCCAGCCCTGGGAGAAAAGTTTTAATTTAATATAATTTAAATATCTTGAATATATTTAGCAACGCTGCATTTCTTTTTTTTCTAGTTTTCATAAAGAGAATATATTTTTTTCTTCTGTTTTATTATTTTTGGGCTCTCCCCTCCCCATCTCTTCCTCGTCCTTTGACTGCTGCCCACCCTTCTCTGTCTGGGTTTACTGGAAAAATGTATTGGTTTATTTTTTTGGCGGTTTAACTGGCCCATTTCTTCCCGATCTTAAAGCGCCTCTTGAGAGATGTGTACGGAACGGTGCACGCAATGCGTCCTCTCTCCACCCCTCTCTCTCCCCTCCGCGGCTCTCTCCACTCGCAATCGATTCAAGAAATCCGCAATGTCCTGTAATTATATAGCGCGAGACGTAAAATGATAACGTTGAGGAGGAAAAAAAAAAAAACCTGTACATTGGAATCCGAACAGTTGTTGCGTTCAGTTTTTTGGTACATGGTTTGTATGTTTAGTATTAGTGGATGGGTTCACCCTCCAAACCCGTGGGTGCCCAGCGGTTTGCCTGCCGAATAATAAAGACGTTACGGTCAATAAGGACGCACGGCACGAGTGGTGTTTTGCGATGGCCTCCGGGGAAAGGTACAGCGGTGGGGGGGGGTGGTGGGGGGGGACTATTCCATCAAAGTCGACGGTGAAACGACCGCGTCTTTTGTGTATGTTGAACTTTGAACTTTCGCACCACCGTTCGTAGCCAACCGTGCTAATCAGGGATTCATCTTCTTGGTTCTTTCGGTAAAGTCACGTAGAAAGAAAGAACCAAGAAGATACAAAATAAAGTTAAGAAATTAGTTTTCAATCGAGATGATTTTATAGGCATAGCTGCCCTGTGGTTGCTAATATCGGAAGGAAGAGCATTCCAGACGGCCGCAGAAACGCGCCTTTAAAGCGCGCGATGCTTTTGGGGGTGAGGGGGGTCCCCTCCCTTCCTCTCCTCTCCATTGCTTGCCAATTATGACTACGCCATGGCTATAGTGTGCAAAAACTCGTTACGTGCCGTGGAAATATAATGACGACGGCAATCTCAACGACTCTGAAGCGCGAGAGGAAGCCAAGTGATGATCTGGCCTCAACTGTTGTCCCAAGCTCTGCGGTCCTCAACGTTTTGCAGTGAAGTCAGACGTGTAACGAGTGGTTTTACGTGTGCGAGGAAATCGGATGAAACCCACCTCGTGCGAGGAGAAACGTGCTATTCCTTGCATATGGAACAGGTGGAGTCCACTTTTTCTGTAGACGGACTTCTCAACTTCAACCTACGAACTTTCAGAGATACGAACAAACCTGTCCTCATGGCCTGTTCGGACCGAGAGTCGTAAATTCAACCGCCGTGCAATAGATGGCGGTGGTGGCATCTACATCTGCAGAACGTGAAGAACCAGTGGCATCTACATCTGCAGAACGTGAACCAGTGGCATCTACATCTACAGAACGTGAAGAACCAGTGGCATCTACATATGCAGAACGTGAACCAGTGGCATCTACATCTGCAGAACGTGAAGAACCAGTGGCATCTACATCTGCAGAACGTGAAGAACCAGTGGCATCTACATCTGTAGAACGTGAAGAACCAGTGGCGTTTACATCTGCAGAACGTGAAGAACCAGTGGCATCTACATATGCAGAACGTGAAGAACCAGTGGCATCTACATATGCAGAACGTGAAGAACCAGTGGCATCTACATCTGCAGAACGTGAAGAACCAGTGGCATCTACATCTGCAGAACATCAAGAACCAGTGGCATCTACATCCACAGATGATACAACTTTTAAAGCCATTCCCGTGTTTAGTGTACACGCCGTGCAACGTGTTTGTAATCGACGGGGAGTAAAGTTGGTTTTACGAACAAATCGACTTACGAACCTAACTGGTTCGTAAGTAGAGTTCATGTACCACCTCCCTTGCCCACGGGAAGGAAATGTGTCAACATTTGCACGGCAATCCACAAACCCTCGCTTCCTCCGCCAATGCTGCATTAGGTTCTGCGTAATAAAACATAAAAATACATTCGAACGGACGAATGTGATTTACACAAACGTGTGAATGGTACAACACCAAGTGGAATTGTTGTCCTGTCAGCCAACGGAGCCTTCTGGATTGAAGCAGCATGCCAGCAACGATTCTCTTGTACAATCATTGAATTAAAAGTATATATACAGAGACATTTCTCATTAGTTAATTTGCTTTTTATTCCACACACGACGGGTGATCCATTATTTGTGCAATTATCATTTGACATCCTTAACGCAAAACACTTGACGCGTCAAACAGTCGAGACTGGTAGGCACGGTTTCTTACTGGACATCGGATTCCTCTCCATTCTCAAGAAAGATTCTTGTCAACGCGTTAAAGGTATTGCGTCAATACTTTCAAGGGCCGCCCCATGTCGAGATTCCGAAACCAATGTCCAGATTGGCAATCGAACAGACAGACGGGCGACATAGTTTTTAACATTTTTAAATCCTTTATATTAAGTTCGCTTGCTTGCTTACGACCGTGCAAATCTTTTGGTCGTTTTTTAACCCACTTCCCGTGATCCAATCGAGCTGACATTTTCCACACAGACTCGTTGTGCGTGACAATTAATGTTCGTGAAAATTTTTTTCCAAAATTTTACACTTTTTAGGACAAAAATTATATTTAATTACCAATTGCTTAATGGTGCAATGCAATCATCTGACCCATAGGTGGCAGCCATCTCAAGCCAGAGGACGAGATGACTCTAGCCGCCACGCATATAAAGGATTTATAGTGAAAAATTTGTTTTTACGGGTTATACTTGTTTTAAACGAGCTGTTGAGTGCGCGCGATTTTGCGTAACACAGAAGCTGGCGCAGGAGGGGGGGGGGTGCAGCGAGCCCACCGCTAACATACACAATACTACAAGAGGAGAATTGATTGCCGATTCATCGAATCGGTGGTGGGGTGGATTGAGGAGGTAGGCATTTTTGGATTTAAAGCTTTCGTGACTGCAGGGATTCATCTTGGTTCTTTCGGTAAAGTCACGTAGAATGGAAATAATAAAATAATAAATAATAATAAAATATTTATTATTTTATTATTTCCATTCTACGTGACTTTACCGAAAGAACCAAGAAGATGAGTTAGGCATTATTACACCTATTCACGACACTCGGTTTAAATGCCCATGTCCTGTGGCCGGGTGACTGGGGAGGTCACAACCGCTCAGTTCTGACCTCTGAATGCCACGGATTAAACGGCTCGCAATTTGAATAAATCTAAAGTCGTGGTGAGATCAGACTGCTCACTCGCTGGGATGCCACGCTGGTGAGATGTTAACTACCTCGCCCGGTATACAGGAGTCGTGGGTTCAAACCTCGACCCCGACGCCTGTTGTATATTTGGAGTTTGCGTGCGTCTCTCCCTGCCCGTGGTGGNCGCGTGGATATTTCTCCCTCCGACATTTAGAATCGACATCACGCGTTTAGAATTATTTGGCTGCGAGAAATTTGCACGCGATAAGCCCGCTTTGTTGAGATATCGTTTGTGGCCAGGTTGTTCCTGAAAAAAAAAGATCCATAGAGCTCAGTGAGCCTTGCCTGGTAAAACAAATCACAGTTTGAAATGACAAAAAAAAGTTGCATCTTTTTGTAAGAGGCGTTTCAAACTATGGCGGCGTGGCGTCGTTCCATGAAACTTCAGCTGGTTTGTGTGTTCATGCGATTAACGTCGATTGCATTCAATAATTAATGATTATTCACGTAATTAATTTCAGTAATTAAGTTGTTACAATCGACTTTGGCAATGGTTTTGACCTGACTGTAAGATTTCACGTAGAAATAAAATAAAATAAATAATAGAGTACAACGTTTCGATTGCAACACAAGCAACCATCATCAGGTAGAACTACATTTGAGAGAGACAAAACTCAGACACAGAGACACACAGACACAACATAGACACACAGGCCTGTGCTTGTGTCTCCGTGTCTGTGTTTGTCTCAAAACGTCGTACTGTATTATTTAATTTATTTTCTTTCAACGTGACTTTACCGAAAGAACCAAAGAGTAGTACCTGCAGTCACGAAAGCTTCAAATCAAGTTCGTAAGATTTCACTTAAACTTTATAAACGCCCAATGTCATCGCTCTCATTTTGGGTTATGACAAGTCCTCTATTCAGCCGAACTCCAGACATTTATCTCGGATGTCGTAAGTTCGGCTTTGCTCCCTCTGCCACAGCACACACCCAGACGGAGTCTCGGTACATCCCGAGGTCTATGAAGCACGTCGCAATCTCACTGGGATGAGCTTCAAAATAATTCCATCGGATCTCGGAACAAATGTGATTCCCGCCACCTGAACGCAGACGGGAATTGTGCGTGTGCGTGCGTGCGGACGTACGTACGTAGAGCATCTTTTGCGTCGCACGTACGCCAATCGTGATCATTGGAGGTACGGGGGGGGGGGCAAAGGACAAACTGAAGACAGAAATCAGTTGGACGCGACGGAAATGAGTTTTTCAATTCCCCGAACTCTCTCCCGACGCAAGCCTGGACAGGCTGGACGACCTCCTCGATCCGATAGCCCAAATCTTCATCGCTGCGCCACGCGCCGTCGCGCGTGCGACACCTCTCCGTGGCTGTGGGGGGTGGTGGGTGGGTGTGGGGGTGGTGGGTGGGTGTGGGGGTGGTGGGTGGTGTGGGGGTGCGGGTGGGGGNTGGTGGGTGGGTGGGGGNTGGTGGNTGGGTGTGGTGGGTGAGTGTTTGGGGGGTGGGTGGGGGTGGGGGTTGGTGGGGTGGTGGGTGGGTGTTTGGGGGTGGTGGGTGGGTGTGGGGGTGGTGA
The DNA here is from genome assembly GCA_018977245.1 of Lethenteron camtschaticum. NCBI lineage: Eukaryota > Metazoa > Chordata > Hyperoartia > Petromyzontiformes > Petromyzontidae > Lethenteron > Lethenteron camtschaticum. Next base: position 9,951,745 of record MU249612.1, on the reverse strand, counting down.
GTGGTGTGGGAGGTGGTGGGTGGTGTGGGTGGGTGGGGTGGTGGTGGTGGGGTGGAAGGTGGTGGGTTGTTGGGTGGTGATGGGTTGGTTGGGTGGGGGATGGGGGGGTTGGTGGGTTGGGGGAGGGGTGTGGGGGGGCCGCCCCACCCCCCCACCCCCCCACCCCCCTGCGTGACAGCGCCTCCTCAGGAGCTGCCCTGGTTGTAGCACAGCAGCGTGAAGTCGAGCTTGCGGTCCAGTGGCGCAGCGCGAGCAGCAGCTGGCGCGCGGACGCCCGCAGCGCCGCCCCGTGACCCCCGCGACCCCGCGACCCCGTGACCCCGTGACCCCGCGACCCCGCGCCGTCACCACCACCGCGGCGCTCCTCCAGCCAGCGCTGCGCCTTGCCCGCCGCCAGCTCCCACTCGTGGAGGTGGCCGGCGCAGTGGCCCTCCAGCCAGGCCAGCGCCACCGCCGTGGCCCACGCGCGGCCCGCGTCGTCCCGTCGCCGGCCACACCGCCGGCCACACCGCCNTCGCCGCAGGGCCACGGCGACGCGGCGGTCCTTTTTTGTCATCGTCGGCGTCGCTGTCGTCGTAGTTACCGTCGTCGTTAGCGTCGTCGTTATCGTGTTACATCTGCGTCGTCGTCGTAGTTATCGTCGTCGTCGTCGTAGTTACGTCGTCATCGTCGTCGGCGAAGATGTTACCGCCGTCGTATTCGCCGTCGTCGTCGTCGTCGCCGGCGAACCGGTCGACATCGCCGAACGCTTCGCCGCGATCCTCGCCGCCAGCCGAGCCCCGGGCCTCCCACGACACCCCCGGTCAGCGCCACCCACTCTCCTCCCGGACGACGCGCCTCCGGCTTCGCTCGCCGACGTCTCGTCGCCAGAGCTGCCCGCCGTCCCGACAGCGGCACCCTCGGCAACCCGGGCCTCGGCCTCCCGCGACGCTTCCACCGCGGCCTTCGGCCCGGCAGGAGCGGCGCGCTCCGTTGGCCCCGGTGACGCGGCCGCCGCGGCCCGGGCCTCGCGGATCGCCGACCGGACATGCGGCGGCGTCGGCGTCGGTCGGCGAAGCGGAGCCGCGCGATTCCTTGGCGTCGGATGCGGCCCGCGAGAACGCGCTGGCGACCTGCTCCATCAGCTGGCGGTGGCGGGCGCCGGCGGGCTCGCTCGCCGGCTTGAATCCGGACAGTCCGGCACGGACGGGTTCTGGTGAAAAGAGAGAGGCCCCCCCCACACACACGGCCCAGCGGGGCGAGCCATTCAACCCGTGCGTCGCTCGCTTGCCGAAAGACGCGAAGCCAATTGCAGTCGCGATCTCTTGTTACCTAACTCCTGGACGTACGCGTGCAGGGGTTGGCCTACGTCCATCGGTTTTTCTTTCAGCTTCCATCGCGATGACATACGCGTGCCCGTACGTCACCGGGACAGAAGCTGGAAGAAACATTTGCGTGAAATAACTTTGCAGGAGCCGAGGCTCCCAGGAGGCCGTGCTTGAGGGCACGTGGCCCTGTTTTGGCGCCGGCTATCGCAGAGTGGCGGCGGTCGTGGCTGTAGCCGCGTGGCTGTAGCTGTGTGATGTAGTTGTGTGGCTGTAGCTGTCTGATGTAGCTGTCTGACTGTAGCTGTGTGGCTGTAGCCGTGTGACTATAGCCGTGTGGATGCAGCCGTGTGGCTGTAGCCGTCTGACTGTAGCTGTCTAACTGTAGCCGTCTGACTGTAGCCGCGTGGCTGTAGCTGTGTGGCTGTAGCTGTCTGACTGTAGCCGTCTGACTGTAGCTGTGTGGCTATAGCTGTCTGACTGTAGCCGCGTGGCTGTAGCTGTGTGGCTGTAGCTGTCTGACTGTAGCCATCTGACTAGCTGTCTGACTGTAGCCGCGTGACTGTAGCTGCGTGTGTCCGCGTGCGGGCACCGGGTGGGAGAGGCTGGGGTGACGGGCGATCTGGCGGAGCGACGCGAAGGGCGAGGAGCGGGCGAGCTGCTCCAGGCCGACGCCAGTGGCCTCGGCGAACTCCGGCGACAGCGAGAAGGAGCCCTCGGCCTCCTGCAGGTCCAGCTGTGAGAGATGCACGTGCAGTCACAAAGACAAAGATCCCTAAACCCTGTATAGCCTCAACAGCGTGGGGGCAAGAGCCCTCGGCCTCTTGCAGGTCCAGCTGTGAGAGACACGTGCAGTCACAAAGACAAAGATCCCCTTCACCCGTATAGCCTCCACAGAGCGTGGGGCAAGTGCCCTCGGCCTCTTGCAGGTCAGCTGTGAGAGACACGCGCATCACAAAGACAAAGATCCCCTCCCCCGTATAGCTCACAGAGCGTGGGGGCAAGAGCCCTCGGCCTCCTGCAGGTCCAGCTGTGAGACACGCACGCGCAGTCACAAAGACAAAGATGCCCGCCCCCGTATAGCCTCAACAGAGCGTGGGGCAAGTGCCCTCGACCTCTTCGGCACTGTGGCACACGCAGCTGGGNAGTCAATCACGTCGCCTGTGTCGACCACTCACTCCCGCACCCCGATCAGCATGGTGGCTATGTATGGTGCGAAAGAAGTTCCACATAGCCTGCAGCCAGCCACCCACTCATTCACTCACCCACTCATTCAATTAGTCACCCANTCACCCACTCAGTCACCCATTCTCACGTTCTGCCACTCACCAACTCACCCATTCAGTCACTCACTGACTCACCCAATAATTAATTCAGTCACCTGCTCTCTCATTCCCTCAACATTCACTCATTTGCCACTCACCCACTCATTCAGTCACCCATTCACCATTCCGTCACCCATTCACTCATTCCATCACCCACTCATTCCGTCACACACTCACCCACTCACCCATGAATCCGCCAAGTCCTGCAACTCATCCACCCACCCACACAAGGGGGCATGGGGTCGTCGCGATCGCCGTGGGGCNCAGCGTCGCGCAGTCGCGATGAACGGCGGCGGCGGCGGGGGNCGCTCACCAGGGCGGCGTAGGCCGGCGTGCCGAGTCGTCCTCGGCCCGCGNCCCGGCGCCTTCCGGGCCCCTTCCACAGGCTGGGGCACGACGCCTTCTGCAGCGCCTGGCTCACCGGCGCGCCAGCCTGCAGCGACGCAGCNCACCGCACNNCACGCAATAACGCTCGCACACAAGTTCACAGTAGGGCACAGGTGGTGCATCAGCCACTCGCTCGGTCATCTTGGTCAGTCACCCGTGGCACCGCTGGGTCGCCCATGACCTCCTGCCAGCGGGCGTTCGACACTCACGTGGCCTCAAGGTGCACAGAGCCTGGCACGGGCGTCGTGGTGATGTCACCGCCACTTGGGCGAATGGCGGTTGTTGCAGTGTGTATGTGCCAGCATCTCGGTCACGACCCGTGCACCTGTTGGCTGCCCGNGACCTCCTGCCAGCGGGCGTTCGCACTTCACGTGGCCTCAAGGTGCACGTGGCCTGGCAAAGGCGTGGTGNGTCAACGCACTTGGCGCAGTGGCGAATAGCGGTTTTTGTGTCAGTGTGTGTGTGCCAGTCATCTCAGTCGACCCGTGGCACCTGCTGGGTCTGCCCCTGACCTCCTGCCAGCGGGCGTTCGACACTTCACGTGGCCTCAAGGTGCACTTGGCCTGGCACAAGCGTCGTGGTGCGTCACCGCCACTTAGTGCGAATGGCGGTTTTGTNGTGTGGGNAGCGGTGGCGTAGCGGTTAGCGCGCTGCGCTACGAACCTGGCTACCCGGGTTCGATTCCCGCTCACGGCTATCACCGGTGACGATTATTTGAACCTGTCCTGGGCCTCCCTAGGTCTACTCAGCTTCAAATGAGTAGCTGGTGTGGTGTGTAAACATCGCTACTGGGGAGAAAAAGGTGGCCGGGGGTGNTGATGGCCACCCACCCCTCGTGTCCGTGCCGCCTTCATAGGTGCTACTCGCTAAAGCACTTGCCCCAACGGTCTGTTAAGGCTATACGGGGGGATCTTTGTCTTTTTGTGACGTGTATGTGTGACTCTGTGTGTGTGATGCTGCGCGTCACGTNGTGTGTGACGCGGTGGGTGTGGCTACGTGCGTGTGTGAGTGGTGGTGTGTGACCAGGCTGTGTGTGTGTGTGTGACGCGGATGGTGTGTGGGTGGTGTGTGATGCTGTGTGTGTGCGTGTGTGTGTGACGCTGTGGTGATGCAGCGTGCGTGTGACGCTGCGTGCGTGTGTGATGCTGGTGTGTGACCGTGGTGACCGTGATCTGAGCTGGTGTGANGTGGTGGTGTGTGACGGTGTGAGTGCGTGTGTGACGCTGTGTGTNCGGTGTGTACCGGTGTGTGACGTTGTGTGTGCTGCGTGTGTGGTGTGTGNCGCTGTGGTGTGTGACGCTGTGCGTGGTCGTTGTGTGATGCTGGTGGTGACGCTTGTGTGTGTGGTGTGTGACGTGGTTGCTGCCCTGGAGCGAGGAGGCCGTCGAGGGAGCTCTGCGACGGAGCGGGGAACACCGGCTGCTGCACTGCGTCTGTGATCGGAGAGGTCAAGGGGTCACAGAGGGGTCACGGAGGGGTCACTGCACATCTCGCTCTCTCCACTCCACGTAGAGGATCACCTGCCTGCCTGCCTGGCTTCCTGCATGCCTGGCTGGCTGCCTCGCTGTGCGTGACCTGGCATGACCTCACGTGACCGGGGTGTCATGCCCCCATGTGACCCGGCGTGACCCACGTGACCCACGTGACCCATGTGACCCGATGTGACCCCGCGTGACCGGGGTGACCTGCCCCGCGTGACCCGATGTGACCCGACATGACCCCGCGTGACCGGGCGTGACCCCACATGACCCCACGTGACCGAGCGTGACAGGGGTGTGATGCCCAATGTGCCTCGACTCGACCCCGCGTGACCCCGCCGTGACCTCCGACGTGCGGGCTACTCACCGTCGTGGTGGCTCTCAGTGGCGGCCCTGACGTGTGCGGGGAAGCTGAGCGGGGCGCCCGAGCCGGCGTCAACGCTGGCAAGGCGAGCGTGGCGGCACGGCACGCCGCTCGCTCGGCTGGCGCGCACCGCCAGCGCCAGCCAGCGCCGGCTACGAGCTGCCGGCGGGGAAGGGCGGGGGGNCGGCGGGGAGTTAACGGCACAGGGAGACGGAGAGAGATGGGGGCGACGACCACGGGATGGGATGCATTGAGGGAGGGAGGGAGGGAAAAGGAATAAATTACGAGATAATTAACATAGCCACATGGAGAAGACATGCAAAACTCCAAATATACAACAGCAGGCGTTCAGGTTCTGGATCGAACCCACGACCTCCCGCATACCAGGCGAGGTAGTTAACATCTCCTAGCCACGTGGAGAGAGACGCGCAAACTCCAAATATACAACAGCAGGCGTTCAGGTTCGGGATCGAACCGCGACCTCCCGCATACCAGGCGAGGTAGTTAACATCTCCGAGCCCAACTGGCTGTTGTCATCGTTAGTGGTGGCACGTGAGAGCGGTGGAGTGGGCAGGGGGCATTGGAGGAGGTGGAACTCGGCTTCGCGACCCACCACTGTCGCATGCCTCCCTCTCGGCCTTCCTCTCGAGCTCGCGGGCGAGCGCCCGCGCCGCCACGAGGTGGATCTGTCCCCGGATTCCGCGTCGGCGTCGACGGCGCCGGCGGGCGACCCCTCCTCCATGAGCGCCCGCACGTCGAACCGCGCCCGCCACTCCACGGGCCGCCCGTCAAACACGGCCCGGATCACGGCGACGCCGGACCCCGGATCCGGCTCCTCCGGGCTCCCCGCAAACCCCGGCTCCCGCCGGCGGGGCGAGCGTTCGGTGGGGGGGGTCCGTGGGGGAGTGGATCCGTGCCGGGTTTTGCGTCGCGGGGGTCACGGTGGTCCGTTGCGGAGGTCTGGCGCTCCGGTCCGCATCTTTGTTGTTGTTGTTGTTTCGCCCCCGACGCTTCGGTTCTGCCGACGGCGAGAAGAGAATTCACGACGGAATTGGAGCAGCATCGTCATCATCATCGTCACCATCGTCACGATGACGATGGTGATGATAAGCAAGTTACTCAAAATGAATCAATACAAATACACTGCAACTTGCCCGAAGTCACACACTGTACATTCATGACGATCGCATCACGAAGCTTGGGCAACAGCAGAACATCAAGAACATCAACAACAACATCAACAACATCATCAACATCATCAACAACAACATCAACAACAACNACACNACATCTCATCAACAACATCATCACCAACATCAACAACGACAGTCACAACAACATCAACAACAGACAACAACACAACAACACATCATACATCAATCAACACCCACATATCAACAACACAACAACAACAATCATCAACAACAACAACNNCNACATCAACACACATCATCAACAACAACAGTTCATACAACATCATCAACATCATCAACAACATCAACAACATCATCATCATCAACATCAATCAACATCAACAGTCATCNACATCATCAACCAACTCATCAACATCACAACANCAACACCATCAACAACATCAACAACAACAACATCAACAACATCAACAACAACACCATCAACACCATCAACAACAACAACAACGACGGTCCCTGGCCCACAGGCGACGCACTTGTGTGGGCACCTCGAGTGGCAGCGGCTGCTTCTTCTCCGGAGCTCGGCTGCTTCCGCTGTCGCCGAAACGTCAGACTCAGCTGCGGAGAGAACGGCACACTCACACCGCTGGGTCACACCGCTGCGTCACACCACTGCGTCAACCACTGCGTCACACCCTGCGTCACACCAGCGTCACACCGCTGTCANACCGCTGCGTCAACCACTGCGTCACACCATCAACCGCTGCGACACCACTGCGTCAACCGCTGCGTCAACCGCTGCGTCAACCGCTGCGTCACACCGCTGCGTCAACCACTGCGTCACACCACTGCGTCAACCACTGCGTCACACCGCTGCGTCAACCACTGCGTCACACCACTGCGTCAACCACTGCGTCAACCACTGCGTCACACCACTGCGTCAACCGCTGCGTCACACCACCGTCAACCACTGCGTCAACCACTGCGTCAACCACTGCGTCACACCACTGCGTCAACCACTGTCACACCACCGTCAACCACTGCGTCACACCACTGCGTCAACCACTGCGTCACACCGCTGCGTCAACCGCTGCGTCAACCACTGCGTCAACCACTGCGTCAACCACTGCGTCAACCGCTGCGTCAACCACTGCGTCAACCACTGCGTCAACCGCTGCGTCAACCGCTGCGTCAACTGCTACACCGCCGTCACCCGCACCCAAAGAAGAGTTCACTGAGTGGTGTTTACCNCTAAAAGTAGTNCGAACCGGTGTACTTGTTCTTCGGAGTTCTTGCTGTGGTTGTTTTGTCCAGCTAGGGCCATGACTCCAAAAAAGTCAGTTTTCCAGATGGGTAAAAAACAACATATTTCGTCATAGATGTGTTGCTTAAATGCGTTACACTGATGGTCTCAAGGCAAACGATGAAAAGTTCATAACTCACTGGGGTTTATTCTTGGTTCTTTCGGTAAAGTAGTAGAGGGAAATATAAAATCATATGCTTAAAAAATCTTGCTGTGGTTTTCAACNTATATTTGCTTGTGTGTGCATCGAAAGCGTGAGAATTTTATTGTTTTATTTTTATTATTTATTATTTCCCTATCTACGTGATTAGAAGAACCAAGAATATGAATGCCAGTCAAAAGCTTTTCTATTTATTTATTTAACCAGGTAAGGCCCACTGAGCTATGTGCTCTTTCAGAAGCGCCCTACCCACTGAGCTCAACCAAGTGGCTTATGGTCANGTGGAAATTTAGCAGCCAAACACTCTAAATGTGGAAAAAACTGGAGAAAAATCCACGCGACCACGGAGAGAGACACGCAAACTCCAAATATACAGCAGCAGGTGTCGGGATCGAACCACGACCTCCTATGTACCAGGCGAGGTAGTCAACATCTCCTAGCCACCGAGAGAGAGACAGGTAAACTCCAAATAAACAGCATCGTCAGGGTCAGGATGGAACCCGCGACCTCCTGTGCACCAGGCGAGGTAGTTAACATCTCGCCACGGGGAGAGAGAGAGACACGCAAACTCCAAATATACAACAGGCGTCAGGGTCAGGATGGAACCCGCGACCCTCCTGTGTACCAGGCGAGGTAGTTAACATCTCACCACGGGGAGAGAGAGAGAGACACGCAAACTCCAAATAAACAGCATCGTCAGGGTCGGGATGGAACCCATGACCTCCGTGTACCGGGCGAGGTAGTTCACATCACAATTGCGGGCGCTGTACCGTCACCTGGCAGATCGCGAGCGGCGGGCGGCCGAGTGTGAGGATGGGAGGGATCGAGACGCGGGCGGCGGCCGTCCGGCGTGGAGACGCTGCGAGCGAACGATGTCGGGGGACGCGGCTCGCTCGGCCCTGCCGGGAGACGCTCCACCGACTGGGAGACAGGGAGAGGGACAGGGAGAGAGACAGGGAGAGAGACAGGGAGAGAGACAGGGAGGGAGACAGGGCAGAGGCAGGGAGATAGGGAGAGAGATAGGAGAGAGAGAGAGACAGGGAGAGAGACAGGCAGGGAGACAGAGAGAGGGAGGGAGAGAGACAGGGAGAGAGAGACAGGGAGACAGGGCAGGGAGACACGGGGAGAGAGACGGAGACAGGGAGACNGGGAGAGAGACATGGAGAGGGAGACAGGGAGAGGGAGAGAGACAGGGAGAGGGAGAGAGACAGGGAGAGGGAGAGAGACAGGGAGACACAGGAGAGAGACAGGGAGACAGGGAGAGAGACAGGGAGACAGGGAGAGAGACAGGGAGACAGGGAGAGAGACAGGGAGACAGGGAGAGACAGGGAGACAGGGAGAGAGACAGAGCGAGAGACAGAGAGACAGGGCAGAGAGACAGGGAGAGAGACAGAGAGACAGGGAGAGAGACAGGGAGACAGGGAGAGAGACAGGGAGAGAGACAGGGAGACAGAGACATGGAGAGGGAGAGAGACAGGGAGAGAGACAGGGAGACAGGGAGAGAGACAGGGAGACAGGGAGAGAGACAGAGCGAGAGACAGAGAAAGACAGGGAGAGAGAGAGGGAGAGAGACAGGGAGACNGGGAGAGAGACAGGGAGAGGGAGAGAGACAGGGAGAGGGAGAGAGACATGGAGACAGGAGAGAGACAGGGAGACAGGGAGAGAGACAGGGAGACAGGGAGAGAGACAGAGCGAGAGACAGAGAAAGACAGGGAGAGAGACAGGGAGACAGGGAGAGAGACAGGGAGAGAGACAGGGAGACAGGGAGAGAGACAGGGAGACAGGGAGAGAGACAGGGAGAGAGACAGGAGACAGGAGACAGGGAGACAGGGAGAGAGACAGGGAGACAGGGAGACAGGGAGAGAGACATGGAGAGGGAGAGAGACAGGGAGAGAGACAGGGAGAGAGACAGAGACAGGGAGAGGGCAGAGAGACAGGGAGAGGGAGAGAGNCAGGGAGACAGGGAGAGAGACAGGGAGACAGGGAGAGAGACAGGGAGACAGGGAGAGAGAGCAGGGAGACAGGGAGAGAGACAGGGAGACAGGGAGACAGGGAGACAGAGAGAGACAGGGAGAGAGACAGAGAGACAGGGAGAGAGACAGGGAGACAGGGAGAGAGACATGGAGACAGGGAGAGAGACAGGGAGAGAGACAGGGAGACAGGGAGAGAGACAGGGAGACAGGGAGAGAGACAGAGCGAGAGACAGAGAAAGACAGGGAGAGAGAGAGGGAGAGAGACAGGGAGAGGGAGAGAGACAGGGAGAGGGAGAGAGACAGGGAGAGGGAGAGAGACATGGAGACAGGGAGAGAGACAGGGAGACAGGGAGAGAGACAGGGAGACAGGGAGAGAGACAGAGCGAGAGACAGAGAAAGACAGGGAGAGAGACAGGGAGACAGGGAGAGAGACATGGAGAGGAGAAACAGAGAGATGGAGGGAGAGAGACAGAGAGAGAGACTGAGAGACAGAGAAATGGTGGGAGATAGACAGGGAGAGAGACGGAGGGAGAGAGACAGGGAGAGAGACAGCACTTGCCTCTGTGGTGACATCACCGTTACCCCCTCTGTTTCAGACGACACAGCAGGGACTAATGGTGGTGATGGTGATGATGGTGGTGGTGATGATAATGGTGGTGATGATGGTGGTGGTGATGGTGGTGATAATGGTGGTGATGGTGATAATGGTGGTGATGGTGATAATGGTGGTGATGATGGTGGTGGTGATGGTGGTGGTGATGATAATGGTGGTAATGGTGGTGATGGTGGTGGTGATAATAATGGTGGTAATGGTGGTGATGGTGGTGGTGATGGTGCTGGTGATGGTGGTGGCGCTCGTCTCCAAAACAACAACAACACCACCAACTCTACTACGAGCACCTGCTCCAACAGTCGTGTTAAGGCTACACGGGTGGGTGATCCTCTTTGTCTCTGTGCACCGGCACCGCCGTTTACCGTTGTCCGGGCAGCTCCCGCGCGATCCGCGCCGAGTGTGAGGATGGGAGGGATCGAGACGCGGGCGGCGGCCGTCCGGCGTGGAGACGCTGCGAGCGAACGATGTCGGGGGACGCGGCTCGCTCGGCCCTGCCGGGAGACGCTCCACCGACTGGGAGACAGGGAGAGGGACAGGGAGAGAGACAGGGAGAGAGACAGGGAGAGAGACAGGGAGGGAGACAGAGAGGCAGGGAGATAGGGAGAGAGATAGNGAGAGAGACAGGGAGACAGGGAGAGAGACAGGGAGAGAGACAGGGAGACAGGGAGAGAGNCAGGGAGACAGGGAGAGAGACAGGGAGACAGGGAGACAGGGAGAGAGNCAGGGAGACACGGGGAGAGAGACAGGGAGAGGGAGAGAGACATGGAGAGGGAGACAGGGAGAGAGACAGGGAGAGAGACAGGGAGAGAGAGAGACAGGGAGAGGGAGAGAGACAGGGAGACAGGGAGAGAGACAGGAGACAGGGAGAGAGACAGGGAGACAGGGAGAGAGACAGGGAGACAGGGAGAGAGACAGGGAGACAGGGAGAGAGACAGGGAGACAGGGAGAGAGACAGAGCGAGAGACAGAGAGACAGAGAGACAGGGAGAGAGACAGAGAGACAGGGAGAGAGACAGGGAGACAGGGAGAGAGACAGGGAGAGAGACAGGGAGACAGAGACATGGAGAGGGAGAGAGACAGGGAGAGAGACAGGGAGACAGGGAAGAGACAGGAGCAGGGAGAGAGACAGAGCGAAGACAGGAAAGACAGGGAGAGAGAGAGGGAGAGAACAGGGAGACAGGGAGAGAGACAGGGAGACAGGAAGAGACAGGGAGACAGGGAGATGGAACAGGAGAGAGACAGGGAGACAGGGAGAGAGACAGGGAGACAGGAGAGAGACAGAGCGAGAGACAGAGAAAGACAGGGAGACAGGGAGACAGGGAGAGAGACAGGGAGAGAGACAGGGAGACAGGGAGAGAGACAGGGAGACAGGGAGAGAGACAGGGAGAGAGACAGGAGACAGGGAGAGAGACAGGGAGGGAGAGAGACAGGGAGAGGGAGAGAGACATGGAGAGGGAGACAGGGAGAGAGACAGGGAGAGAGACAGAGACAGGGAGAGGGAGAGAGACAGGGAGACAGGGAGACAGGGAGACAGGGAGAGAGACAGGGAGACAGGGAGACAGGGAGACAGGGAGAGAGACAGGGAGACAGGGAGAGAGACAGGCAGGGAGAGAGACAGGGAGACAGGGAGAGAGACAGGGAGAGAGACAGAGAGACAGGGAGAGAGACAGGGAGACAGGGAGAGAGACATGGAGACAGGGAGAGAGACAGGGAGAGAGACAGGGAGACAGGGAGAGAGACAGGGAGACAGGGAGAGAGACAGGCGAGAGACAGAGAGACAGGGAGAGAGAGAGGGAGAGAGACAGGGAGAGGGAGAGAGACAGGGAGAGGGAGAGAGACAGGGAGAGGGAGAGAGAGAGAGGGAGAGAGACAGGGAGACAGGGAGAGAGACAGGGAGACAGGGAGAGAGACAGAGCGAGAGACAGAGAAAGACAGGGAGAGAGACAGGGAGACAGGGAGAGAGACATGGAGAGAGAAACAGAGAGATAGGGAGAGAGACAGAGAGAGAGACTGAGAGACAGAGAAATGGTGGGAGATAGACAGGGAGAGAGGGAGAGAGACAGGGAGAGAGACAGCACTTGCCTCTGTGGTGACATCACCGTTACCCCCTCTGTTTCAGACGACACAGCAGGGACTAATGGTGGTGATGGTGATGATGGTGGTGGTGGTGGTGGTGATGATGGTGGTGGTATGGTGCTGGTGATAATGGTGGTGATAATGGTGGTGATGGTGATAATGGTGGTGATGGTGGTGGTGATGGTGGTGGTGATGATAATGGTGGTAATGATGGTGGTGGTGATAATAATGGTGGTAATGGTGGTGGTGGTGGTGATGGTGGTGGCGCTCGTCTCCAAAACAACAACAACACCACCAACTCTACTACGAGCACCTGCCCAACAGTCGTGTTAAGGCTACACGGGTGGGTGATCCTCTTTGTCTCTGTGCACCGGCACCGCCGTTTACCGTTGTCCGGGAGCAGCGTCCCGCGCGATCCGCGCTGACTGCCGCCTCGCTCACCCCTCGCTTCAGATCCCTCGGTGCGCCCGTCCTGACACCTGTACCACACACGCACACACGCACACAGAGAGAGTGAGAGCCTTTGACTTTGAAACCACCTTCATTGCAGCCAGCAGCACAACGCACCAGAGCCCAATTCACGTGCGCATGTCACAAACATCACGGGACGCAAGAAGAAATCACCGATGTCTCGTGTCGCCTAGGGACACTGACATCGGACACACGAAGAAATCACCGATGTCTCGTGTTGGCTAAGGACACTGACATCGGACACACGAAGAAATCACCGTTCTCTCGTGTCGCCTAGGGACAATGACATCGGACACTTGAAGAAATCACGAATGTCTCGTGTCGCCTAGGGCAATCACATCGGACACCCAAGAAATCACCGATCTGCCCATACATGGACGGTAGTGGGCATGGAGTCTCTTGCCCGTGATGTGTCGGATTGAATCGATACGGCTCACGGTTCGCGCGTGTGTTCAGCGTCGGTGCTCTCTGGCTCATCGACAAATCACGATCCGAACCTTTTCCCACGTCGGATCCTGGAGTGGAGGCTGGCTTGTCCCAGCTTGATCCCTGGCGCTGCGGGTTCTTTCTCACTCCGGCTCCGGACGACGTGAAGTCCGTGTCTTGCTCCTGCTGTACACAGTCACACAGTGATCTCCTGCAGGCATGTACTGTGTGTGTGTGGGTGTGTTCATGGTGGCTAAAGCACAGCAAGTTGGTACAGTAGGGGCACAGGTGGTGCATCAGCCAGTCATCTCGGTCATCTCGGTGAGTCGAGCCGTGGCACTGCTGGGTCTGCCCCGTGACCTCCTGCCAGCGGGCGTTCGACACTTCACGTGGCCTCAAGGTGCACTTGGCCTGGCACAAGCGTCGTGGTGACGTCACCGCCAGTGGCGAATGGCGGTTGTTGTTGTTCTTCATATATTTGGAACGCCAGGTGTTGGAGGAGCGGGCTGTGAGGTGGTGAGGACATCGCAACTCAGTGCCGCATTCTTGCATCCATCTGTGCGGAACTTTGAGCGTCACCACTGCCGTGGATGGGATTAGCCAAACTTCTATTGCCCCTACTCCCTGCGGGTTGCACCCCCTCCTCCCCACTACTGCGTTACCCCCCCCCCACCACCTCACCCCACCCTTACCACATCACCCCACTGCGTCACCCCCCCCCGCATCACCCCCCCCCACCGCATCACCCCACCGCATCATCCCCCCCCCACCACCTCACCCCACCCCTAACACATCACCCCCCCACCGCATCACCCCCCCCCNACCGCATCACCCCCCCCCACCGCATCACCCCCCCACCACCTCACCCCCCCCCCCAACACATCACCCCCCACCGCATCACCCCCCCCACCGCACCCCCCCCCCACGCATCACCCCCCCCACCACCTCACCCCCCCCCAACACATCACCCCCACCCCCCGCATCACCCACCGCCACCCCCACCCTCCCTACCCCCTACCACACCCCCCCCCCCCGCGTGCCACCCCCCAGCGACTCCTTACCCCTATCCTACCCCATCCGCCCCACCTGCCGCTCCTCTTGCTGCTGCTGCTGGTGCCTCCGCTCCTCCTGCTGCTGCCTCCGCTGCTGCTGCTGCGCTCTGCTGCTGCTGCTCCACCGCCGCTGCTCCTGCTGCTGCTGCTCCTGCTCCTGCGCTGCTGCTGCCTCCGCTCCTGCTGCGGCTGCTGCTGCTGCTTGGCGAAGGCGGCGGCGTCGCAGAGGAAGGCGCAGGCGGTGAGCGAGTCGCCCGGCAGGAGGCTGGAGGGCGCCGGCGCGGCGGGCAGCGCCAGCAGCCCCGGGCAGCCGCCACTCCACGCTGACGGCCGCGAGCGCCGGCTCCAGGCGCGTTNCAGGCTCCGCAGGAGCTGCCCCGAGGAGTGATATGATCAGTTCTAGATTTGAAGCTTTCGTGACTGCAAGGATTCATACTCTTAGGTTTTTTCGGTAAAGTCACGTGGGTAAAAAAGTGTTAAANTTAATAAAAATAAAATAATAAAATCACGACGTTTTGGAGGCAACACCGTCCAGCCAGATTGATGCAGCAAATCTGGCTTGATGTCCCACATGAGAGACTTGTGTTGCCTCCGAAACGTCGGATTTTATATTTATTTTTTTTTATTCATTTTTTGCCTACATTGACTTTACCAAAGAACTAAGAGTAATGATCACTTATGCTGCAGTACATACATTAACATTCCTTCCCCTTTATAATGCTAACCCTACTCCTCCCTTTGATGCTTAATCCATACTAGGGCACTTGCGGTAAAGTCACGTAGAAGGGAAGTATAAAATAAAAAATAAAACATAATAAAAACTACGACGTTTCGACAACCAAGCACCTTTCCCCCCACCCCCCCCCACCACCCCTCTCCCACCCCCCCCACCCCTCTCCCCCCCCCCACCCCCCCACCCCCTCCCACCCCTCTCCCCCCCCCACCCTCTCCCACCCTCCCCCCCCACCCCTCTCCCCACCCCTCTCCCAACCCCCACCCCTCTCCCCCCCACCCTCCCCCCCCACCCCTCTCCCATCTCCCCCCACCCCACCCCTCTCCCACCCTCTCCCCCCCCCACCTCTCCCCCCCCCCCCTCTCCCACCCCTCTCCCCCCCACCCTCTCCCACCCTTTCCCCCCCCACCCCTCTCCCCCACCACCCCTCTCCCCCCCCACCCTCTCCCCCCCCACCCTCTCCCCCCCCNACCCCTCTCCCACCCACCCCACCCACCCTCTCCCACCCCTCTCCCAACCCCCCACCCCTCTCCCCCCACCCCTCCCCACCCCTCTCCCCCCCNACCCTCTCCCACCCCTTTCCCCCCCCACCCCTCCCCCCCCACCCCTCTCCCAACCCCCACCCTCTCCCCCCCNACCCCCCCCCCCCCCTCTCCCCCCACCCCACCCCCCACCCCTCTCCCACCCCTTCCCCCCCACCCCTCCCCCCACCCCACCCCCCCACCCTCTCCCACTCCTCTCCCAACCCCCACCCCTCTCCCCACCCCACCCTTCTCCCACCCCCTCCCAACCCCCCACCCCTCTCCCCCCACCCCTCTCCCACCCCTCTCCCCACCCCCACCCCTCTCCCACCCTCTCCCCACCCCCCACCCTCTCCCACCCCTCTCCCAACCCCCCACCCCTCTCCCCCCCACCCCTCCCCACCCTCTCCCCCCCACCCCTCTCCCACCCCTCTCCCAACCCCCCACCCCTCTCCCCCACCCCCTCCCACCCTCTCCCCACCCCCACCCTCTCCCACCCCTCTCCAACCCCCACCTCTCTCACCCCTCTCCCAACCCCCCACCCCTCTCCCCCCCACCCCTCTCCCACCCTCTCCCCCCGACCCCTCTCCCACCCTCTCCCAACCCCCACCCTCTCCCCCCACCCTCTCCCCCCCACCCCTCTCCACCCCTCTCCCCCCCCACCCTCTCCACCCTCTCCCCCCGACCCCTCTCCCACCCCTCTCCCACCCCCCACCCCTCTCCCCCCCACCCTCTCCCACCCACCCACCCCCCCACCCCTCTCCCACCCCTCTCCCAACCCCCCACCCCTCCCCCCCCCCCCCTCTCCACCCCTCTCCCCCCCACCCTCTCCCACCCTTTCCCCCCCCACCCCTCTCCCCCCCNACCCCTCTCCCAACCCCCCACCCCTCCCCCCCCACCCCTCTCCCCCCCCNACCCCTCTCCCACCCACCCCCCACCCTCTCCCACCCCTTTCCCCCCCACCCCTCTCCCACCCACCCCACCCCCCCACCCTCTCCCACTCCTCTCCCAACCCCCACCCCTCTCCCCACCCCCACCCCTCTCCCACCCCCTCCCCACCCCCACCCTCTCCCACCCCTCTCCCAACCCCCACCCCTCTCCCCCCACCCCTCTCCCACCCCTCTCCCCACCCCCACCCCTCTCCCACCCCTCTCCCCACCCCCACCCCTCTCCCACCCCTCTCCCAACCCCCACCCCTCCCCCCACCCCTCTCCCACCCCTCTCCCCCCCACCCCTCTCCCACCCNTCTCCCAACCCCCACCCCTCTCCCCCCCTCTCCAACCCCCCCCCTCTCCCCCCCACCCCTCCCCACCCCTCTCCCCACCCCCACCCCTCTCCCACCCCTCTCCCAACCCCCACCCCTCTCCCACCCTCTCCCAACCCCCACCCTCTCCCCCCCNACCCTCTCCCACCCTCTCCCCCCGCACCCCTCTCCCACCCCTCTCCCAACCCCCCACCCCTCTCCCCCCCACCCCTCTCCCCCCACCCCTCTCCCACCCCTCCCCCCCACCCTCTCCACCCTCTCCCACCCCCCACCCCTCTCCCCCCTCCACCCCCCCACCCCTCTCCCATCTCCCACCCCCCCACCCCCCACCCCTCTCACCCCCCACCCCTCTCCCACCCCACCCCCCTCCCACCCCCCCACCCTCTCCCCCCCCCCCCACTCAAATCCGCCCGTCGTCACCTTCGGTTGGAAGCGCTCGCCGGGCTGGATGACCTCGGCGTGACCCCGCGAGAGGGCGGCCAGCGCCGACAGGAAGCGCGGCGGGGACGCTCCGCAGGACGCGGCGAACGTGAAGCACCTGGAGCCGAAACGTCGCAGGCCGAGACGAAGGTGCCCCCCCCCCCCACGGGCAGGGGGAGAGGTGGGTGGGGAGAGGTGGGGGAGAGGTGGGGTGGGGAGAGGTGGGGGGAGAGGTGGGGTGGGAGAGGTGGGGAGAGAGGTGGGGTGGGGAGAGGTGGGGGGAGAGGTGGGGTGGGGAGAGGTGGGGAGAGAGGTGGGGTGGGGAGAGGTGGGGGAGAGGTGGGGTGGGGAGAGGTGGGGGAGAGGTGGGAGAGAGGTGGGGGGGAGAGGTGGGGGAGAGGTGGGGTGGGGAGAGGTGGGGGAGAGGTGGGGTGGGGAGAGGTGGGGGAGAGGTGGGGGGGGAGAGGTGGGAGAGAGGTGGGGTGGGAGAGGTGGGGAGAGGTGGGGGGAGAGGTGGGGGNAGAGGTGGGGAGAGAGGTGGGGGGAGAGGTGGGGGGAGAGGTGGGGTGGGAGAGGTGGGGGAGAGGTGGGGGGGAGAGGTGGGGTGGGGAGAGGTGGAGAGGGGGAGGAGGTGGGGTGGGGGAGGTGGGGGGAGAGGTGGGAGAGAGGTGGGGGGAGAGGTGGGGAGAGAGGTGGGGGAGAGGTGGGGGGAGAGGTGGGGTGGGGAGAGGGGGGGAGAGGTGAGGGGGGAGAGGTGGGGGGAGAGGTGGGGTGGGGAGGTGGGGGNAGAGGTGGGGGGGGAGAGGTGGGGGNAGAGGTGGGGAGAGGGTGGGGGAGAGGGGGGGAGAGGTGGGGGGGAGAGGTGGGGGAGAGGTGGGGTGGGGAGAGGTGGGGGGAGAGGTGGGTGGGGAGAGGTGGGGGGAGAGGTGGGGGAGAGGTGGGGGGAGAGGTGGGGTGGGGAGAGGTGGGGGGAGAGGTGGGGGNAGAGGTGGGGGGGAGAGGTGGGGGAGGAGAGGTGGGGAGAGGTGGTTGGGCGAGAGGTGGGGAGGGAGAGGTGGGGGGAGAGGTGGGGAGAGGTGGGGGGGAGGTGGGGGGAGAGGTGGGGGAGAAGTGGGGGGGAAGAGGAGGGGGGCGTTAAATAGGGTTTTTTGATCGCGGGCCACTGAGGCAGACTCCATCTCCTCAGCAACCCGACCACCACCCATCTTGCAGCGCCTTACGGCTCTCCGAACCTCCGAGCGAAGGCTGCGGTAAGCCTCCTCATTCTCTGACGTGGGATACTGTAGACGATTAGAGTGGGTCTGTCGCTTTTTCTCAACCATCCTGAACACCTCCTCTGTCAGCCAGGGTATCTGGGGAGGTCTGGACCGCGTACCCAATGCAGCCATGCAGCTCTGCACTCCTATCGACACCAAGGGTTGGGGGCGATGCCAACCCAGCCGCAAGCGATGATGAAATTCTCGCTTGCAACATTCATCAGCTAGCTGAGACCAGGCCACCTTTGGTTGGAATGGGGTCCTGGGTGTACACCCACCACCGAAGTGGAAGAATGGCAGGCGCATCTAACAGATGACAAGTCGATGGTCAGAGGGCAAATCTGCTTCACGGTAGGTCCTGGTGTCAAGGACATGGGCTCGCATCTGCTGGTCCGTCACTATGTAGTTCAGCAGATGTTCTTGCTTGGACCCATCCATGATGTTGTGTGGATGTGCCGGAACGTGTTGGTAATTACAAGCCCATGGGCTGCACAGAAATCTAGCAGCCTCCTACCGTTGTTATTGAGCTGATCTGGCCCATGCCTTCCAATCACTCCAGACCAAGTGCCAGCATCATGACCAACTCGGGCATTGAAGTCACCCAACAATATGACTCTATCCCGAGGGGCCACTTTAGCCATCACCTGTGACAAAGGTCATGGAAGGCAACTGACTCATCGGCCTTGTTTGCATTTCTCCACGGATGTTCGTCTTCGGTGGGGGCATAAGTAACCACAACCACCACTCCTCGCCTCTGGTTGATGGGAAGGCGAGCCCAAAGTAGCCTGGGGCTTACAGCTTCCCACACCTCACCACCACACTCCATGCCCCTTCATCATTATGTTCAGAAGAAGAGCCACACCCTGTTGTTTGGCGGTCTCCTGCCCGAGTAGAGGACTGTCCACCCCTCATGGTGGCAGGAGCCAGAGCCGGTCCACCGGACCTCTGAATGCCTCATTTGAGGCTGAAAGGGCCTAGGGGTGGCCGGAAAAACCAGCCCGGCGCCGGGCCGCGGCGCTCGCTGCGCGCAGGTCCCTCACCGTGTGCCTCTCCGTACACCCGAGCCATGCTCAGCACTTGCCCGGCGTCGGCGCCTCCTCCAGGTCCGCTCAGCAGGAAGAGCTGCCGTGGGCAGAGCAGCACGGTGCTCCGGGCCGTCGCGCGGCCGGAAGCGACCGCCCCGGCAAGTCTCGCGCCTTCGCAGACCGCCCTCGGTCGCCCCGTCTGGTGAATTCCCCTTCGAGACGCCGCGTCTGAAGAATTCCTCTTAGAGTCGCACGGTCTGAAGAATTCCCTTTGAGTTGTCCATCTGGTGCACCGTCTGAAGAATTCCCCTTAGAGTCGCTCCGTCTGCTGCACCGTCTGAAGAATTACCCCTTAGAGTCGCCTCGTCTGAGGAATTCTCTCTTCGAGTTGCCTCGTCTGAAGATTCCCCCCCTGCGTGGCTCCGTCTGGTGCCCCAACGACGATGCCGACCTCCTCCTGGTGCTCCTCGACTGCCCGGCGCGGTCCCACCGAGCGGACGTCTTGGCGTCCGCCCCCGCCGGCGCCGCGCCCCCCCCACTTTGTGCCGACCCCCAGCGCCCAGGCGAGGGGCCCACGGGGTCCGACTGGGACGGCGTCTCTCCGCGGAGGCGTCGGACGAAAGCGCAGGCCTTCTGCAGCGTCTCCTAAGTCGCACACAAACGGTCGCAGGCTGACACCGGCCTCGACGCTGACACACGTCCACGCCGTAGTTCATCTCCCTTGAAGTTACCCCCCCCACCACTGGACACGGAGCGTGGCTCCCTCCACGCGAGCGCCACTCACGTTGCTGTAGGCCGGCTGCGTGCGAACAGCAGCTGAAAGGTGGAGCTGTAGCTGACCACGTTGAAGTAGCGCGCATCGGCAGGCTCTTGAGCAGCACAATCATAGCCTCCTGGCGCGAGGAGGGAAGGGGGAGGGGCGGATGGAGGGATGGAGGTAGGCAGGGAGGGATGGCAACAGAGATGAAACCCCGCGTTTTTCTGCGAGATGAACCGGGACACGTGGTGAGTTGCAGCCCCATCTCAGCTCCGCCTACTTTTACACGACACGCCACACTCGTGTAGCTCCACCACTTCGCAGGTGTAGCTCCGCCGTCACTGGTAGCTCCACCATTGTTTATGTAACTCCGCCCAGTTTGTTGGTCTTTCGGTAAAGTCACGTAGAATGGAAATAATAATAATAAAATAAAACATTATAAAATAATTCTCACGACGTTTCGGCCACAAAGCAAGCAGCCGTCTCAGGTGAAGACCAGGTCTGTCGGGGAGACAGCGTCTGAATGAATGTTCCCCGACAGACCTGGTCTACACCTGAGGACGGCTGCTTGCTTGTGGCCGAAACATCGTGAGAATTATTCTATTATGTTTTATTTCATTATTTTATTACTTCCCTTCTACGTGACTTTACCGAAAGAACCAAGAAGATATCCCTGCAGTCACGAAAGCTTAAATCGAAATTTAATTATTTTATTATGTTTTATTTTTATTATTTTATTATTTCCATTCTACGTGACTTTACCGAAAGAACCAAGAAGATGAATCCCTGCAGTCACGAAAGCTTAAATCGAAATTTAATTTTTTATTATGTTTATTTTTATTATTTTTTTTCCCTTCTACGTGACTTTACCGAAAGAACCAAGAAATGAATCCCTGCAGTCACGAAAGCTTTAAATCGAAATTTAATTATGTTATTATGTTTATTTTTATTATTTTATTATTCCCTTCTACGTGACTTTACCGAAAGAACCAAGAAGTGAATCCCTGCAGTCACGAAAGCTTTAAATCGAAATTTAATTAATTTATTATGTTTTATTTTATTATTTTATTATTTCCCTTCTAGTGACTTTACCGGAAGAACCAAGAAGATGAATCCTGCAGTCACGAAACTTTAAATCGAAATTTAATTATGTTATTATGTTTTATTTTATTATTTTATTATTTCCATTCTACGTGACTTACCGAAAGAACTAAGAAATGAATGCCTGCAGTCACGAAAGCTTTAAATCGAAATTTAATTATTTTATTATGTTTTATCTTATTATTTTATTATTTCCCTTCACGTGACTTTACCGAAAGAACCAAGAAGATGAATCCCTGCATCACGAAAGCTTAAATCGAAATTTAATTATGTTATTATGTTTTATTTTATTATTTTATTATTCCATTTACGTGACTTTACCGAAAGAACCAAGAAGATGAATCCCTGCAGTCACGAAAGCCTTAAATCGAAAATTAACTCCGCCCAGTTCTTGTAGCCCCGCCCATGACGCAGGTTAGCTCCGCCCTGCCCGCCATCACGAATCGAACACGACGATGCTGGAACATCTGGTGTCGGATTGTTGTCGCAAATGCTTCTGGACCCTTCCGGGGACGTAGCAGGGGGAGGGAGGGGCAGCTGCCACTCGCATAGTTGTCAACCCATACGGTTTAGCCCGTATTCCTGTACAGGGAAATTGAGTTGTCAGGACCATATGGCGTACAGCCTTTCTATACGGGCACAATTATTTTTTTATTCTATTTGTGTTTCTACCTTATAAGGGTTTGTAGGATGAATTGGTTTATAAGGGCACGGGGTGACCAATAGGATTGGTCTGTAATAAGAGGTTGACAGATACGTGAATTGGTCTGTAAAAGGCACTGATAAGGGTTGACAGGTATGTGAATTGGTCTGTAAAACTGATAAGGGTTGACAGGTATGTGAATTGGACTGTAAAAGGCCTGATAAGGGTTGACAGGTATGTGAATTGGTCTGTAAGAAGGCACTGATAAGGGTTTGACAGTATGTGAATTGGACTGTAGAAGGCACTGATAAGGGTTGACAGGTATGTGAATTGTTCTGTAAGAAGACACAGCTATGGGTTGACAGGTACGTGAATTGTTCTGTAAGAAGGACTGCTAAGGGTTGACAGGTACGTGAATTTGTCTGTAAGAAGGCACTGCTAAGGGTTGACAGGTACGTGATTTGTTCTGTAAGAAGACACTGATAAGGTTTGACAGGTACGTGAATTTGTCTGTATAAGGCACTGCTAAGGGTTTGACAGGTACGTGAATTTGTAAGAAGACACTGATAAGGGTTTACAGGTACGTGTATTTGTAAGAAGGCACTGATAAGGGTTGACAGGTACGTGAATTTGTAAGAAGGCACTGCTAAGGGTTGACAGGTATGCGAATTGTTCTGTAAGAAGGCACTGCTAAGGGTTTGACAGGTACGTGAATTTGTAAGAAGGCACTGCTAAGGGTTTGACAGGTACGTGAATTTGTAAAAGGCACTGATAAGGGTTTGACAGGTATGCGAATTGTTCTGTAAAAGGCACTGATAAGGGTTGACAGGTACGTGAATTGTTCTGTAAGAAGACACAGCTATGGGTTGACAGGTACGTGAATTTGTAAGAAGGCACTGCTAAGGGTTTGACAGGTACGTGAATTTGTCTGTAAGAAGGCACTGCTAAGGGTTGACAGGTACGTGATTTGTTCTGTAAGAAGACACTGATAAGGTTGACAGGTACGTGAATTTGTAGAGGGCACTGATAAGGGGTTAACAGGTACGTGACTGTTCTGTAAGAAGGCACTGATAAGGGTTGACAGGTACGTGAATTGTTCTGTAAGAAGACACCGATTAAGGGATCAGCCTGGAGTCTCCTCCACACCTTCACGTTCGAGCGACAGCACCCGCATTGGCCAGGGCACGGTCAACGACGAAGATGATTCGGTACAGGGGCCGCGTGCCATCGCTGCCACGCCGCAGGGACACGGGGCAGGCTGGTGTGGTGGCGGACGTGGGCTGGTCCAGGGCTCTAGCAGTGCGGGCTGAAGGCGAGCATCACCGCGGGCAGTAACATCACGTCCCGGTACATGCGCCTCCGTAGCATGTTGTGCTGCGGAGGGGAAATGACGGCGGCAGGGTCGTAGTTATGACAATGTGAGTGTTTTTCATTGTAACAGTATTGTTGTTATGATAATCATGACAATGATACTGCTAGAATTATGATCATCATTATAACAATGATACTGTTTATCATTGTAACAGTATTGTTGTTATAATGATATCATTATGACAATGATACTGCTAGAATGATGATCATCATTATAACAATGAGAGTGTTTTTCATTGTAACAGTATTGTTGGTTATAATGATAATTATTATGACAATGATACTGCTAGAATGATGATCATCATTATAAGAATGATACTGTTAGAATTATGATATTATAATTGTAACAATATCCTGTTCGTGTAATGATTTTCATTATAAATACACAGTCATAATAATGAGTATCATACAACGATAGTACTGTTAGAATAATGATTATCATTATAACAATAATACAGTAGAATAATGATCATCATTGTAACAATAACCTGTTAGAATAATGATTATTATTCTAACAATAAAACTGTAGAACAATGAGTAACACGTTAACAACTGAAATCGTGGAGAAAAAAACAACTGCGTCATCACGTACATGAGAAATCGAAAACAATCAAGACAATTAAAATCAAACAATGAGTGCATTTGGTGTAGATTATTCGTCGGCTTTCGCGGCCAGCATTGCGATGCACAATTAGTTTATTTAGTGTTAGACCGTCACTTCGGTACAATGTTATTATTCTTAGGTTTTTCGGTAAAGTCACGTAGGTAAAACATAAAATTAATAAAAATAAAAATAAAACAAAATCACGTTTCGGAGGCATCGTGAGTTTAATTTTTTTACCTTCGTGACTTTACCGAAAAAACCTAAGAATAGGAATCCTTGCAGTCACGAAAGCTTCAAATCTAGAATTAATGTTATTATTGTGTTTAGACCTAACCTCCACCACCCGGAGAATCGAGTTGTTTGCGTCACATGGGCGAACGCATCGGCCGGTTTGGTTCGTCAGCAAACGGAAGAGGGGAGGATAAAAAATATTTTTTAAGTGAGCGAAATGTTAAATTGCTCGTGAATTCTCGTGTGTTCAGGTCACTGTTAACACTAAAATGCAGGGCTTACTTGCACCTAAACCTTCCCTTGTATGTCTCTGTTAGATAAAATGCAGGGTTACTTGCACTGAACCTAAGCCTTGTGTCTCTGTTCGGACTAAAATGCAGGGCTTACTTGCACCTGAACCTAAGCTTTATGTCTCTGTTAAGACTAAAATGCAGGGCTTACTTGCACCTAAACCTACCTTGTTGTCGTGTTCAGACTAAAATGCAGGGCTTACTTGCACCTGAACTTCCCTTGTATGTCCTGTTCAGACTAAAAGGCAGGGCCTACTTACCTGAACCTAAGCCTTGTATGTCACTGTTTAGACGTAAATGCAGGGCCTACTTGCACCTGAACCTAAGCTTTTTTGTCTCTGTTCAGACTAAAATGCAGGGCCTACTTGTACTGAACCTATCCCTTGTATGTCACTGTTCAGACTAAAAGCAGGGCACTTACTTGCACCTGAATCTAACCCTTTTCACATTAAAACCCGCAGTTTTTTTTAGTTACGACCGTTACAACTCCCCGTTTGCCAGTTGTGCCAATATTTACTAAAGACCCTGCTGTTGCTCACTCGTTCTCTGCACTATTGACGCTATTGTCCGTTGCAGCTGCTGCTGCTGTTGCTTCTACTACTACCGCTGCTGTGTTCACGGGGCACCACGGATCTCCGGTGTAAAACAAAAAAAACAAGCGGGCAACTGGTTCCAAATGAGACCACCATCACACCATCACCACCATCTGTGTAACAAACCAAATACGGGACATCATCGATTTATCTGGCGGCTTTGGGGAGGGGGAGGTGATACCATATTTTCAAAACGCCGGATAATCACTAATTCATTATTATTTTAGAATAGCTTATTTTTGCACAACATATGTCTAGGTAAAAAGATTTTTGGGTGAGACTAAGTCAATATAAATGCGTGGTTAAACCTGCCACTGCCAGACGCAGCCAATTAGTAAGGTTTAGGTGTTGTTTGTATGTGTTTTTTTGCGTCTTTTAAATGTGTTTACCGAATGAAATTGGTATAAACAAACATGAAAATGCACAAAATTAATGACAGTAAAACCCCTTGCTCTTTCAGTAAAGTCACGTAGAATGGAAATAATAAAAAAAATAAAACATACTAAATAATTCTCACGACGTTTTGGTGTGCAGTAGGGTGGGTAGAATAATACAGAGTGTAATATTACGTAAATATGCAAAAANTCCTCTTGATATGCAAATTATTTTGTCAAGGCGCTCTTACTCCTCCCTCCAGCTAAATAGACGCTCCAAGCCCAGGATGTGTCATTCAGACTCTGTCTTATCGACAGACTGTTCTCACCTGAGGACGGCTGCTTGCGTTGTGGCCGAAACGTCGTGAGAATTATTTTATTATGTTTATTTTATTATTTTATTATTTCCATTCTACGTGACTTTACGAAAGAATCAAGAAGATGAATCCCTGCAGTCACGAAAGCTTTAAATCGAAATTTAATTATGTTATTATGTTTATTTTTATTATTTTATTATTTCCATTCTACGTGACTTTACCGAAAGAATCAAGAAGATGAATCCCTGCAGTCACGAAAGCTTTAATCGAAATATGTATTATGTTTTATTACGGTACTTACCACTCGATGAATCTCGACGATTCTGTACATGGGGTCTGATGTAGTGTAGTAGTACCGCGACGCTCTTGTTTCAACAACACATGTTTGACGATCTCTGGACTGGTGTACAGACTTTGGAGCGGTTTGGCAGGATCGGACCGAGACACCGTAAGCAGTCGGATAATCAGTTTAACACGTAGTAGGCCATCGCGACCAATATCATCCATAATATGGGTGTTCTGGTTAGATCGTGTAAATATAAATGTGTCGTTAAACCCGCCACCACCGACACAGCCAATTGTTAGGCAATGACGTGCGGTCAGGGGAGGCAGGGGAGACAGAGCCTCACCTGTCACACTTCAATGAAATAGCTGTTACGAAAAGTAAAAAAAAAACAAATAATAAAATAAAATAAAATTACGATTTTCCCACTATCTGCGTTATAAATGTAATTTCTGTACGATTCCAATCATTTTTAAAGTCAAAATCGCTAAATTTGCGGAGCTCCGCTGCAAATACAGGAAGGGACGAGAGGTGAGGCAGCGACGAGCTCAGCCTCCCTCTGATTGCGCAACCCCTCAGTAACTGGATGGAGCGCGGGCAATAAGCACGTGCCTGTTACTATCTCAGTGTGTCACCAATGTAATGTTTGTAGACCCCTTCATTTCATGTCCTCGCCTTCCATACTCCAGGTAACTTAGTTCACGTGTGCGTATAAAGATATTTAGGCTCGCTGGTCTCGTCATGAAACTGCAATGAGAAAGCACCAGGGGAGGCAGCTATCATGTCTGCCTCACTGAGGGGCGTGTCTAACACGCCCCCTCAGTGAGGACACGCCCCCTCAGTGTGTGAATCTGGCTATGACACGAGCCAGTGCCTCCCCAGCCATTGACCTCACCACCGTCACTGTTGGTAAGGTTTGTCACGTAAATGTTGTAAATGTTGTGAATATGCTCTCAACACACTAGTAACGAATTGGCCACGTTCTGTTCACGTGACGAACTTTTACTAATTGGCTGTGTCGGGTGGTGGTGGTTTAACGACACAATATTCACGTGATCTAACCCCCCCCCCAAAAAAAACCTATAAGCCGGATAATCGACGATCAATTGTCAAGTCGTCGCTCAAACCAAACTCGATGGACAACACGATTCCATTGGTAGGTGGTAGTGGTGGGGTGTGACGACACACACAAAGACAAGATCCCGTGTAGCCTTAACAGACTGTAGGGAAAGTGCTGTTAGCGAGCACCTATGAAGGCGGCACACACGAGGGGTGGGTGGCCACCACCACGCCCGACCGCCTTTGTCTCCCAGTGGTGATGTTTACACACCGCACCAGGTACTCATTTGAGGCTGAGTCGACCTAGGGGAGGCCAGGACCGGTTCAGATAATCGTTACTGGTGTTGGCCGTGAGCGGGAATCGAACTCGGGTCGCCAGGTTCGTAGCGCAGAGCGCTAACCGCTACACCACCGCTCCCACCACACACACATGCGCACACACACGCACGTGCCAGTGCGTGCGTGTGTGTGCGCGCCGGCTTTCCGAACATGCCGCTCACATACTCTTAGGATTTTATTCGGTAAAGTCACGTGGGTAAAAAATAAAATAAAAATTAATAAAAGTAATAATAGAATAAAATAAAATAATAAATCACGACGTTTCGGAGGCAACACAAGTCTCCGTCATCAGGTGGACCGTCACAGCACGATTTACTGTATCAAGTGAGGCAAAAATTCCAAGATACAAGTTCTTAAATACAAGTTAAGGGTGAGGAGGGGGGGAGGGGCTTATCTGAATGTGGTAGCCAATGAATGGAACGTATTGGGGGGGGGGGGGGGGGCTAAAAGAGAACAACAGGTGCACATGCTAAAGGTNCACATGCTAGAAGAGAACGACAATGCACATGTTGTTTAACCCAGTGTTGGTTGACAATCTAAATACAAAAAAGGAGAGTACTGTTAAACGCTGGGGATGTTAACACTCGGTAAAGTAGAATAGTACCTGTCAAATAGAGGTGCAAAATGGGTAGTTAAGTATTTTTTGCATGGTTAATAACATCTTTCCAATGATTACTCAGTTTGTACCCATCATCACGGTTGAAATTATGTCTGTGTTTGTATATCTGGATGGCTTCGTGTACAAACCTTTGATGGTAGCCAGAAGGTTTGCAGAGCACCTTGGTCTCGGAAAAAACAATACCATGAGAGCCCACAGCGTTGTACAGAGGTTGCAACCGGGTACCCGATACCCGTACCCTACCCGATACCCGGCTACCCGTACCCGGCCGGGTACGGGTACAGGTACCCGTTTGCGACCCTGGTGCAGCCGGGTACGGGTATGGGTAGGCCGTGAGTCACTGGTGAGCAACCGTTTGTCACTCATTTCCAACGTCTTGTCTCTTCTCACAATTCAAGTTCCTAGATCAACCCATCCACGCCTGCAACATGGCTTCATCCCAGAGGTCGCAATCAGGTACCCGATACCCGTACCCTACCCGTACCCGGCCCGGCGGGTACGGGTAGGGTACGGGTGCGGCCGGGTACGGGTAAGGAATCAAACCCGTTTGCGACCTCTGGCGTTGTAGCAATGATCGGCAACTCTCACCAATTTGTCGGGGCAGTTCACGTATCGGGAGATCTTCCTCGAGTCGAGGTGCTGCGGTACTCCCAGGCGCTCATCTCGCCACGCTCCGTCAACACGTAGGGCGCGTTCGACTCTGCGGGGCACAAAACGACCCGGTCGGGGGGGGGGGGACGACACGTGGTTCGCGACAAACACGCATGGGGGGGGCAGACACAACGACACGGGACACGGGCGTTCGCTACGAAAGCACGTCATAACAACGGGGGAGGGGCCGTTGTTATCACGTGGCATTCACTATGACGCCACTTGGGGGAAGGGGCGTTGTTACCACGTGAGAATGCACCCTGTTGTTATACATCGTACGCACGCGCTAATTAATCATTAGGCATGCTTACCCAGGAAAGCATCGCTCATTACTCCTATTCAGGAGGGACCTGTCAAGTCGTTGCAGTTGGGGGCGATGATTATTGCGTATAACTCGACAAGGCAATTGCAGTGGATTTTTTCTAATTTGGACCGTGAAGTTAAAACCTCTAACCCCCGACCCTCCACCCAACCACCCCCACCCACCCCCAGCCCCACCCCACCCCCCCCACCCCACCCCCCCCCACCCTCCACCCCCACCCAACCACGCCCACCCTTCACCCCCCAGTCCCCACCCTTCACCCCCTCCCACCGTCTACCTCACCCCACCATCTACCCACCCACCCACCAACCTCCAGTCCCCCACAACACCCCAACCACCCCACCCCTCCACCCCACCCCCACCTCCACCCTCCACCCCACCCCCCCCCCAACCCAACCACCCCCACCTCCACCCCACCCCNACCCCCACCCTCCCCCCAACCACCCCCACCCTCCACCCCACCCCACCCTCTACCCAACCACCCCCACCCTCCATCCCACCCCACCCCACCCTCCACCCCCCCCCACCCTCTACCCCAACCACCCCACCCTCCACCCACCCCACCCTCCACCCCACCCCCACCCCACCCTCCACCCCAACCACCCCCCCCCCGGGTACCACTGGGTGGAGACGGATCCGAATGGGGATCTCCTCGGGCGAGCGATCCAGCAGCGTGACGAAGACGGAGCGTGCGGTGGGGCGCAGGGCGCCGCGTCCCCCTCACGGGTGACCACTCACGCTGTCCACCCCTACGGACAGCAGGGTGGTGGGGGGGGGGCAGAGGGCAAAGATAAAGCCAAAGACCCCCCCCCCCGTGTAGCCTCGGCTGTGGGGGCAAGTGATATACAGGCAGTCCTCTACTTACGATGGAGATGCGTTACGACGACCCCATCGTAAGTCGAAAATTCGTAAGTCGAAGATGGCCTATAGCCTACCCAGGAGTCTTAAAGAATGGTGATAATTTTGCAAAACAGAGCAATTTACAGTACCGTACTGTATAAACTATATACTGTATGTATTTATTAATTACAAGTAAAATGTAAAGTAAAAAAAAACAAGGTACATTTTAGCCTACCGATATGAGCTGCAATTTAATAGAAAGTTTTTTTCAGGAAACAATCCTATAAAAAAAACAACGTACAGTATCGTACCTCGTACGCTACTGCGTTTGCCTGCCGCGCGAAATGTAAATATTTAACAATTTTGTCGTATCGCTATCGCCATCGTAAGATCGAAATATCGTAAGTCGGAGCCATCGTAACTCGGGGACTACCTGTATAGGTACGACATACTCTCAGATGAACATGATCCATTGTAACTTACCTATATGGTTGGGCCAAAGTTCGACCAAAGTTGACCAAGTTGGTCAAACAACGTTGGTTGGTCCAAAGTTAGATCAAAGTTGGACCAACGTTGGTTGGACCAAAGTTAGATCAAAGTTAGACCAACGTTGGTTGGACCAAAGTTAGATCAAAGTTGGACCAACGTTGGTCAAACAACGTTGGTTGGTCCAAAGTTAGACCAAAGTTGGACCAAAGTTGGTCAAACAACGTTGGTTGGTCCAAAGTTAGATCAAAGTTGGACCAACGTTGGTTGGTCCAAAGTTAGATCAAAGTTAGACCAACGTTGGTTGGACCAAAGTTAGATCAAAGTTGGACCAACGTTGGTCAACAACGTTGGTTGGTCCAAAGTTAGACCAAAGTTGGACCAAAGTTGGACCAACGTTGGTTGGACCAAAGTTAGATCAAAGTTGGACCAACGTTGGTCAACAACGTTGGTTGGTCCAAGTTAGACCAAAGTTGGACCAAAGTTAGACCAACGTTGGTTGGACCAAAGTTAGATCAAAGTTGGACCAACGTTGATCCAACGTTGGTCGTGCCATGTAACGAGGGCGGTGTTCGCGATGTACTCACCGGCCAATAGGCAGTGACCCCTGCCTCCATGACGAAGCTGAAGTCGTAGTCCGCTGCACAGACGCTGCCCTTGGTACCCCGAGGAGCTGGGAGTCCCGAGATGCTCAGGTTCGTGCCGTCTCTACGCGGCATTCGCGGGAGATTCGCGGGAATTATCATCGTCGTCGTCGTCATCGTCGCCTTCATTGTCACCATCTTCACCGTCATCACCGTTATGGTCATCATTATCGTCATTGTCGCCATCATCATCATCACCATCATCACCACCACCGCCACCATCATCGTCATCATCATCATCGCCGCCATCACCACCACCGCCACCATCATCGCCATCATCACCATCACCACCACACCGCCACCATCATCGTCATCATCACCATCGCCGTCATCACCACCACCACCACCGCCACCATCATCGTCATCATCACCATCACCATCATCACCACCACCAGCCACCATCATCGTCATCATCACCATCGCCGCCATCATCATCATCACCACCGCCACCATCATCGTCATCATCACCATCACCATCATCACACCACCGCCACCACCACCGCCACCATCACCATCATCATCACCATCGCCGCCACCATCATCACCATCATCACCATCATCACCGTCATCACCATCATCGCCGCCATCATCACCTCCGACCCGATGGCTCTCGTCAAGGAGCGAGCAAACTTAAAATCTCGGCAATCGCGTTACGACAAATCATATATAAAATAGTGGTAAAGCACAGCGAGATGCGTACGCAGGCCGAACAAAGACTGAGGCACGTGGGTAGCTTCTAGAAGTATCCAGCAGTATCCCAGTGCCTTGTGCGATGCTACGCAGAGGCGGCCGTACGACCGCTTATTCCCACTCGCGCAGAGTAGTTCCGTTCACTGGATCACGTTATATCCAATTCGCATCTGCCTTGTTAAAAAAAAGATGCGTTCCCTAATAGATGCATCACCTGATAGCCAACTTGCGTTCTGAAACGAACACGTGGCATTACGGGAGCACGGATCGTGCCTCTGAAAAAAAAAGTTAATGTCTCGTTGGGCATTACCTGGTAAGATAAAAAAAATAGTTTTAGTTTTATTTGTATATTTCAACGTGATTTATTTACCTTTCCTATACTTTACACTCCTATCGTGTTTTTAAAATCCTTTGTCGTAACGTTCTGACCCCGTGCCCCTACCGAACATCTGTGAAAAAATTACTTCATCGCTCATTGGATTCCTCCTGCAGTGTTAATAAATATTCTGACGTCTGCTTGGCACCAAGTCCGACGTGACCTGCAGTAACGTCCCTGCACGTCGCATCAAACCTACTTGGACATCGCTAACAAAAAAGTTCATTTTTCGATTTAAAGCTTTCGTGACTGCAGGGATTCATCTTCTTGGTTCTTTCGGTAAAGTCACGTAGCAGGGAAACAATAAAATAAAAAAAAAAAACATAATAAAATAATTCTCACGACGTTTCGGCCACAACGCAAGCAGCCGTCCTCAGGTGAAGACAGTTCTGTCGGGAAGACAGCGTCTGCATTATTTATTTTTTCCTTTCTACGTGACTTTACCGAAAGAACCAAGAAAAAACTTCAAGGCTCTTCGGATTCCTCCGGTAACAACTAAGTGTTCTGACGATTCTGAACGTCGATCCTGTGTAGGCAGGGCTCCCCCTCCTCCCCCCTCACCCGTGGTTGAGCCGGGCCGAGGGACGGGAGGAAGGCCCACGAACACCGCCCGCCCATCCCTGGAGGCCTTCAACTCGGCCATCATCCTCAGCGTGACGCAGACTCGACCCGATGGAGGCACCGGCGGTAGCGGAAGGCGAGTGCACCTTCGGGCAGCACTGGGGGTTGGCGAGCGGTGACGGTGGTAGAACCGTGGTGTCGGGGAGGGGGGTGAGTGGAGAGAGTAGNGGGAGAGATAGGGGAGAGAGAGATAGGGGCGGTGAATTGATCATCGTTGTAATCATCGACCGGAGCCTCTGCGTTGCAAGAGCTGGCCAAAGCCGTGCGGTGGTGGTGGTGGTAATGGTGGTGGTGATGGTCGTGGTGGTGATNGTGGTGGTGGTGTGTGATGGTGGTTGTGGTGGTGATGGTGGTGTGATGGTCGTGGTGGTTGTGATGGTGGTTGTGGTGGTGATGGTGGTGGTGATGGNCGTGGTGGTTGTGATGGTGGTTGTGGTGGTGGTGTGAATCGTGGTGGTTGTGATGGTGGCTGTGGTGGTGATGATGATGGTGGCTAAACCACAAAGACAAAGATGCCCCGTGTAGCCTATAACAGACTTTTGGGGCAAGTGCTGTTGACGAGGAGCACCTATGAAGCACTATGAAGGCCGGCACGGCACACGAGGGGGTGGGTTGGCCAGCACCACGCCACACACAGTTTAAACAAGTTATAGGCTTTCGCGACGAACACACCTGTCAACCCATACGGTTCACCACGTATTCTTGTACAGGAAAATTTAGTTTTCAGGTCCATACGGTGCAGTTTTTCCTGGATTTTTCTGTTTGCGCAAAGTCACTTTAAGATGTTTTCTTGTTCATTTTTTTGTTTTTTGTTTGTTGCGGTTGCACCCGATTCAAGAGCCAATGGCTCACAGGGCTATACCAAATAAATGAAAAACTGAAACAATACGGGCAAATTTTTTTCAACATGTTTGTGTCAATTTGTTTGTGTTTCTCCCTTGTGATGGGACTTTGCAGGCTGAACGTCGAGATTTGTAAGGACACGGGGTGACCAATGAGGTCTGAATTGTTCTGTACTAAGGTAGGGGCACTGATAAGGGGTTGACAGGTATGGACCAATATTACTCTTTGGTTCTTTCGGTAAAGTCACGTAGGTAGAAAATAAAAATAATAATATAGCACTATGTGACTTTACCGGAAGAACCAAAGAGTATGGATTCATGCAGTCACGAAAGCTTCAAATCAAGATTGGACCAATATTATCCATAATAGGCGTTGTTGGGTTAGTTCGCGTGAATATGAACGAGTCATATTCTTGGTTCTTTCGATAAATCACGTAGAAGGGAAACAATAAAATTATATTTTATTTTTATAATTTTATTGCTTACCTTCTACGTGACTTTACCGAAAGAACCAAAAACACTGGTCAACAAAAAAAATTCTGGCCTGGACTTTTGCAGCTGTTCTAGACTAATTTCAGGGTGCTGATTCCAAATCTGATCTCAGATTTGCTCTATCACATCTCATTTTTATGCTATCGGCATACCCCATTTTCATTGATTTTACCAGAAATTAACTCTGTCACTTATGATAAGTCAGTGACTGCTTTAGTGTTAAAACATGGTGCTGTATTTTTAGGATAGTGTGTTTATAATATCATTTTATGTAGATATCCATATTCATTTAATATTTTCTTCTGCAGTTTTTATTGAAAATGCAATATTTGATATCTCAGAAACCTGATGTGATAGACAAAAAATGATGCCAGATTTGGAATCAGCACCCCAACGTTACCTTAACACCGTTGGAATACCTTATGCCAGAAAAAGTGTGTTGACCAGTGTAATATGAATCCCTGCAGTCACGAAAGCTTTAAATCAAAAATAGAAACGAGTCGTTAAAACCCGTCACGCGACACAGACAATCAGTGAGGTTTGTCGCGTGAGCAAAACGTGGCCAATTCGTCACGAGCACAGCACTCGCGAACCCACAGCGCTGTCAATTGTATCCGTAGCAGTGTCCAACTGATAATTGTTTTTTACCCTTTTATTTGGCAACAAAACTGACACTTTTTTTTACAAGGAGTCATGTTTGCATTGACCAGAATACCTGCGGTCAGAATGCAAACAAAAACACAACTTTGATAACACTGATCAACACACTTTTTCTGGCATAAGGTATTCCAACGGTTTTAAGGTAATTTTGGGGTGCTGATTAAAAATCTGGCATCAGTTTTTGTCTATCACATCAGGTTTTTGAGATATCAAATATTGCATTTTCAATAAAAACCTCATTTGCCAGTAAAAAATATGCTAATTGTTTTTTTACCCTTTTATCTGGCAATAAAACTGACACCTTTTTTACAAGGAGTCATGTTTGCATAGACCACAATACCTGCGGTCGAAATGCTAACAAAAANCACAACTCTGATAATGTATGTACTGTCCTTGAAATTGATTGGTCCACACCCGAGACAGCTTTCCTTAGAGCCTAGTCTCACATGGGTTGGACCAGATGACGCCAAAAGGCGCACAACTCAAAGACAATGCACCATCAGAGTATGAGAGCTCGGGGTAAGCATTTACAAATGCATTTAAAAATGCTTACCCCGAGCTCTCATACTCTGATGGTGCATTGTTGTGTTTTTTGTTTGCATTCCGACCGCAGGTATTGTGGTCAATGCAAACATGACTCCTTGTTAAACAGGTGTCAGTTTTGTTGCCAGATAAAAGGGTAAAAAGCAATTATCATATTTTGCTACTGGCAAAGGAGGTCCAATGGTTGTGTCCAACTGCTCCGGATGCGGTGTTGTTATTGGCGAATGCGGGGGGGGGGGGGGGGAGCGGTAAAGCCATTGTCTGTGCGCGACGTTTCGAGGACCCCCCTCTCCCGGCACCAGTCTGGCTGCTGCTGCCGCTGAAGCTGCTGCTACCCAGAGTGTTGCCTCTGCGAGCGCCTCCTCCTCCTCCTCCACCTCCTCCTCCTCCTCCTCCTCCTCCTCCTCCACCTCCTCCTCCTCCTCCTCCTCCTCCACCTCCTGCGGGCCCCGCGGCGTCGAGGAGCTGCGAGCTGACCGCGCGGCCGCCGCTAACGGCCTGCAGGCCGACAACGCTCCACGCGTCCCCATCGCAGGGGCTTGTGGGGAGCAGCAGCAGCAGCACTGCGGGGGGGGGGGGGGCGTGAGTGGAGGTAGAGGGAGGAAGGGGGAGGAGAGGGGGAGGGGGAAGAGGAGAGGGGAAGGGGGAGGAGGAGAGGGGGAGGAAGAAGTGGGGAGGGGGGGAGGAGGGTGGGGAGGGGGGAGGAGGAGAGGGGGAGGGGGGAGGAGGAGAGTGGGAGGGGCAGGGGGAGGAGGAGGGGGAGAGGAGGGGGAGGAGGAGAGAGAAGGGAGGAATGGGGAAGGGGAGGAGTAAGAGAAGAGAAGGGAGGAGGTAGGAGGAGGGTGGACTCACCACTGCCCATAGACTCACACTGCCCATAGACTCAGCACTGCCCATAGACTAACACTGCCCATAGACTCAACACTGCCCATAGACTAACACTGCCCATAGACTCACACTGCCCATAGACTAACACTGCCCATAGACTCAGCACTGCCCATAAACTAACACTGCCCATAGACTCAACACTGCCCATAGACTAACACTGCCCATAGACTCAACACTGCCCATAGACTCAGCACTGCCCATAGACTCACACCGCCCATAGACTAACACTGCCCATAGACTCAGCACTGCCCATAAACTCAACACTGCCCATAGACTAGCACTGCCCATAGACTCAGCACTGCCCATAAACTCAACACTGCCCATAGACTCAACACTGCCATAGACTCAACACTACCCATTTTTTCAACACTGCCCATAGACTAACACTGCCCATAAACTCAACACTGCCCATACTCAACACTGCCCATAGACTCAGCACTGCCCATAAACTCAACACTGCCCATAAACTAACACTGCCCATAGACTCAGCACTGCCCATAAACTCAACACTGCCCATAGACTCAACACTGCCCATAGACTAACACTACCCATTTTTTCAACACTGCCCAGACTCAACACTGCCCATAGACTCAACACTGCCCATAGACTCAACACTGCCCATAGACTCAACACTGCCCATAGACTCAACACTGCCCATAGACTCAACACTGCCCATAGACTAACACTGCCCATAGACTCAACACTGCCCATAGACCAACACTGCCCATAGACTCAACACTGCCCATAGACTCAACACTGCCCATAGACTCAGACTCAACACTGCCCATAGACCCAACACTGCCCATAGACTCACCACTACCCATAGACTCAACACTGTTCATAGACTCACCACTGCCCATACACTCAGCACTGCCCATAGATACTGCCCATAGACTCAACACTGCCCATAGACACTGCCCATAGACTCAGCACTACCCATAGACTCAACACTCCCCATAGACTCAACACTTCCCATAGACTCAACACTGCACCAAACACTCATCACTACCCATAGACTCAAAACTGTTCATAGACTCACCACTGCCCATACACTCAGCACTGCCCATAGATACTGCCCATAGACTCAACACTGCCCATAGACACTGCCCATAGACTCAGCACTACCCATAGACTCAACACTCCCCATAGACTCAACACTTCCCATAGACTCAACACTGCCCAAACACTCATCACTACCCATAGACTCAAAACTGTTCATAGACTCACCACTGCCCATACACTCAGCACTGCCCATAGATACTGCCCATAGACTCAACACTGCACCATATACACTGCCCATAGACTCAGCACTACCCATAGACTCAACACTCCCCATAGACTCAACACTTCCCATAGACTCAACACTGCCCAAACACTCATCACTACCCATAGACTCAAAACTGTTCATAGACTCACCACTGCCCATACACTCAGCACTGCCCATAGATACTGCCCATAGACTCAACACTGCACATAGACACTGCCCATAGACTCAGCACTACCCATAGACTCAACACTCCCCATAGACTCAACACTTCCCATAGACTCAACACTGCCCAAACACTCATCACTACCCATAGACTCAAAACTGTTCATAGACTCACCACTGCCCATACACTCAGCACTGCCCATAGATACTGCCCATAGACTCAA